>JABFEA020000048.1:2984765-3005675 GCA_019775915.2 Cyphomyrus plagiostoma
TTTTTTGAATATGGGTGTTATATTAGCATGCTTCCAATCAGAAGGTACCACACCCGCAGATAACGATTTCTGGAATACTGAAGTTAAAGGTTGGCTAATAATATCCATTAAATATAAATTTAAATATTGGAAGAAATTTTCACTGTCATCCTTAGCCTCCAATGCAATTTCTCTTTCTACATCCCTCTTGGACGGTCTAATGTTATTTTTTTTAACTCAACTTGTAGACTTAAATACTCCTGCTTAATTTTGAAATCATTAGTTATTTTCCAGTTGTGGAACAGAGCCCTTTTCCTTCTGACTTTACGCTTAATTTCCATAGTAAACCACCTTGGTTGTCGTTTCCTAGATTTAGTTTTGCTGGAAACAGGTATAAAGTCCTCTTGCACTTGCAACGATGTCCTTCTAAAAAATTCCCATGCCTTCAACTGTTTTGCTACTTAACTCCGTCCAGTTTACAGTTTCTAATTTCCGTCTCATACAATTAAAGTTAGCCTTTCTAAAATTGTATACTTTTAATTTCGACTTTACGGACACTAAAATTAACCTCAAATTTAACCATGTAATGCATACAGGACAAACAGGAACAGGTTTACTGACATTTAGCTGGGAGATCCTTTCATTTAAAATTCTTTAACAGCTGGATATATGGCTTCAGTTAAGTCCTCCTTCAGTGCAACCCACTCATAATTCTTTGGTTCGATCCCCCTCAATCACCCACGAATTCCCTGCTTACTACTAGGCTCCTGGCTGCTCTCCTCTGCTTTGCTTACCGGCTCAGGCCCCTCTGCAGCTCCTTGCCGCAGCTCACATTCGAGTCACGCGACTCTGCAATGGGCTGCAAGATCTGCTTCCCACTGAGCTCTGGCGGAAGATGTTGCATCATGAGTTTTAAGAAGTGCAATATGCAGATAAAAAACGAAGGCTGGGTGTGGAAAAATAATTGAACATGTAATGTAAAGGCAAGGATTGATCATAATAGGACAGCTATATGCCACAAATACTAACAGCAATACGATTCATACCTCTGATGGCGTCTGCGTCAGGGACAGGTGACCTCTGGCCCGCGTCTGATTGGCACACCTGGTTGTAGGCCACACCCTCAATAACCGTGCAGGTAACCTCTTCCCCAACTCCGCCCCCCACGTTCAGCTGGATCCCCTCTGAAGCCAGGGCCTCGTAGCCAGGGCCTGTGATAATGATCACCTTCGGAAAGAAAAAAGGAACCCAACATTGATCTCTGGATATATTCTTTTCCGTCTCACTCCATCTGAAATCCGGCTGACCTACCTGTGATCCTTCCAAAGCTCCCTTCCCATTCGGTATCTGACAACTGGCCACAACTGTCTGCAGTGCCTGGGGCTCATACAGCTCCTCCTGGCCCGAAACTTGCACGGTGGATGATCCTGGAGGGGCGTGGGGCTGAGGGTGACTCCGGCTGACACTGTCCACCACCGGGGCGTCTTTGCGCAGCCGATCGATCACGGTGGCCGTTACCATGGCACACTCGTAACCATTTGCCCCAGAGACCCTCTCTGCCCCTCGCTGGTCCTCCACTCCTACCCCTTCTCCCTCTCCAGCGTTCCCGTTGCCAGCCAAAGCTCCCAGACTCTCCCCTTCATTCTCTGACTCCTGCTCCTGTCCTTTCTCTCCCTCTATGACGACCTCCATCTCCCAGAGAGACTGCTCCTCTGTGGGCTGTCCAGTGGTGATGCCCCTCTGAGAAACAGGGGATTCTGGGAGCTGGCCCAGAATGGCGGCCTTGTCCATGTCATTCAATGACACCTCAGCATCTGCCACTCTGGTCTCTTCCAGGTCCTCCCTGACATCTGCAGCACGTTTCAAAAATAAGGTAGAGCAAAGGAATGAAATTACAAGATGAATAATAGCGTTAAGCAGTTTTGACCACCGAAAACACCAGTTTACCAATTAAAAAAAATTTATGTAGTATGACTTGATACAAAATCCAACTTGTAACATGTACAGTCTCCATACCAAAATATTGCCTTGAAGAGTCTCTCCTCTTCCTCCTTGTCCTCGTCACAACGCCAGGTGTCACCTCAGTACACGCTGCGCTGCCATCATTCCCGCCCTCACCTTCAGTCTCGGAATCGTCACTGCCTCCTGCTGGCTGTGGGAGGTGTTGCACAAAGGAGTGGCTAGCAATACAGCACCAAACCAGTGAGGTGGGGAAGGCCAGTGCTGGCAGTTTTGGGGCTTGCAGCTGTGGTTCGTGAGGACAGGACCGGGAGTGGTCCTGATACCAGCCCACCAGAGCTCTGAGGCTGGTCGCCTCAACCTTCTTGCCTGGGTTTGTCAACACAAAAAAGAAGACATCAGCTTAGAAAGCTGTGTATACACAATGGGGAGAATACTTACAGGAACAGGGTAAGCTGCTTCTCTTCTGCAAGTATACAATATAACTTGCCCTGTTGCTGATTACGCTAACAGGGCAACAACAAGTTTGCAAAGTGGCAACCTGCATTAGAACAAATGGCACACACTCACCTCTTTTCTGTTTGACACATAGCCCAGGGGCGGACTTCTTTCTGAAAGTTAACAGAAGAAAACAATGAAAATGCAGAGAGACGTGTGCATTTAAAAACCACCCCGGCATACAAGCAAGCCAGGGTAAAACGTAAACAAACGAAGCACCGCCTGCAGCCTTTTCTACCCAAATACACTCGCTGTAGCTTTCAACTTGTTACACCGTATTAGGACGCAACACGGGTAACACTTTAAGTTACAGCATGATAGCATCTATGATATTATAAGCTTTATCTCCTATATTGCATTCAAGATAAGAGATTAGATGCACGTTACAGTTGCATAATGGCAGTTTGCTATCTTTATGTAACTTCATACCAAGGTATACACTGTCGTACGAGTAACCATGTCGTTTATAAAGGGCAGTTTTACGTGACCCGTTCAGGCTAAGATCGCTTCTTGGTGAACTCACCCATAGCCGTACTTCTGCTGGTACACCTCCCCGTACGTAGCGTTCAGCAGGATTAAATACTCGGCGAGCCCCGCGTCACTCAAGCCGGTCCGCCGTCGCAGCTCGCTCCAAACCTTGTGGGATTCCCCCAGATAAACCCGCCTCACGTCGTACTTTTTCCGCGACTCCAGGCGCCTCTTGGCCCGGTCGGTGTCCGTCAAACGGGGACGGCCCCTACACCGCCTGAACATCGCCGATATCTGGTCTCCTGCTTCCCTGCTGTTCAGAGAACTCCCCTCTTTCTCATAGCTGTCCGCCATCTTCACAACAGCTGTGTGCTGTTGTGATACGGAGCTTGACCTCAGCCAACCGGAAGTAATGCATCTTCTTCGGCGAGAACACTTGTCTATTGTTAACTACTTGAAAGGTATATGGCGCCACCTATCTGACTGGAGTACGAGCAAGGGGGAAAGTAGGTCATTCCAGATACTGCTCTGAAATACAAAATATTAATATTTTAAATATTTTAAACGGGCATGAAAATTCAAAGAGGTCATCGGGACAAAATAAAATAATGGTACACATGCCCCACTGTCTCCTGGACCTGTGTTACAGAACCACAAATCACGTCCACCAAGTTGTAGATACGTACGTTGACGTTTATGATGATGATATGTAAAGCAAAAAAATTTAGCGCAGCTCTGTCAAACTCCAGCCCTCGCAGTTCGCAGGTATACTGGCTTTCGTTCCAGGCTACTTTTTTAACAGACCCTTGCTAAGCGGCCGAACGCAATATGTAAATAAGTCATACACGTCAATAAGTAGACTTGTTATATTTTTTAATCGATGACTTTTATTTAAACAAAGATGATTGTCTTTAGGCAAAACATCTACTTAACATCAACTAACTGGTGAAGACGGATATGTATTTGGATGCCCGATTCTGTTTAATTCATATCCTTCGCCAGTAGGGGTCCTTATCGCACTCATTTTGCCCGTCGCCTGTTGTTATTTGTACTTACCACCAGGCGGCGCAACATGACTCTGACGAAAAGCGCATTACGTCACAGTCTCGCGATAAATCAACGTGGTTTATGGGATGGCGCGCTGTTTGTTCGGCAATTCGACATAGACTATATGAAAGCTGCATTTTTTAATGATTTATTTCAAATCTTGCTATTAATATAAGTAAGTTTGTAGTATACAGCTAAAAGCCATAAATTTATAGATTTGTTGCGTTGCCATGGCCGATATATTAACAGTTGTTCTAAAGCAGTATAGCAGACAGTCAAAGGATTTAAAACTTCCACCGCTGTCAGATTATACATCTTGCGTAGTAGTGGGAGAGTGTGACAACCTCAAAAAGTCGTTGCTGTTCCTGACTGCACTTACGGCAGCCTCTGAGCTAGGGCTGAAGGTGCTCTTTCTTAGCCCGGCTCCGATCGAGAGTCTCCCGTGTGTGCTGCAGGGCGCACTGGCCAGGCTGAGTCCGGACGACCTGAAGGTACGAGTTATGTCCTCTTTTCAGCATTGCCTTTCGAAACCAGTTTATTTCAAGGATAGTGTTTTGCATTATGGAATATTGCATAATTCAGGCGTTGAACGCTGAGGCATCGGCAACTAATGAAGTCTTCAAATGGATGGATTACCTGAATTTCTTCAGTAATTACGTTCTATGCACATGCAGAAGAACTGAATATGCAAGTCCTGCAGATGTTTTTAGATTAATGCTTCTGCTTAGAAGTAAAAAAAGAATTCCAATCTTTGCCCTGGCTAAATCAAGTGAATGCACGATCCATTGCATATAAATCAATATTACAGTATAAACAAGGCTGTCGATTTATTTTTTTCTAAAGAATGTCTCAATTTAAAACTCTTAGAAAAGATGGGGTAATGCTATATTAATAAAAACTATATAAATGCCGTAGAAATGAATTGCCTTTAATTGTGGATCACATGGTGAGACTGATTTTCTTATCTGGCAGAAAATAAAATTCAAGTACCCCCGGTGCTCGGCCGAGCTGCGTTGTGAGATAGCGGCCCTGCACGAACTGAACGCGCTGCCGCCGTCCTTAATCATCGTGGACGGGATGGATCTGTATGTGGGGGCAGAGGGCGGACTGCTGGCCGCGCAGGCGCAGACCGCTCACATCTCAGCCCTGCTGCTCGACACCGCTGCCTTCCTGACACAGAGGGACACTGCGTCCCCCTGTTATGTCATAACGTCCTTTCGTCCGGAGCAGAAGAGCCGGACTGCAGGGGAGTCGCCGGCTCCAGACCCCGTCCTCACCGTCATAGACCGCTATTTCCCTGTGCGCTGTACTTTCACAAATGGAGGTACTTCCTCCAGTTTGGGGAGTGCGACCGAGATAAAGGAGACGTTGCAAGTCTATTTTTCTGGCGTGGGGCTCAACGCCACTCCCCCTCTTACTAAGACTGACGAAACGCATTTTGGACGACAGTGGAGTTTGTCAGTCTCACAAGATGGCGCGATGGAGTTTTCTGTCTTCAGAGTGAAAGACTGATCCATTATTATTTTATACAAATGGTCAGAAATAGTTCATGCATTAACTCTGAATTTACACTGGCTGCCCGAGGAACAACCAAAGCACAGGAGACTAGTCCATTTCTGCAGTATAGTTCTTCCATTTAGTTTGGAAATTCTTATTCCAAGAAGCCTTTTAGGGAAAGAAGAAATGCCACAGTTTTCTTGTAAATCATAAAAGAAAATAAAGTCTTGCATTATATAAGAAAATATATTTTTGTAGTAAAAAAATGGTTATACATAAATTGCATTTTGTTATTTACAATAGAAAAAAATTTATAGAAACAGTTGTATGATATGTAAAGTGTGCTGTAAACTGTTATTTAAGGAGTATTTGATTAATTCACTACAGAAATGAGCATTTAGGGAAGATGCTTCTGTAAAATATACAAAATCATAGAAGGCTGCTGTGTCAGAACATGAAGCAATTTTGCATGCAGGTGCCATTTGAAATCTAGCCAAAACTTTCAAACATTTCATCTCACCCTGTAAGAAAATGCTTTTCCCAGTTTTAAATGGATATGAAGTCCAATGACAGGGCTTAGTGTTTTAAAATGGCTCCAGCCTGTAACAGAAAATGATTTCTAATGACAAACTGGGTAATAGAGCTAATTAAAGTGTTTAAAAACATCATTTAAATTCTATATACATTAACCTCCATCTTCTAACCAGGTATCCTTTTCAGGGTTGCAAAATGGCCTGGAGCCTGTTCCAGGTAGCGCAGGGTACAAGGCTGGGATACATCCTGGGCAAGATGTATATATTAACACAAACAGTAATTACTTCCCAAGTAAAAAGCTCATGTGATGCTAATTAAAAACAGAAGCTTGCCATTCTAGGCTTGAGGAAAACTTTGTTTTCAAAGTCAACAGGCGGAGTAGATTGGACATCCAGAGAGAGGCTCGTTCGGCCTTGGGATTTCGTTCTTGTAGTCATTATTATAGAAACCTCCTATGCCACCAGCTGCAGTTCTGATGGAGTTCATGGGGCTGTAATCCACGGAAACGCCTGAATCGGCAAGAGTCAGGGAGGCGTAGCTGATGCCCTTAGGCGGCCAGGTGCTGTGGGGGTACTCGAAGCTGGACTCGGAGGAGAGTCTGCCTGATCTGGAGCTCTGTGGGAGGGAGCCCAGGTCCGAACGGGACCCTGACATTTCTGCTGATGTGAAAAGAACTCGCAAAGGCGCAGATTCTTCAGATATATCATCCATCGGGATCTCTTGGGATTTCGGCTGGAAGCTGTGGTCGAGGGTCACATAGGAGTCCTTGGATTCCAGTTGTGTGGACCAGGAGAATGGGGAGGGTCCCTGCTGGAGGGTCCGGAAGTGCTTCATCAGCCAGAGTGCGGGTGGGGTCGGCTGCCACCCCTCCTGCCCAGACTCTGCCTTCTGCAGGTCCTCCTCATTCTCTTTGCATCCTGACTCTGGGAGATTACATGCCCTGGATTCCACCGAGCGAGGAGGGATTGGAGTAACCTCTGATAGCACCTCCAGTATGGCTGGGAGCTCCTCGAAGGAGAAGGAGGCAGGACTTGGCCGTAACCCCCCACTGCTGTGGCCCAACCACTCCTGCAGACACAGGAATGCGTTTCTCATTCCACGTCGGAGCAGATCTCCCCTGATGGCTTACATGCCTTATAAATCCAGGTCCAGAAAGTACAAATCCAGACCAAGGTTTTGTTTCAACCAACCAGCTGAGTACTCTGTGAATATTACTCTTCATATTCAACTGGCTGGTTGAAACAAAACCTAGGTCTGGATTTGTACTTTCTGGATCTGAACTTTTCATCTCTGGCAGCCACAAAGTGTTCAAGGAGACTGTATGTTAGTACTCCGCCCTCAGTGATCATGAGGAGTGCAGGCTTCTTACCTGGAAGTCACCTCCGTAGACGGTGAAGAGCCCTGGGAATTTGTGTTCCGGACTGGGAATAAGAGGCCACATCTTTTTCTGCAGAGAACTGACAAAGATTTTGATACATTTAATGAAAAGGCAAAAGAAAAGCTAATTTCCCCCTCACTGGATGAGTGCTGGACGCCTCTATTTTGATGTGTGTTGTCCTACACATAAATAAATATCAAGAATTCAAAAATAACATTGGGTAACACTTCACATTAACTGAACCCTCATAACGCATCACTATGCATTCATAAAACATTCAGTGCACCTTCATAATGTATTTATAATGCATTCATAGACCATTCAGTGCACCTTCATAATGCATTCATTGACAATTCAGTACATACAGGCAAAAACACCACACAAATTCTGATTCATGTTGCATAGCTACAGGTAGGATACATATCCGATCTAGGACCAGATCTGAAAGGGAATCTGATTTGAAGATTTCTGCGTCTACGTAGTCCTGAACATGTCAGATCTGAGTCACATTCAGGCAAAAAAAATGGATTTGAGTCACTTCAGCTTGGTAGTCCTGCTGCTTTTGAATGTTCTATGAATGCATTATAAATGTGCAGTTAAAGCGTCACCCAACACTGATCCTTTGTAGCCGTGGTTATTTTAATGAGCTTTTCCACCAGCGATTTCACCACTGGCATCAGTCGGAACAGCAGGACGACTGACCTCCGGTGAGACACGAGTGCGGTGAGGGACAGTAGAATGAGGACAAAGGTGATGATGAGGCACAGAGCCAGGATCAGAGGGTCCACATCTGCCCCAACAGGAGAAATAGACTTTAACAGAACAGCTGGCTGACGTTAAACACTGAATATGAACCAAAAAAAATTGTGGTAGGATTTCACAGATAATTCCAGTAATAGATTCAACATTTTTAAGTAACCCAGAGTGCAAATAGACTTTAGGTAAAGATTGGCATGTGGTATTTATGGTGCATAGATTGAGCTTTTGAGTACGTTTCGGGGCTGTTGTGATGGACACCGGCATTGTCCAGGAACTCCAAAATCCATCATATGTCAGGCCATCAGGCTTGACTCGAACCTGGACCTTGTACTTTGTATTGACCTGCAGGCCTTGCAGTGTGATCTCAGTAGATTCATGGACCACCTGGGTAAACGGGGAGGGGTGGGGGTATGATAATCAGCATCCAACTCTGATGGCCCCCCCTGAAGAACGATCGTTGGGAATACAGGTCCACCTGGAGTGTGCACCAGCCCAGACTGACATACCGCCATACCTTCTCCTTCCAGCTACTTCCTCTTGTGTATCTGACTTCGTACATCATGCTGTTTTCCATGTACTTGAGGGGGGGCGGCAGCCAGGTCACCTTCAGCTGGTCCAGCTTCCCAGTCTGAGTCACAGTCAGGTTGGCTGGGGGATCCAGCCAAACTGAACCAGAGACAGACATAGAGACCAGGTCACCAAACAGAATCAAGTGGACATTAAAAAAACAAATCCATTTCCCCACCTACAAACTCCCAGTTACTACTTACAGAGAAGGTTTATTAAAAGGCTGCGGTTGTAGATCTGCAATCCATCCCGAAAAACACACAGATAAAGGTCTCCAAAATGCTGAACCTTTGGAAGGTGGCAGAAGTAACGTGTTTTGGCTCCATCTGCTGGTTGGGACGTCACTTTACACTCACTGCTCTTCTCATTTCTGAAGAAAAAAAACGAAGCTCAAAAATAACAGTAATACAGACCGCTGGTGCTTGGGGCCCTTATAGCAACCACTATACTGTACATCCGTCTATGTTGCAGAATTCTTTCCTAGTCATGAGAAAGTTCAACGAATCTAAAACAAAAACATTGATGCTAAGCTAAGGACATCCACCCGCCCCTTCACCCAGTACACATATAATTTAAATCAGGAATTACAAACAGTAATTGAAACACTGTAATCCATCTTAATTTCAGAAGAACAAAAGCAGAAATCAGGTGCACTTATATAAAAGTAATATAAAACGACAATCAACCTATAACGGCAGAAACTTAAAATCAGACAACTCTTATGATTATAGGGATTATGTTAAAGTAAGAGAAACCGAATATGTGAATCGAATAAACGCTCCCTCTCACTCGTATTTGTACGTGAAGGAGTACTGGTCTGCGCTGCCCCCATCTTCGTCCTCCCAGAAGCACGTGAGGTCCCGCATGCCTTCCGCAAAACACTTCGGATTCTCAGTCTCCACGTTGAGCAACAGATCAACTGCGACGGACAGAAAAATAAAATCCAAGACAAAAAGTTACGATACACATACAACAGATGACATGAATGCGTTAATTCTAGAAACCAGAATAATAGATCATTGTTATAAACATTTTAGCTTTTTGTCTTAAAGTCACCGTGGCAATAGACATATTAAAGTATCATTTCCGGAGATCAGCATCACACACTATTGGTCTGCTGAGTAATAAAACAATTAGCGGCCCCCAATTTAGGATAAAAACATTGAGACGAGTATGAGAGAACATTAACACATCGGTAACATAATGAATAGATTTTTCCCCACCTTTACTCTCGAAATGACGATCTACCGTTTCCAAGGAAGCTTTTTGACTGAGAAAGAATATTAACAAACCGAAATGCTGCGTTTTCCCCAGCATGGTCATTTTCTGTCAAGTTACCGGACGAATTCACATTTGTCTGTGTAGCGCTGCATAACTAGCGGAGTAAACGCACGTCTGCACGTATGCCTGCGCGTTTCACGCCAACCTGACTGTGAGATACGGGTAGCGTTGTTATACGCGTGCTGCCAAAGAGATAAGATGGGCAAGTGGTTTCAAAACATTCTACTACAGCTGGCGTGGGTTTGTGTCAGTATTAAGACGTGAGAGAGTCAAGTGCGCGCTGATAACGGTGAGCATGAGACGTCGGTATGGCGGCTGGGCACTGCGGTTAACTTAGCCTCATATTCGGTATTCAGTTTTCTGGCTTTAATAACTTTTAACCGAAGTAAGTTGGGGCGTTTTTAATGACAGGATTGTGATGTCATGTACACAGACGACGATGCACTCCGAATATTTTGATAAATCGTGTTAATAGCTAATATAATCGGTCCTTTCAGCTGTAACGACATGGTGGTCTAGTATTTTGGGCTCATGGCGACTGTTGCACACCCCTTTGTTTCCCAGATTGCTTCACGTACGAATTTTAATCAGTGTTCGAATGTATCCGTATAATGTGCAATGGGACAATACATGAATGGGTTAATGACTTTAAAATTAGATAAGACAGGCACATCTTGTGAAGTGTGCTTTGATCGGTGGACAACAGGGAACAATGCACACCCCTTGGGTTTTCAGATTATTTTTGCATACCAATGGAGCAACGAACTGAAGGATTAACAGCTCTGAAAAAAAATGGGACAGCCATGTTCTATGGAAGTGTGCTTTCATTAGTGGACTCAGGGGGACAATGCACACCCCTTAGATTTTCAGATTGTTTTTATCAGTAATAGTTATTAATACACTGTATGTATTTTACATGCCATCACTCCATTTCATACAGTTTTTTACAGTTAATTGATAACACATATTAATCCATAAATAAATTGTAAAGTGTGATTTAGGCAGTGCACAAAAGCAAAGCAAATGTACCACAGCTGAATTTCTTGATTACGTGTTTCGTCACATTTAATACATTAGCATTAAGCATTTATCCATTGAACAAAAAAGAAAACAATAATTAAGCTGGGTTGTTTTTTGCTGACTGCTATTCATCAGAAACTGAAGAAATGGAACAGACTTCACGCTCAATCCTAGCATCCTCAAAGTCTCCATTAGGTCTTTCTTCCTGGTGTGCAGTGGAAACAAAATCCTCATAATTACTCCATGGTCAGTGATCTGTTAATATAGACTGTGTTGTTTGCTGTCTGCGGGATCATCTTGTTGTGGAGTTTGGACATGCTGGTCTTATGATGGAACAGAAAATTTTGATAAACTTGAGAGATTTTCTGCATTGACTGAGAACACTGTCTGATGCTACAGAACTCTGACGTTTACTTTGTTCCTGTTTTGGTTCCACACTGTCCTTAGCCAATTTTAATTTGGCATTTCTGACTTGTCTGCAAATAACCTTTCTGCCACTGCCGACCAAGTTTCAGAAGTGAAACATCAGCAACTTCAGCGAGATGCGGAACCTGCTAATATTCTTGCACCACAGCATCTACTCCACCTGCTCCATTCCATAGGTCTTTCCTCATTACTCTTTTACCTTTTCTCACTATACCCATTGTCACTGATATTTCCTAAAAGGGAGAAAAAAAAGAGTTGTGAGAAACAATAATTGTTCTGGGAAATATTAATTGACTTGTCAACTTTGTCTTTAAGTTTAACAGATATGCCTGCTTTCATAACTCTACGACTGCATAATTTCATAATTTTGTGGGGTTGCGTCATTCTCCATTTGGAGTGGGAAACCATGGTACAGAAGTTGCAGGGTTTAAAAACATGCTTAACAATTAGGCACATCTGCACATGTCAGCATGTATTTTCATATATACAAATTTCCCTCATGATTTGTTTTTTCTTTCACTTTTTTATCATTACTAGCCCTAGCAATTCAAAATGCACAGAAATGAGACAGACATACTTGGAAAAGTACATTAAATAAACATTTGCCTGTGAGATGGTTTAATCACATTCCTACAGTTCATCAAAATATATAGATAACTGAACATGAGGCGTTAAATCGTGGGTTGCTCCAGCCCCCGTCTATGGCAGTTTAACAACAGAACTTAGACGGTACAGCGTCAGTTCTGCGGAGGCCTTGGGGGGCCCTGGAGGTTTTTGTTAATGCCTTATCAGCTGCGGACACCCCCTCGCTTTCGCGCTCATGCCTCCTTATCAGTAGAACAAGATGTCCTGTCACCGCTCGGAGATAAGCCTGCTCTTTACTTCTAGGTGTAAGCGGAGAACCTCCATTTCCTGCTACTTCAAAATAAACGTCAAATCAAAGAGAAATCAATACCCTACAATTTTTATATTCTATACATTTATATGTTTTTAAAGTAGGGTATTTTTAAGTGACTCCAACTGAATATATTTCTGAAGGCGATCATGGTGCAATTGCCTTTGACAGGATCCGTCACTGGCTGCAACTCCAAGTTCAAAACGCCAAACTAATTTACACATGCTTTGCATTTTGCTTTCCATTCACGCTTAGGATCATTACGCAGCTAGTTGCGATATCTGTGATTGCCAAGTCAAGCAGGTAAAGACTTGTGTTTCCCCACTCTGTCAATTACAAGGCCCCATCAACGTTTCTTACTGGAGACTTACCAAGCGAGCAGCACATACAGTCCAGCGCTTTCATGTGGCACGTTGCTCTTACACGTGCTTGTGAACAACCAGCTCATATTGGGGATTTCATCCAACACATCAAGAAGTAATTTCAGATATTTTTGTTATAGAATGCAAAGTAGGCCAATTTGTTTGCAACAGTCTGGAAATACCAGAACTCCATGGGAGTGCTGAGCATATTATACTGACCCCCAACCCAGTACAATCCAATTACAATAGAACAGTAATACTATATTGGATTTCTGTGGGGAAAGGAGAGACCAAACTTGAGGTTGGAGTGAAGGGGAAGCCATCTTGTGGCACCCAGAAAGCCTGGGGGAGTTAAGGGCCGCGCTCCAAGGCCCACGGACAGGGCTGGCTCTGCACCCTGAGCCACATACTGCCCCCCCATCAGATGACACAGCCAATGTTAGTAGCAGCTCATTCTCTGGACAGGTTCTCCTCTTTTACTTTGAATGGAACCATTTCATCCAAATTCCCATAGTTAGATATTCTGGTGTCACTTTCAATAATAATATCTCAGTTTAGATTGTTCTCACCTTAACCCAAATTTAAGGAAACCCACCAATGGTAGGTACATATGCAACCCTTCCTCTATAAAATGTCTACCAGGTGTTAAGGGCATACCTTTGGCTTGAGCATTGGGGGGTTTAGGTCTCCATCCATTTAAGCGGGTCCAGGGGGGTGTATTGGCTGGTTTTGATTAATGAATGAGTTACACCCACCTACCCCCCATAATTTACACCCATGCCAGGTTCATATGGAACAAAGACAGGTGTGACAGACTAACACATTAATGCATAAATAACAGCATTTTTTAAAAAAATTAAAAATCTAAGTCAAATTTAAACGTATACATCATATTTCGTGAACATATGTCGATATGTTAAAAACAAGTTACAGGCCACAAAAATGCAGCCTTTTTGACATTGGTGATAATCCAATAGTACGCTAAGAGTGACCAGCTGCTACAGCTGGACAGCCATGGATATTCATGGATGTGGTTTTCTGAGTGACTGCTGCCTTGCCGTATACAGTCAGTGTTATGTCTAAATTAGTTATATGAGAACAAATTGCATCCTGTAAATCAGGGTTACGGTGATTCAAAGCAGCATTCAGAAGTCTTGTGATACACAATGGCAGTGATTAGCACAATGAGATACTTTGTTACCTTATTATTGAAATATTCCACTTTTGATACAATTAAAGAGCTACTTATAAGAACCAGGATTCAGGAAACTAAACCACAGCCAACAGCTCATTAGGCCAACAGAGCATCAGCCACTTGGCCTGATTGTTTTGCTCTGAGCAGAATACTCACTCGGTTTGACGTCAGCATTAGGTATCTGCCTGGTGAACAACAGACTTGTGTACTGCGGTAGTTCAAACCTAGGAGACCAATACATGAAATTGAACAACCACAGAATCACAACTAAGAGCCATTTCCAGTCCCGCAGGCGGACAGGGAGGTAGAGCAGCGCTAACTTGGCTTGTATTATGAAGATGCTCCGGACAGAATGCCTGTTAACATAACGTAACGTCTCTCTAAACGAGAGTATGAAGACGCCCGAGTGAACGAGAGCCAGCTTGAAATCTGGAGTAGAGCCAGTGGCACCTTGTATTAGTCAAAGACACAGACACGCTATTACTTTCCGCAGTGGTACTTCAAAACCAGAGCATGTGAGCGGAGCGGTTTTCTAATTAAGACTGGAGCGGTCGCTCTGTCTCGCTCCAATTTCGCTCCGATACCGATTCTGAGGCGTGCCCAAATCTACCCAGAATTCATCTGTGCAATTTCAAACCCATTCTTGTGTGGAATGCCATTGCCATACTTGTCCGTTGTTGCCTATAAGTTGCTTAAAAATGAATATTTTCTGTTTTGACTGGCAGTGTGGCTGTTGCTCATATTTCTTCACGATATAAGGCATCGGTCTTGAGATTTGTTTGGCATGCAGTCCCCACACAGACCTGAGACTCAAGGGATTGTAATTTTCATGATTCCATAACACGCAGGACTCAGACAGAGCGCAAACCTTAAAGGGCAGATCAGCCCGGCCAATAATGCCTTACTCACGAGCACCAGGCCAAAAGGCCAGACAGCATCTGAGACACAGTACCTGTAACCTGCATTCAAACACACAGAAGAACGACAGATTTACGCAAGAGCCTACAAACATGACAGCAGGACAAAGGTTCCTAGAGTGAAGGGAGCCTGGACTGGTGAGATTCTGAACAATCCTTTCCAGCTGGTCCCTGCGGTGAAACAAACTTTCTCTAGTAACCGGACTTACCTACACACTAGCAGAGTCAACAGTGAATCATTCAGATATAAAACATGTGTGAAGACAGGAACTTATGATTAAAAGAACACATTAGTGTTTGTGTAAGATCTTCAGCACATAAATAGAATTATTGATTATTTACTACTAACAGGGTTTATAAAGCACAAAATAAATAAATGCCTGACAAAAAGTAACAATATATTTCAGGTTTTTGTCCAAATTGACGGTTCCCTAGCAACCAAGCAGATTATATTTGAATATAATTAGAAGTGATTTTAGGCGAGATGGATCTCAAATTCTCTTTTCCACTCGGGTGTATAAAACAGGGAATCTGAGAGGGTTGGTCCCTATTGTGGGGGAGGGAGGTGACACGGGGTGATGACAGAGTGACACAAGGTGACGAGAGGGTGGCACAGGGTGATTCTCTATCGAGTAAGATATTTAGACAGGCGCAAGCTTCCACCAACGTGGGGGCGGGGGGGGGACTTGATAGCCGTGGATACAGTATTGGCCATGAGCCAGATGGACGCTCAGCAGGAGCAGCTACTCTGACTTTCTTTCATGTCGGTTGCCCGGTTTCCGGAAGACAGACTCTCCACCCCTTCTAGGTTCTCGTTCATCTTGTCACAGATGATGTCAACGAGTCGCTCAAACGTCTGCTTCACGTTGATGTTGTCCTTGGCGCTGGCTTCAAAGAACTGGAACCCTGGATTAGATGATGGTGAGACAATGTGACTGGGGTTTGTCACTGTGCAGACTCTGTAGGGAGTGCAGTGCTTACTGCAGCAGTGCTGTATAATTCACTGGCTACAGAAACACTCACCCAGCTCGTTAGCGAGCCTCTGACTCTCCTCCGTCGGGATCAGTCTTTCGTCCTCCAGGTCACACTTATTCCCCACCAGGATGACCTGCGCGTTGTCCCACGAATACGTCTTTATCTGTGTTGCCCTGAGAGGGGGGCCATCAAAGCAAAACAGTCAAATTATGATTCAAAATAATAACTATGAAGTTTGCCACATTCACAGCCTACATACTGTTTTCTACGGTCATACATCTTCCATTAAAGGAACAGCTCATCCCAAAACAAAAAAATATATGTATTATTATAGTGGCGAATAAAGCACCAGAAAAATTGATTTGGAAAATCCAACAGCGACATCTCTTACCAGAAATCATGACTCAGTTATTGAAGATAATCCACGCACTTTGTAGTGAGTAGTTTAATTTAGGAACGATTTTCTTCTACCGAACTCCACACACCAATCGTATAACTGCGCAGAAGATCCGAGCAGGAGCACCACGGCGCCATCTTCTGCACAGTGATACAATCGGTGTGAAATGCCCATTTAAACAAAAATGTGTTTTCAGACACTGCCACCTGCTGGAAAAACAACTAATTTGCACTTAATGAAGATTACAGCTCACCAGTCCCGCACTGCACTGAATGATTCCTGACTGGTGATGTCATACATTAGCAGAAATCCCATGGCCCCCCGGTAGTAGGCCGTGGTTATGGTCCTGTAGCGCTCCTGACCCGCTGTGTCCTGTCACCCCCCAGGGAAAAAGGTCAGTACAATATTTTTACATATATGTGATAAATAGTATAGCACAGGTCATCCCGGATACATGAACAAAGCTTGGTGTTTTAGAGATTTTCAACATCTGCTGTCACTGCCACCTTTAAAAAGCATTTTAATTAACCATAATACATTATCAGGCTGAATAAAGCAGCACATGGCTCAGTTTATTTTGGAATAAACGCAATGTGCTTTTACGCTTTGTGGATTGATAAAGTTTATCTGGCTATCATGGAAAAGACTGTCAGGCACACTGATGACATAAGAAAATACACTTCAAGTGCCTTTAGCATTACAAAAATCTAAGAAAAAAAGGCAAAATATGTTGTTAAACAGATTTAAATTAAATCTCTAAGGACAAGACTTTGAGCCTCACTAGAATTTAAGGATGCAAGGTCCAACAGGCTCTCCCACCCCATCTTAACGGTCTGAGAGGTTAGGTCACTGTCTTTCCCTTCTCACTTCATCCAATACATATGGAAGGAAGTTCTCACACTGAAAATTTCCTTTTTGGGACCCCCCCAAACACGTCTGTGTTCGAGATCGATCTCCACCCACCCAGATCTGCAGCTTGACCCGCTTGTCGTGGCGGAAGACGGTCTTGACCTTGAAGTCGATGCCCACGGTGCTGACGAAGGCCGAGGTGAAGGAGTCATCGGTGTAGCGGAACAGGAAGCTGGTCTTGCCCACGCTGCTGTTCCCAATAATGAGCAGCTTAAACATGTAGTCGAAATTCTGGTCCGCCGCGTCAGTCAGAGAGTCCCGATACTGGCGTGACTCGTTCACAGAGGCCATCTATGAGGAAAGGAAGGAGGATGCGCTTTGGTCTATTTTATGTCCTGTTCCTGGTGAGATACGGTATCCTCCATGCAGGCTTCTTCACATTCAATCAGGATCTCAATTCAATCAACAAGCTGCGAAAACCTGAATGACCCAACTAAACATGCACATAAAAAATACATATATGCATATATACATATATCAGCTTACATATATCATCTTAGAGTACTTCCTTATATGGAGTCCCCATGGAAACATGTCCAGAACAAAGGGCTCACCCGTCAGAAGGTCCTCGACTACATGCTAAGCAGCAGGAAAGATGAGGGCACTGATACCATTCAGAGCATGATTGAGCATGAGAAAAGCACTTACCGTGCATCGTCATGAATACACATTGCCTATGACACAGCCATTTTAAACAACGCGGGGTTAAACGCGCACAAGCAGGGGAGCCGGTTATGCAATATGAGAGGCTCCGAAACTAATCGGGGGGGGTGTACAGTCAATTATACGACAGAAGAAATGTGTCTGTTTGTGGTTTTCATCTCTGTCGAGTAATTGTACTGTAGTATTACATCACTGTTGTGAAAAAAAACGGATTGACCACAAGTGAGCACTTTGCAAAACCTGAATGTTTTGAAATTCACCTTGAGGAGTGTCAGCCTCCCACCGAGGGCGAAAAGGTGATGGGAGCAGAACATCATTCAAATGACAATAAAAAAAAAGCGATGGAAACGCTTCTCCTGTAGTATTACAGTATCTCCTTCTGAATACAAGTACAATCAGCTACTCTAACCATTTGGCAGCAACTGGCGCGTGTAACTTTTCCTCCCTGTTTCAGAAGATAAGCTTACCGTAAAGCCTACTCACATGTTATAATAATAATGTTAAATCCTCTTCTTGTGAAAAAGGGTTCTGTGAAGCAAAACTATACCAACTTTTTAATGACTTTATTAACTTAAAATATCCGCAAAGAATTAAGTAACATGGTGTAATATAAAAACACTTTAAGTCCCCGATCGCTACATAAATCATGTCAGATCCGAACAATACTCATACTGTAATTTACAGGCTACATATCCCCGTTTCCAGTCACTCCACAGATTAAGCAGATGATGGATTATGGCTTCCCTGAAAAAAAACTGAAACATAAAACCCCAGCCATTGCCTTTAAACCTGTGGGCTTTCAGGGTTCCCTCTGTGAGAAGAAAAGAGGAGCCGATCCGCAAACTAAAATCGCGTCTTCCTGCAGGGGACCAGATTGCCTGTGTAATAAATGTACACAGTAGCCTGAAGCCAAACATCCGGCCAGAAACAAACGGAAATATAAATGTAAAACCGAGGTGGTTACACACACACACCGAGAAAAATAATCAGGCTGGAGGGGCTGTAATATGCTGTAGTCAGTTTTGCCAACTTTCTAGAATAATCAAACTCCTGTTGCAGTTTTTTTTTTGTTTTTTGTCTGTTCGATAAATTTTCATATGCTAAGTGATACATAAAAATAACTGGGAAAAAAGATATATTACGAAATGGCAACATTAAATTCTCAAACAGCCAGGTGAAACCGCACCATTACCAAAATTCCATGCTGTTATCCCTCTTCCGGCCTTTAAGAACAATAACATGCTTACAAAATATTCGTATTTCGAATATAAAAGCGAAATATTCAAATCAACTAACCTTTAATATGGAAAGTAAAACCTTTGCGTCCCAACGAGCAAACTAAAGGAAAGTGTCCAGACGGTAGCTGAAGATTTCCTGCGTGGTTTCCTCCTGGGCGGACGCCGATCGGGAGAGGGGGCGCTCCTCCGCCGCGCTGCCGGCTCTGGGCTCCGCCGATCAGTCGCCTGTCTTTCCTAAAACCAGCCACCACCCGCATTAATCATGGGCTTTATGCAGACCGGTGGTCTGCAAGACACCCACTAAAGAAAAGGAGGAGGAAGAGCAGCCCAGCGCACCACTCCCACCTCTGTCTTAACTAGCCGCATGTTCTTCGGCGTAGCTCAGCTAACGTACCATACCTGAAATACTTTTTATTTGTATATTAAAACACCGAACTAAACCATAATATCAACACTGTCCCGAGTGAAATTCCAAGCAAGTTTAACTAAGACTACAAAGACACTTACCATTAGATACTAACATTTTGGATGGCCCCGTGTACGAATGGACTCATATATAACCAGTGCTTGAAGTGGGAAAAAATAAGTGCAGGAACTCTAATTTTCTGACATTTGACATTTGTGCGGTGAAAAAAAAAATCAAATCTTTAGGATACAGAAGTTCCGGAACTGCGTTCCGCTGCGTTCCGGCCCACTTCAAGCACTCTATATAACTATAATGTTATAATTCACAATATAAGCGAGTTAGACAGCATGTACTAAGGGCTGCCTGCTCCCGTTCCGTGGTCAGTATTCCACCGGCTGCGGAACGTTTTGCGGAGGAATTGGTTAATTTAGGCTGCAGAAATAAACTGTATTTCCAGGTTTTTACGACCCCGCACGTTCTGTTCGCACCTGAGAAGATGGAAGCGGTGGAAGATGGCTATTTAACTGCCAATCGATTGCCCCCCCCCCTTTGGTTAACAATATAGGTCGATAGATGGTTAAACTCCACACTAAGAGATATGTGGCTCAAAACAATTTTTAAAAGCCACGTGAAGTAATCAGATCTACAAATACATTTGTCTTTGGAATTTAAGAGACTGTAGCTGCGACCACCCCAATTATGAATGCAGGTTGAGTTATGCTTCTGACAAGCCATAAAGAACCATTGACTGATTACACGGCTGTGGCACAAGAGTGTGACGTCACACGTGTCCGCAGTCCAGTGCAGCGCCTGTCTGTCACGCTGTGTGGCTGTGTGGACTGTGATTATGTTTTGTATTTGAGCTGCTGTGGTGCCTCTACTGGAACCATTATCAGGCTCTGTAGGATGGACTATTGGAGAAGAGTCAATGGAGGTGAGTTATGTTTGGGTTTTAATATCAAAATCAGTGACAAACCCAAGCAGCTTCGCCCGCGGCTCCTGAGGCCGCCTCGCCCGCGGCTCCTGAGGCTGCCTCGCCCTCGGCTCCTGAGGCCGCCGCTCCTGGGGCCACCGTGACCGCATCAGGTCCTTCCTGGGACGTGCCCGAAGGGCACGCCTTTGGAGGGGGGTCCCCGCGGTTTTCAACGCCCCTGCCTGTCCCGAGGCCCCTGCCTGTCCCGTGGCTCTTGCCAGTTCCGCGGCCCCCGTGGCTCTTGCCTGTTCCGCGGCCCCCGTGGCTCTTGCCTGTTCCGCGGCCCCGCCCGCGGCCCCCGCTCAGTCCTCGCCCCTCTCGGTCCCCGCTCAGCCCTCGCCCCTCTCGGTCCCCGCTCAGCCCTCGCCCCTCCCGGTCCCCGCTCAGCCCTCGCCCCTCCCGGTCGCCGCTCAGCCCGCGTCCCTCCCGGTCGCCGCTCAGTCCGCGTCCCCATCCGCAGCCCTCCCGGTACTCGCTCAGCCCGGGTCCTTCCCGGTCCCCGCTCAGGCCGCGGCCCCGAGGGGACCCGTGAGGGGTGGAGTCCCGCGAGGCTCCCGCCTCTCCGTG
>JABFEA020000048.1:3022797-3034760 GCA_019775915.2 Cyphomyrus plagiostoma
CCCCCCCCCCCCCCCCCCCCCCCCCCCCCCCCCCCCCCCCCCCCCCCCCCCCCCCCCCCCCCCCCCCCCCGCGAAAGCCTTTACTGTCTGGGGGTCCCCAAGGAGTGGGTTTGGGAAACACTGCTGTAGAAAATGAAGCGGACGCGAGGTTTTAGGCTATGCATGTGAGAATATCAGGGAATACCTTGAAGGC
This sequence comes from Cyphomyrus plagiostoma, assembly GCA_019775915.2. Lineage (NCBI taxonomy): Eukaryota > Metazoa > Chordata > Actinopteri > Osteoglossiformes > Mormyridae > Cyphomyrus > Cyphomyrus plagiostoma. The sequence continues at coordinate 3,022,991 of JABFEA020000048.1, forward strand.
GATTGTCTGTCCCACGGCTGGGGGTGCGGCCAGCAGGGGCATCGTGGAGTAGTCTCGGGGAGGGACAGCAGCTGGGGGGGTCTAAACGGGTCAAAGAAACGATACTGAGGACATTTCACAAACCGCAATGCGACCGTTTTAGCGCTAGTCAGGTAACCCACCTGCAGAACCACAGCCCGGTTTGTCAGGGTCTCCTCCAGCTGCTGCTCTCGCCTCCCATTTCGCTTGTCATAAAAGTTATTTTGTCCTTCAGCCCTCCACAGCTGCCTCTGTCCACGTCCCCCTCTGCCTCCACCTCTGGGACCGCTGTCTCTGTGTGGTGGGGTCCCCCTCCCCACACCCCGGCCCACAGCCAGAGACCCACCCCTACCTCGGGATACTGCGCCAAGGATTCCTTGCATGATGGAAGGTGGATGCTTGATAACCAGCTCGGTCTCACTACTGCTATCTGAGCTGGAGCTGTCTGCCTGCTTCCTTGTGATGCTAGTGGAGCCTGGAATCAAAGGGTGTGGGCGGAGGGTATGGGTGGAGCTGGGGGCGGGACTACAGACAAGGGCAGAGCCAGGGGCAGCCTGCAGGGACGGTTTTCTGCTTGGGGCCGCAGTAGCAGATGAGTCAGAATCCCACGGAGACCTTTTTAGCTTAGCCGTCTTTGACGGGACTTGGCTGCTCGCCTTCGCCGGCGGCCTCACAGGGACCACTGTTTTTGGGGCTTCCTCTTCGTCGCTGCTCTCTGAAGAGCTAGAGACCCGTTTCTGAGGCACTAGCTTGCAGTTGGTGGGGGCAGTTGGTGGTAGGACCTCCTTCAAGGTGGGGGCCTCAGGTTCATCTTCCAGACATGTCATCGGGCCCCCATGCCCTTCTGTCTGGGGTTTCATCTTTTTCTTTCTTTTCTTCTTCTTTTTCTTCGTTGCCATCTCTTCCTCTGCCAAGGTAACCCTCATCTCTTGGCTCTTGGCAGATTTCTTTCTCTTATTCTTCACACGCTCATCATCTTCGGACTCCTCCTCACCCTCTCTCCCCCTTTTCTTGGCCTTCGGAGTCTCCTCTGCACCGCTGCTGAATTCACAGCCATTCACCTGTGGCAGAACATCTACCTTCACTCTGCCGAACCACAAAACACTTGTCAGATGTAATGCCTACCAGGCTTGTGTGCAGTTTAAGAAAGCTTAGTATTCACCTATGATCTGAAATTTCAAACCACAGCTGCCAACTTTGGTTAGCTGGCTGGAGTAAGATTTTCAATTCAAGACCAGTTTGAACACACATTTACATGCATGTAACTATTGTTTTTTGCCTTGTAAATAGTCTCCAGGGTTTGAAAACTATCCCAGCACTTTGATGCAGCTATTTCGAGTTTATAATGGAATAATATACATTTGCTGTAAAATTTCTTACGTAGACGTTAGAGTCTGAAAGCGAGTGTCACCCTAGATGCGTGATAATTTGCAACCCTGTAAAATACACATACAATGCTGAATTGTCATAAGAAGTGTTTAGAATAATATCATCTAACGTTACTGCTAACACTAATACAACTTCTACAACTATTTACTCTTACTATGTCACTGCAGTTGCGTAGATTATGGAATTCGATATAGCCAATCGTTTTAAGCTAACAAACTGCATTTTTATTCATCTAGCAACAGAAACAAATTAAAGCTTTGCACCCTCAACGTGAGGACGCGTGGCGTTCAGCAAACTGCAGTTGGCGGTGCCTAAACCACTGCAATCTTCTCAGCTGGTATAATTCGTGCCCCACAGTAGATATATTCACCTGATGCTGTCGTTGTCACGCACTACATAAACGCTCTCCGTGGGAGGCAAGTAACAGTCTTCAATAAACAAGTTTAAGACAGCCCGCCGACTGAAGTCAAACTTGTCCCTTATGATACTCGCCAGGTCCGCCACAACGCGGCATTTGTTTAAGTCCACGAGCATCCAGCACATACGGCAGTCCGACACGGCTGGAGGCGGATAATCAAAGTAAAGGCGGACGCGCACCGCGTTGGGACAGGAGGCTGCCATTGCGGTCCACGCAGCAACCGGGCGCTCGAGATTAAAAGCAAAACGTCGCTTCACTACTGCCAACTACAGGACGGGATGATGATTACACGCCGCCTTCTTCCTGGTTGGCTGTAGATCACGTGATCCGTTGGTCATATGACTTTCTGTATTTCCACAGCCTCGGTTCCACATTTACTAAAGTCGCATTACAAGAATGGAGCTGCCTCGGGTCGCTGTATGGCTCCTTTCTTTCCTGCTAATCGATTCAGGTCAGATAAGAAAATGATTAATTGACTGATGCATTCACATTCGTGAATCTGAACGAACGCTGTCTGTATCTACTTTGTTGACGTTTAAACGCAAATATATGCACATCATTTTTATTTGTGTATGTGGAAAATGAAAGCGTTGCACTACTTTGTCCCGCAGTGTATCTTCATTTATGAAACTGTATGGATAAAATTAACCAGATTTGGTTTTTGTTTTTTAAAAAAGTGAGACGCGTATTGTCTTAACGTAGTCTTTAAAGTAAGAAAAAAAGGTTTTTAAATCAGATTGATTTGAATCACGTGATAGGTTTGTGGTCCATAAACGTGCAAACAAAATGAAGTTTAATTGTTTTTATATAAATTTCTAAGTGGCCTAACAGGTATAGGCTAATGAATATAATTAACATTGTTTGTACTATAACAGTGATTTATGAATATCAGTGAAACAATACTTTTGTAATGTATTTAGTAAAATGCTACTGAATTCAGTAGAATCTCAAGTAATTGCTTTTGCGCCTCAATGCAGGAAGGACAGACCCAGCCTCTGAATCGTGGGGCTACGTGGATGTCCGAGAGGGGGCGCACATGTTCTGGTGGCTGTACTATGGCTCTGGGGGGAATTTTAAGGAGCTGCCCCTTGTGATGTGGCTCCAGGTGAATGACTCTAAGATGACCTTCAGTCTTCTAGGGGAGAAAGCCATAAGCAAGCGCATGTCTGTCTAATCAACAAAAATAGTCATGTTTTACAGTTACCTTATTGTCCACTAGATGTCATCGACACGTCCCGCATCGGTCGCACTTAGAATCTTAACCAAAAAATAATAAAGGAGGGAAAACATGTTTGCTTCATAATCTGATTGATATTGATTTTAATTTTCCTGTATTTACTATTTTTTGATAACTTGGAAATTAAAATAATTTTATTTTCATGTTCTGTTTTTAACCAGGGAGGACCAGGGGGATCTAGCTGCGGTTTTGGGAACTTTGAAGAGATTGGACCCCTGGACAGGGACCTGAAACCTAGAAACACAACTTGGGTAAATGGAACAGTCGCAAATTATGATGTTCACCTAAAGAAACCTCAAAATTTGTAACTCTTTTTACGTTAACAAATATTCTCAGTAGCTGCAAAATGAGATCTTATCTGTCTGCGCAGTTAAAAGGTTGTTTTTGCAGGACACAGATCTTTCACTGGTTCTGTGATGATCTTAATGTGTAGCTCTCCAGTGATGGCTGGGTTACAGAAATTCAGGTTATTGGAATTATTACACCCTCAGGTGAAGGCAGCCAGCCTGCTCTTCGTGGACAACCCAGTTGGCACCGGTTACAGCTACACTGATAACAACGGCTTTGCCAAGGACGTGGCCATGGTGGCAGAGGACATGATGGTCCTGCTCAAGAGCTTCTTCAACTCCAAAGCAGAATTCCAGGTAGGTGGGGCGTCACTGAGGGCCTCTGCTTGGCACGGCCACTTTACCGTTTTATCGTCCATTTATCGCTTTACCGTTTTATCGTCCATTTATCGCTTTACCGTTTTATTGTCCGTTTATAGCTTTACCGCTTTAACGTACGTTTATCGCTTTACAGTCTGTTTATTCTCCTGTTTTCGGCAGGGAGTGCCGTTTTACATATTCTCAGAGTCATATGGTGGGAAAATGGCTGCAGCGATCTCACTGTACCTCTCAAAGGTAATCTCAAAGGTTCTTTTACGTCACAAAATTGTGAAGAGAGAACTATGAAATGTACTTGGCCATTGGTGAGCATTAAAAAAATTAATTAAATTTTAAAGCGTGCCTAACTGGTCAAAGCTTTCTGGGTTTTTCCTGACACTTTGTTTTTTTTAGGCTATATCAAAGGGGGAGATTAAATGCAGCTTTGCTGGGGTGGCCTTGGGCGACTCCTGGATCTCACCTATGGGTATGTTTGCATTTCCATGAATCAAGAAAAAAAGCTAACATGGGATATAACATGCGCCATCTGTGCAGTATTGTGTCACATTTAAAAATACAAGGCAATATTAAAGTCTGACATTTCCTGTTATATTTCCTAGACTCTGTTCGCACTTGGGGCCCTTATCTCTACAGCACAGTAAGTCGCATCGGCTGACTCCTCAGTTACCTCCTGGGGGCCCCCAGTCACTTTCTTGCTAAAGTATTCTGCCACTCCCAGTCTCTGCTGGACGACAACGGGCTAAGCGAGGTCAGCAAAGCAGCCAAGGCCGTGGAAGAAGCCATCACCCAGGGCGACTTCCTGAAGGCTACTCAGTTGTGGTCAACTGCAGAGTCCGTGGTGGAGGAGGTGAGATTTGGGGGCATCTCAAACGCCACGTGCTCCTTCGTTTTGTCAGTAGCAGAGGTGACAGTGATTTAAACATCAAAGCAGCGACGTGCCCAGTAAAATGCTGCAGATATGTTGCGCACCAGGTTGTTTTTGATGCAGAGGGGATGCCATATATGGTCAGCCACCAGGGCAGGTGGTCAGGGGTCAGTTATGTCCTCACCTGGACATCCTACAGCGCTGTCTGAAACACCCAGTATCCATCAACTCTGTGTACTTTCAGAACACCAATGGGGTCAACTTCTACAACATCCTCACCCCAGCATCAGAAGAGCGAGTAAACAGTGTAGCAGGACACGGATACCTGGGTAAGAAAGAGTCACGCCTAAGAGCGTAAGAGGTTTTTGGTTTAGGAATGTTCAGCCATAAACACACACTGTTTTTTCGTTATGTGATTCCTTTTTTTTAGTATAATCGCGATTTAATGTGGAGTGCAGTAGCCTACCGATGGTGCTGTGCTCGCTAAGTGAGTTTCAGTTTTCGCCTGATGATTCCTACAGCCCTGCTGGCGAGACGCCACGTCAAGCCTCTGCACAGACAGTCGCTCAGCGAATTAATGAACGGCCCAATCAGAAAGAAGCTGAAGGTCATCCCCCAGAACGTCACGTGGGGAGGTGGGCCCATGACTTCCTCCACACTGGTGATGTTTACTGATTGAATTCCCCCACCCCTGGTTTACCTAGTGGTTTGTTGTCATGTTATGTGCCATCAAATAGTCCTGCCAATTTCCCCAGTCGTGTTACCATGCTATCATCACACCATTTGTGTGCCCAACAATCACAAAGTTACATGACCAATTTAGATAACTGGGACACACCTAGACCGGCGTTTCCCAGTCCGGACCTCAGGGACCCATAGTTGGTCCTCATTTTTGCTCCCTCCCAGCTCCCTTGTTGATCAAAAACATGGACTGTCTGTGGGTCCCCATGGACTGGATTGGGAAACACTGACTGAGGCCATTGATGATGCCTGTATTCGAACCTGACTAAGGATCTCTCTAAAACTTTAGCGAGTGTGCCGTTATACAATAACACTGGCGGTTACAGGATAATTCTGCAGGGCAAAAAAAAAAAAACCCTAAAAAACAGAAATGCTGGTGCTCCCCCTTCAGGCCAGTCAGAAGCAGTGTTCAGCTACATGGCTGGGGACTTCATGAAGCCAGTGGTGGACACTGTGGATGAGCTCCTGGCGGCTGGAGTCAATGTCACGGTCTACAACGGGCAGCTGGACCTGATTGTAGACACGATAGGTAATCACCCTGGAGAATAAATCCCGACAATCCGCGGCATGTTGTTACTGTTTGGTTTCAAGTTCGAGTCTCTCAGATGCAGAGTATGCACATGAATTTGAAAGTGAAAGAGTGACTGATTCTATCTTACAAATGATGATGTGGGGGGGAAGGTCAGGAGCTGTGGGTGAAAAAGCTGAAGTGGACGGGTCTCCCTGCCTTCAACAACCTGCGATGGACGCCGCTGGATGACCCGGCTGCTCCGGGGCAGACAGGAGCCTTTTACAAGACGTACCAAAACTTTGCATTCTATTGGATCCTCAAAGCTGGTCACATGGCAAGTGGATAAACTAATAGGACGCAACATCACATCTACACAAGCCAGTAACACACTATTTAGTTGGTGCTTGTTCATTTGTGTTTCTTATATAAGTAACACTGTTACGTTTGTAACTCACTACTTGCACATGATTAATTACACTCAGAAGTGAGACGTGGCCCTGTATGTGGGCAGTGGTGGCTTAATGGTTAGGGAAGCACAATGTAATTGAAAGATTGCAGGTTCGAATCCTTGACCAGCAAGGCACCACTGAGGTACCCTGAGCAAGGTATGTATTTCTGTCCCGTTATGCCTGTTCCTGATTTTCCCACAGATCCCATCAGATCAGGGAAACATGGCTCTGAAGATGCTGACAATGGTGATGAGGCAGGAGTGAATCGCTGCACAGATAATAGCCGTGACAATCAACCAAAATACGCCAAATTTCACCAAATACGTGTGTCCCTCGTGTTCCTCACGGACCCTGCTGTCTTCCTGTCTATATGTTTGATTACCTCTTAAAAGTGTTTTGTTTACTGCTGTACATGTACTTGAGCATATTAAACACTTTTTTTTCTCAAATGTGGTATATACAATTGCATTGCTGAATCATACAGGAAAATTAGAGAGAAAGTTAAGGCTTAAATTTTAAGTACTTTATAGATTTTTTTTATTTTATTTTTATTTTTTTTATTTTTTTTACTTTTTTTATTTTATTGAGGAAATTGACACCCTGCCTTGATTCGTATTAGTGTACTTCCTGGGACTTTCAACCTATTGCTACAAGTTTAGTTCTTGAACAATCATACTATCATTTGCTACAGTGAGTAGGTTAGAACTCACCAAAGCTGACAAGTTTTTTAGGGCCGGTTTCCCAAACAAGGATTAAGACTAGTCTTTGACTAAATTGCCGTTTCGATGAAGATTCACCATTGTAACTCGAAGCTAGTCTAGGTTTAGGCTTAATCCTTCACTAGGAAACTGGCCAATAAAGTTTTAAACTTTCCTCAACCCAAAACACCAAGCAGCTGATGTCTCCTGTGTAACATCCTTGACTAGATAGCATGACTGCTGTATGTTAATTCAGTTTCCATGACAAGTTTCATTTATGACGCTACTAATGCATTTTCAGTACCTGACACTTGAAGCCACATTAAACTGTCATAACTGCGTTTCCCAAACAGAGAAGACAACTGAATTGCTGCTATGTAGCCAAATCGGAAAACATAAATAAAACCAGTAAGATTTTAAACCATTAGCCAATCTTATCTGCAAAGGGCCAACGTGTATGCGGGTTTTTGGTCAGCAGTTCAAACCCAGGTGTGAGGAACTTAGTCCCCTAATTAGTAATCTAATTAGGGAGCTGCAGCGAAAACCCACATACACAGCGGCCCTTGGCGGATACGATTGCCCAGCCTGCTTTATCCTATTCTATTGGTGTCTGAAAGGAAGCAAAAACGTGGCCTGTCCGGGGTTCCCCGAGGAATGAGTTGGGACTAGACGTCACCTTCCTCAGCGCAGATATGTTAAACGCATAAAATAATGCAACGTGCATCTTAAAACGTACTGGTTTTGTACATCATCGTAAATTACTGGGGGGTTGTACCCCCAATAAGTTAAAACCAGCTAATACAACCCCCCAATAATCGTGTTTCCCCCGTAAAAAGCGCCCCCCAAATGGTTCAGCCAAAGTTACGCCCTTGGTCCTTAATAAAAATCAGGGCTGCCAGCTCAAAGGTATCTGGCTTGACACCTTGCTTTCAAACTTTCACGCAAGAGGTTTTACGGCAAATCAGTATTATTCCATTACAAGCCTGAAGCCAAAATTAGCAAACGTGTTGAGGTAGTTTGCAAACCCTACAGACTATTTATAAGGTAATAAAACGGTTACATACATGTAAATGCGTGTGCAGAATTGTCTCGAATCGAAAATCTCGTGCAAGCCAGCTGACCAAAGCTGGAAACATTCAAAACATACTTCTGGTGAAGAAATAGCGTTAAACTACAGCTACTGTTAATATGTTGACTGTACTGTTTCTGTGCCTCCGACCCACATTCAAACTAGTTTTGCACCATGTTTAATCAGCAACAAAAGCACCAGAAATGAATATTCACGAGCAGGTGCGTTGTATGACACAGGACGTTGCGGCTCTCCCAGCAAAACCATGCGGTTCACGTCCGCATGAATCGGTTGGGCAAAACAATCCAGTTGTCCCAAAAAAGATTCAATTAGAGTTCTAAGTTCAGTGCGACCAGTTTAGAATAGACATGCTTGAAGCTAGAGAAGATATCCGATTTACCTTTGTGTGTCTGCATGGATTTGCTGCCCCCTGAACTGAAAGGAGGCGCCGCGCTCTAGGTGTCACGCTGTTCCACATTGTGCGGCGGCACAGCAGTGGTCCACGTGGGAAAGCGACCCGGGCGCCGTTTAACCCAATTACCCGGCGCCCGTGGACTGCAGGCTGCGCACATGAGGCCAGAGACCAGCCCGGGACTCCTGGTCAGTTCCCAGAGAGCCTGCTGTTCCGCGGTCAGGGGTAAATCAGATTTTGTAGTGAGAGGCAGTTTCCAATTCAGAATTTTCGCTAAGAAATCTTTGGCAGACATTAGCATAGACGTAGTTGTGAGAGAGATCAAATTATTTACAATGGTCAGAACTGAATAGAACGATTAATTACTTCAGCAGCTAACCTTATAGAACCAGACTTGTTTTTGTCAAGCTATGTCTGGATATAACTGTTTTTATACTACAGAACTAATCAAATAAAACAATCTCTGGATATAGAAAAGCTCATAAACTATATGTACACTATACGGACAAAAGTCCTGGGGCACCCAGCCATTACACCCACAGGAACCTTTATGACATCACATTCTAAATCCATAAGCATCAATACAGAGCTGCCGCCCCCCCTTTGCAGCAATAATAGCTGCCACTCTTCTGGGAAGGCTTTCCACAAGATTTCGGAGTGTGTCTGTGATGTTGGCACTGATGTTAGATGTGAAGGCCTGGCTCTCAATCTCCATTCTAAGGTGACCAGATAGTCCATGTCAGGGAGGACACTCTGCGCTAGGACAGGAATTGTAAATTACCATTTCAATTAAAAGGACCAGGATTTCACTTAAGCACAGAGTTCTTGCTGCCTGCTGATTGGTCAGTCTCCTATAAACATGCACGTGTCACTCATTTTAATGTGACACAGCTGGATGAGTCTTTCAGTTAAGGAAACAAACCAGTCAAAGCACAAGAGCTGAACTATTTATCCAAGTGCAAGAGCCTTTCAGTTTGAAAGTAGTTTGTAAAACCTGAAGTAGCTCAAAGTGTCCATCTTCACATGGATTATCTGGTTGTCATAAATTCTAGCTCATCCGGAAGGTGTTCACAGTGGGGTGTAGGTCAGGGATCTGTGTGGGCCACTCAAGTTCCTCCTATACCAAATTCACCCAGCCTTGTCTTTTTGGACATTGCTTTGCGCACTGGGGCACAGTCATGTGACTCTGCAGTTACTGAGCCAACAGAGCGTTGGCGGCTTTTACGCACTCGGAGGCTCGGCACACGGTGACCGCGTTTGTTTACTTTATGGGGCCTAACACTTCGTGGTTGGGTTTCTGTAGTTCCTAAAAGCTGCTAATTTGCAATAATACCACTTACAATTGACTGTGGAACATCTAGAAGTTTAGAAATCGCAAGAAATTGCTGACTTATTGCAAAGGTGGTGTCCTGTGACTGTACCACCCTTGAATTCACTGACCTCTTCAGAATGACCCATTCCTGTGCAGATTTTTTAAAACCTGATTGTGTGGCCAGGGGCTTGATTTTATACACCTGCAGCACTGGGTCTGAGTGAAGCAGCTGAATTCACGTTAGAGGTGTGTTCCAGTACTTTTATCCGTATAGTGTATGTTACTGCAATGGATGTACATATGATATCACACCATGACCTGATACCAGATCAGCGGCTGTGAAAAGATGAGTGCATGGATATACAGATGCCAGCAAGCAAATGGGTTTAATGGATCACCATTATTGTTGTTGATTTTTATTTATTTATCAGGCCCTTTTATTCAAAGCCACATACTTGAGAAAGTAGAGTCAGCCTGGAGTAACTGGAGTTAAGGGTCTCGACGATGACATCATCCTGCAGACCACGGGATGTGAACCAACATCCTTCTGATCACAGACACAGTGTCCTGCCACACAGAACCACATGATGGCCTATTGCTGCTGTTGTCAATGAGGGAAATCACCATAATTTATAATTGATATGAGCTGCTTTTAAATAAATTAACCCCGCATATTACCCTGGTGAAAGGTGGAATTACTATATCGAAACATTGCCGGTTTTCCATGCATTTCAAATATATCAGGTTATCGCCACAACCCGCTCCTGGATCTGCCTACCTATATAACCTGCTGACCTGACGTAATAATGGCAAATATTGAGGAATCTTTATATTGCAGTGGATAGGAGAACCAAAGTGTGTTGTTAGATTTGCTGAAAGTGACTCAGGCACCCCTACACATTCACAAGCCCCTCCGTGACAGAAGCCCGAACAATGATCATTATGTCGGCCAAGCACTCGTCACTGCTGGCCCATTGTGTGGCCCCCATTCACCATGCCGTCATTTACACTTTCATTGGCAGCTATTTAGTCCCAATAAAAAGTTCAAGACAGCAATTTGTGAATCCTGCTCAGCCAAGTAGAAGTGTGGAGAAGCAGGGAAAGAAAGAGCGGTTTTAAAAGTCAATTAATTGTGCTCTTTTGGGGGGAGTCTCCAGTGGACGACCCCAAAGACACTGGGCCCCGGGTCCCTCACATCTGCCCACGGCTCTTTCCCAGGCCACACGCTTCTGAGGCTGCGTCACGTTGAAGAATGGTTTGATTCAGCCTCCTCGCCGCCCCTTCCCACCACAAACACATTTGTATATCATTTTACGGTACAGCTATTCCATTTACATAAGATGGTGAGCTATAATGGACCGCGGTCCTAAGCAGAGCATCTCAAAAGACCATGCTGAACAGCACATTTTAAACCACTTTCTCTTCAGTAACTGCTCCATTATATACTGAAGCAGAGATTGGGCCTCATCTTCCATTATACCCTTTTATCGCACCAAATACATCACAGGACACAAAGGCTTCACACTTTGAATTGAAGGCCTTTTACCGATGGCGCTGTGCACAGATGTCTTCACTGGTTCATCGTACAGCCAGTGGCTGCAGGGTCTGGTGCAGCGAAATGTCTCTGGTGTGGTATAATGGACCTTTTCCCCTGCCAACAAGCACCGAGCCGCAAACTGCTGGTTTTCCATTATGAAGTATGTGAGCCGTTCCCCAACCCATTTACCAGGCATGTGCAGCCGTTTTAAAAAATAATCATAAATTATTTAACTCATTCAGGACACAAGATTTTTGGATTATACGTTCAGTAGACAGTTGCATTGGGGAAAATTGTGAAATAATCCTTCAAAAGTGTGACCAGAGAATTTCACATTTAAATTGTTTACATTTAAAGTAAATTCACAGATTAATTTAACCCTCTGATGCATGAATTATTTTCTGTTTGTTGTTACTCTTCTTAAGGCATGACAAAAACAAATAACTTTT
>JABFEA020000048.1:3069923-3083695 GCA_019775915.2 Cyphomyrus plagiostoma
ATGACTCTCTCTATTCTATAAAAGCTATGCCTAGCTATGACTCTCTCTATTCTATAAAAGCTATGCCTAGCTATGACTCCCTATTCTGTATTGGCAATGCCTAGTTTTGACTCTCTCTATTCTGTACAAGCTGTGCCTAGCTATGACTCTCTCTATTCTATACAAACTATTCCCAGCTATGACTCTCTCCATTCTGTGCAAAGCTGATTTTTTACATTATATAGCATGCTTATATGAACACATTTCTACAGCAGACAGACCGACAGTTTTCTCTCATTCAGATTCCCTGCTCCCTGTAATTTTACACCCCCCCCAGTCATTAACATTCATCAGCGTCCTCCCGCGTGTCGGTTGTCTGGGACTGCAGCCGCGATGGCACGGGTCCTCAGCGGGACGCGCTTTCCACGGAGAGGCAGCACCCAATGCCCCCCTAAGTGGCTCTCTTTCAGACCAAAAAGCCCCAAAACCTTTTCACACCTGCATGAAAATGGTTTCCATCCCATGTAGTAGCAAAATGTCCTGTTTTCTCTCCTCCTCCTCTTCCCTCCCTCCCTCCCCATGGCTGTTCATTAAACCTGGGAACATGGCACAGCGACGGGCAGCTGCCACAGGCCGCGTATGCAAACCTGCCTCTGGCGGACGCGGCCTGCTTTGCATGGATCCCCCCCAGCCGGCGACGCGGCGCTCTGACGTCGGCCAATCGCAGTGTGCCAGGACTGGCACGAGGGCCGGCACCACGCGCAAACCAAAAGCACTGCTGCCGTAACAGAAGGGCTATCAGGACGGATAGAGCCCTGCTAGGAAAACGTGGGTCTTTAAGATGCCAGCAGACGAAACAGCCGCCACATCTACTGGCCTCATCCACGAACTCCTGGCAGGATGCCATTAGGTAGCCGTCTCCACCCTTCCTTTATGGGTAACTGCTGCCCGCCCCCTGTTCTCCTCCCCCTGTAGCCCCACCCCACGCCTCCCACGATGCCGCGCGCGGCAGAAGCCCTGCTTTCACATGCAAATTGCACTTTAATCTCGCCACTCTAATAGACAGCCATGGCAACACAGGCAGAGTTATAATGAGGCGGATGCCCAGTGCGCGCCGCCGCTCTGCTCACACACATGCTGGCACAAAGCACGTTACATTGTTATCATTCCTATGCTATTCAGCTGCTATAGTAACATTTTTTTTAATACTGCAACTGTACAATAATCAAATAAAATGAGCATCTTACATGACATTTAGTGAAGAGAAAAAATTTTTTTTGTATGATTCTGGAGTATAGTTATCCATTAATTATTTTTAGAAGTTGATTATTATTTTGCTGCTATATTATTGTTATATTTATTTATCTTTGGTGGGAAGCATGTATATTTTCATTGGATGTACAGATACAATAGCAAAGATACTCTGTTCTATCCTAATAAAAGTTGCAGTTCATGTCCAGTGCCAACTTACTGACAAAGCACTAGACATTAGCATGTAAATTCTCAGCAGACCATCATATTTTAGAGGCAGTACGCTGCAGGAGGACTGGGGGAGAAGCCCTCGGCCGCGGTCCCGTCGGCATACCCGGCCCACACTCCCTCGCCGGGCACTGCTGAGTGCGGCCGCACTGCACACTGACAGATGGCACTGTGCGTTTGTTGTTGCCTTTGGTTTTAATTACCCCAGCATGCAGAAACAGCCCCCCCCCCGCTCTGGCAGCCGCACTATCCATTACATCAATAATTATCCATAATAAGCGACTTGCATCCTCATTCAACAGAAACGGGGAACCGACGGAAATCAGAGAAAATTCAGCCAGCAAAGAAAAGATATGGAGACCCAAATTGTGTGGGAGGGGGTTCGCTGATGGGAGGGGGGAGGATGAGGTCAGAAGAATAACAGTAAAGAATGACCCCGCGATCAGATCGTGTGTGGGGGGGGGGATCGTGTGACTAGCTATTAGACAACCCCTGCAGACCAGAGGGTAGTGTGTCCAGGTCACGCCGGCGACCTTCAATGCGCGGACTGGAGTGTGTCTGCGGCTGGCAGACATCCGGGCAGGCCCCCCCCACATGCCGCTGGATCTCCAGGCCCCCCCCCGCATGCCGCTGGATCTCCAGGCCCCCCCCGCCTGCCGCTGGATCTCCATAGCCATCTTGAAGAGTGTGATTTTGGCCAGAGGCTGTGAGTGTGGAGACACCAGTGAGATTTGCACATTTAGGGAGCCAATGTGGACGGGGGGGAGTGAGGTGTGAAAATGTGCTGCGAAGCTGCTTTTGCACACACACATACAGGTGTGCAGACGCAGCGAAGGGAAACGACACTCTGACAAATTCTCTCGCTACTTTCCGAAAGCAGTAGAGCAAACGTGACTTTTTAGCGTCAAATGCGCTGACAGGTTACCGGCTAATGACACATTAGGCTACACTCCCTGCCTCACTGTGCCAGTGTTACACAGGTTTTCCACCCTCTGTAACCCAGCATTACAAAGCTATTAGTAGGGTGCAAAGTCAAGTGGCCCAGCCCGATTAACTTTGAGTGGGTTTAATATTAAAGCACACCGGTCTGTCGCTCTGGGTCACGCACAATAGCCTTTATCCATTTCATTACAGATACAGACGCTCCTCTACTTATGAAATATGTTCCTAACTTGTAATGTTCAATGTGTAAGTTGTTATTCAGCATCATTTCAAGGGTATATGCAAGCACACGAGCACCAGCTGAACACGTGCGTATGGACTTGGCCTTCACCAATGTGGGTCAGGGGTGGGCAAATCCAAAGTTCTATGCTGTGCACGCCCCCGGTCCGCCAGGACTGGGCAGTCCTGGTTTAGATAAAATATACTCAAGGGCGTACTGACCTTGGGGACACATGTGTAGCCCCCGATATTGAATTAGTTCTCATAAATAGACCTTTGCATGTAAATTATGCTCCCCCCCAATATCAAACTCTCTACCATAGCCTTGCTTATGCCAAATAAAAAATTATATTATATATAACCACCATGCTATATAACCACTAACTAAATACACAGAGGATATTTCGCAAATTATCATTGCGTAATTTCTTAATTTATTTTACGCAATTACAACGATAGAGAGAATTTTTTGTTTGGAGGATTTAATGTACAGCACAATGTGAGGCCCAGGCAAAAATCCCACATGTTTTGTTTACCTGCCGCCTGGATGGAGGGAGCACCGGCACTTGCGTCATTCAGCGACCTCAGGCGCCGGCCCAGGTCTCCAGTGCCCTGATTGCTCCTCGATGGCCCTAAGTAACCGGTCCCCGAAGCCACAGCGAGATGAGCCGCGTTTCCAAACAATTTCATCACCTCTGTCCTCCGTGTCTTCACTCACCGTGTCATTAGCCTCAGTCATTGCTTATAATCAGACGATTACACAGCTGGAAATTAAACGGCACGGTCTCAAGAGGTGCCGCATTTCATGACCAGAAGCTGCCAAAAACAGCTATTAAACGAATAAACGATGAAAGCACTCGGCTCCCACCTGAGATGTCGACAGCACTTGCCCATGCACATCAATTATCAGGCGATGAATTAAAAGCAAAACGAACAAGAAAGCCTGCCTTCTCAGCGTATTGTTATCTATGTCAAGTATAAAAGTGTTCCTGTGATGACCGTGGCATATTTTTACTGCTTCATGTAAGAACTTCCAAATGGCAGGATGCACTAAGACAACAAGATCACTCACAGATTGATTGTCTCACAGACACACGCAGTCAGAGCTGGTGAGAAAAGTAAATCTGCAGAGGTCCAACACAGGCAGGAAAGAGTCATGCAGGTGGGAGCTGACATGCAGAGGACGATGTCGGCATGGTCACACATAACCTCGCATATGTGCAGCCTGGGGAGTCGAGCACATGTCCACATTTAGACGCATATCTTAATATGTGCAGGACAGCACCAGCTTAACCCACATCTGCACGTACAAGCAGATGGGCTACAAATTCTGGTTTTTGCCACTCATTCTGAGCTGAAGGTTAACTTTGTCACCACTGCCTGCGATACAGTCCTTACAGTTAAACCACAGATGTTATCTGTGAGTGTGTGTCAGTGTGTGTGGGGTGGGGGTGTTTGCCCCCCCCCCCCCAATTTCTTGGTACCACAGGTCTTATTTCTAGAGGAAAGCAAAATGATCGATGAATCGCTCGTCGCTGGAAGCCCTTCAGAGCCACAAATGGGGCATGGATCCTGGCCAGCCGCGCGTGACCTCCTCTTCATCCCTCCGTTTACCTGTTCTCTGGCCCTGTATTGAAACAGACCTGGCATAGGGAGAAATCAATCAACAGGCTAACCCGGGGTAATTGCAGCCGTGCGTGGAGAATGCAGATCCGGGAGCGGTTCCCGGTAAATGAAGACGACCCTCGTGACATCAAGCGGTCCATGGCTCGTACCGGTGATCGCCAAACCCCCGGGTCCGACTTATCAGAACCCACCTCCCCCCCCCATACTCACTGGCATCCTTCTGCTAGCCTCGATACCATCTTACCGCCCCGCAGACATGGAAAAAACTGTCAGTTAGGCAGCAGGGCGGCTCAGCCGCTCCCTGGGCGGAAAAAGCGTGAGCTCGAGCGTAGTGTGACGCTGTTTGGTGTTTGCCGAGAGCCATCCGAACCGCATTGGCAGGCTGATCACACGCGAGCGAGTTGTGGCTCCGTCAGCTGTGCTCGCATACCTCTGTGCAGCATAGATCCTGAAATGTCACGGGAAATGGAGCCTCCTCCACTCGTGGTAAAGCAGCCCTTTCCAAATTGGAGGAAGGATACGCCATTTCTTTAGGCCGTTGCCTGTAACAGGGGTTAAGCATGTACAAAATTGTGGCTCTATGTTGCAAGCTGGAGGAGAGCTCTGGTGGGTTAAGTGCCCTCAGAATGTCTCCTGCTGCTCTGTGACCCGAAGGCCAGCAGCATCAGCAAAATGACTCTCCCGGGTCCAGCTCTCATTCTGCCGGTGGTTTTATACACCGCATCACATTATGGAGTCTGACCCAAGGAAGTGTGTCTGTGTGTGTGTGAGGGGGTATATTACATTGTGGGGACAAAACTTAAACCTGGTAAGATTAAATAACCTGGATGAATAAAAACCTATTATTTTGACATTGTGGGGACAATTTTTTGGTACCCACAAAGGAAAATTGAATTTTATATTTTATAAAACTGAATGCAATAGTAAAAAAAAAAAAAACTATAAATGCTAAAAGTCTTGTATTTTCATTTGGTTACTTATGGTTAAGGTTAGGGCTGGGTAGGGGTTAAGGGTGTCATATTGGGATTGGAGTTTTCCCTATAGAAATGAATGGAGAGTCCCCACAAACATATAATTACAAACCTGCGTGTGTGTGGTGGGCAGACACACGAACATAACCCAAGGGTCGCTTGCTGAAAGGACCAATTTCATTACCTCTCTGATTCTGCACAGAGAGACATTCCAGGTGCGTCGCTCTCCTACCCAGACTGACAACCGCACTTTTCGTTTCATTTCTCCCCATCAGCCTGCGTGTGTGTGGATGCCAGGCTGCCTTTCATCGCCCGCTACTCCTGTGCGGCATTAAAAACGTGTCTTTCGGTTTGGAGATCACTCAAATTAAACACACATCCCCCCCCCAGTTCGGGATGTCCTTTGACAATCTATGGTGGCTTCACTCCCTCTCATGTCTGCATGGATTTATTTTCCAGGAGAGAAATTTAGTGTGATGTCTTACATACGCTGTTCTTTAGGGTTAAGCATGTCGATCAGTTAAGAAAAGGCTCAGGCAAACTCATAAAAATGAGGGTCTCAGCTCAAGTAATAACAAAAATAGCTCCTGTTCCCCTGTTTCAAAGCAGCATTCTCTATTTTCCAGTTAAAAATGCCAGTCTAATGAAGCATTCACACAGTGGTTGTGTGACAGTCAATCGCATCGTGCAAATAACTGACTCGGCAACGGAGTTCTTTCTGCAGTTAGGAATGAGGGGATCACCGCTGTCCGCAGGACAGAGGGTCCAGGCAAATCCTAAAAGCATCCCCTCGTACAACCGCCTCTGATAATGTAGAAGACGACAACACTGCTGTACACTGTCGCCTTTTCCTTATTAGGAATCAGGCACTGACCAAAGTGGGGGTTGGTTCACCTTTAGAGAATTTAATAAATGCTGTTTATCTGTCTGGGAGCTGCAGGGGGTGGCGGGGGGAGGAAGGGGGGGTAGGGCTGCACTACCTGATGCAACTCAACGCAATCGTTTTGTGCATGTTAGTCCTATTCCCAGGCTCGTCCTTTCCCAATCCTCCGGGACTCACCACTGAGACCCAAGTCACTCTGTCCCCAAATAATATGAGCAAACAAACAGCTCAGTGGTGCCCTGCCTTATCTCCGCTGGAGGACGATTTACTTGCTTCCTTATTTTTTTTTTTACTGCTTACTCAACACTTTTATCTGGCAGCCTTGTCTGTTTGTTCGGCTGTCGTATCACGCTGGAGAAATCTGGGTTAAGCATTAAGTATTTTTTCCTCAAGAGCCAAACAGCGAGGGACCCTGGGAACCGAGCCGCCAACCAACTTCGCCTTGCTGAAAAGTGGCCACACTCAGTCTCAGTCAGTTACAGGAACTAATGTGAAAAGTAAGCTCAGCCAGCTAATGATTGTGTCCATCTGTGCGTCTCCTTTCTTTCCCCTGGTTGTAGAGCCAGGTGGTCAGAGCAGGGAGCCTTTTCAGTCTCTCACTGCACACTTGTGCCTGATAGTCGTGCGAGGGAGGACTGTAATGATCACGGGCCATTGGAGCCGCTAACAGGCTGTCAGTCCGGAAGAAATTGCTTATGACTTTCAGAAAACAATCACAACACCCTTAGAACCCTTGCTGACAGCCGGATATTATGCCAAGACGCATAATTTTATCCCCTTCTTGGTCATGAGGAAAGGCAGCCATATCTGGTACAGGCCGTGAACTGGGGCTACGCCTCATCACATGGGTTTTTTCTTCACAGTAGCCGGACCATAAGCGGCCCGGGGGTCACGTTCTGAGGAAGAGGACGGCGAGCGGGCCCAGCTTAATACTTTACCGTCTGCAGAGCCCCAGCACAAACAACGGTGCGGTGCTCTTGAGCACTGCAATTTCCTGACACTGCCTTTTATTAAATCCTGCTCACGGAAAGAACACGAGAGCAATACTGGAGACAGAGTAGCAGGTGGGCCGACGAGTGCAAAAAAGCTGTGTGTTTTGGCTACGGCTGATCTTTGTTTTGCATGTGATTGAGTGAAAGTTAGGCGCATGTCCTAATTATGAATATGGTTTATGGTAATAGTTTGTTTATAGCCATAAATCGATAGTCTTATGAAGTGAAATAAAAAAAAAAATACTTAATAACCTATAGAAACATTAAGAATTTGTTTGGCATAAGTACTGCACATAGACATAAGAATTAATCCCATTTGATAATGTGCTTTATTTTATAACCATGTCGTCATATTAAGGATCAATCCGCTTTATGTCCAGTCATCTTTCTTGTGCTCTGTCCTGAATCGATCCTTCGCGGGCGCTACCTGGATGCCCGGGTCCTTCCCCTCTCCGCTTGAGAGGTTTCCTGCAGTGCAGACATGCCGAACGTGGGTGACAGCATTGACTGCGAGGCGCGAATCACGCACAAGCGTCCACAAGACTTCCTGGCGCCGACCCCAGCAGCCAATCGCAGAGCGCCGCATGACAAAACCGCAGTGGGAGCTGACTGGCGGCCGAGGGCCTGAACGTCATTGGTGAGCCTGTCTTAGGGTGACTTCCTGCCGATGGGGCTCTGTACAACTGAGCGGGCACCACGTTTACCACGCTGGGGCTGCGGCTCAGGCTGTAGCCAGATTCTCTTACAGTTTATTTAAGCAACAGGCGATCTTTATCCAAAGACCTTCGCTCAGGGCACGTGTTAATCTCAGGGCCACTAGCTTCTCATTTTGGCTATTTAACTACATCGTCCTTCTGTTTATAGCAGCAAAGGGGAAGTGCACTGGCTTCATTTAAACAAATAAATAAGCAGACAAATGTGTCACACGAATAAGCCACCGCTGATGGCGAGGAACCCAACTATCCGGGGCATCACCGAAATCCACAAGAGAGAGAATATTTAAATGTAGCGGTTGTCATGGCGACTTGCAGGCTGTGCAGTCAGCACTATATAAATGCATCAAAACCCATCCATCCATATTCTAAGCACTCAGAGGGTGGCCTGGAACCGATCCCAGGCTTCACAGGGCTGGGGTCCACCCTGGATGGGAGGTACGGACGGCACAGGGCACATACACGCACACACTGTGGAAAGTTTCAGAGATGCCATTGAGTCTGATTGCATGTCCTCGAATTGTGAAGAAACTCCAGCCACTAAACTGGGTTTGGGATCCGAATGTGGAGCCCAGAGTGATGACGGCTGAGCTACCATACCCCTCCCCCCCATCATAGCCCACAGAACCTGAACAGTAGCCATAGCTTCCTGTGGGCTCTCTCACCTATTGCCATGGGGATACAGTCTTCCTTGTCGGTGTCAGCCATCAACAAACATCGTCATCAGCTTGGGTGTAGGGTGACCAGATAGCCCATGTCAGGGAGGACACTTTCAGCTTGGACAGGATTTGTAAACATTCATTTAAATTCATTTCAATTAAAAGGACCTGAATTTCACTTAAGCACTGATTCCTTGCTGCGTGGTGATTGGTCAGTCTCCCGTAATCATGCATCACTAATGTTAATGTTAAATAGCTGGATGAATCTTTCAAACAAGGAAAGAAACTGTTTGGTGAAAGCTGCCATACCAGCAGCCTTTGCCAAACCTTCTCCGCACAGCATCTAACATATTCCGACCTCCAGTCCTATTTCTGATGTATAACTGAGATATTAACTGGGTCTCACCCTTCAAATTACTTTACAGATTACACAGTCGTCACATATCATAAATTTTAATGCTGTTAATCAAATGCAAACAGGACTGTGTATTTGCACTATTTAATTATTTGTTCAACTGTAATAAAGTATCTTTGCTAAATTTTCTGTTTGGTTTTGAATTGAATTGCCGAAATGAGCCATTATTAAAAATAAAAATAACCACTATTTTTCAGAAAAAAAATAGCAGATATTTAGAAATATTTGCATGTTGATGACTGAATGAGAGTGCCAATTACTGCATATTATTCTGGATTGCATAATTTTAATCCATCTCTTCATATATCTATTTGTCATATTGCTCATCCAATGCAGGACTGGGGTTATCCTGAAGCCAGTGTCAGTAAACTTGGGACATCAGTCCATTTCAGGGGACAAACTCACAGACACTATGGGGAACTGTGAGAGCACATTTCACCTCACTGCACACATACATTTTTGTGAGGAAACTGGAGTACTTAACAGAAACCAATACACATGCGATGGGGTAGCGAAAACTCTGCACGCTCGTCTGAGTGCGGGAATTAAAGCCACAGGCTCAGAGGTGTGAGGCCACACGATGTGCACGGTCGCCGTACCAGCTCCGTCATTTTAAACACGTAAACTACCAATTCATTCAAAGAGCAGCTCAATCATGTTCGACTTAGTGCCATTCTATGAGGGGTTGGGCAAAGAAATCGTATCGAACGCTGACACAGATACGGTCATCTGGACCAGATGTGAAACAGCATAAATTCTGTGTGTTTACACTTGAGTGACCACCCTGGAGTGGATTTACAAGCCTCGGAGGGCAACCTCTGTCACCACCCGAAAGAAGGCTGCTTCACATACCTTGGGGCAGCTGACACTGCTGCAAAAGTGACAGCCAGCACTGGAAAACGAGGCCCACCCTGACACCTTTGACTTCTGTACAGGAAGTGAAAATAATCATGCAAAATGAAGGCATCAAATGAGTCACCGGCCATAATTTACCCACAAATGTCACAGAATTTTGTTGTTGGTTTAAAGAGAGCATCCAGACAAAGCAATTCTTAGCCGTGAAAAACTTCTATGCAAATTATCTTCCCAAGGCACAACACAGCTTTCCCAAAAACATCATAATTTTTATGAAATGATCGAGACAGTAAATTAAACACTCCTAGGAGTCAGGGGGGGTTGTGTGAAAGACCAAATGAGGCCATTCAGAGATGTGTAAGGAAAGAATACCATCACTCAGAACACTGAACCCAGCCAGATGACAGCATCCCTGGATTTTAATCATTTTAGAGCAAGAATTTTGGCGTCCAGTGAAAAACACACAAAGGATTTATATTCGAGTGGATTGTCAAAGAATCCAGTGAAGCGTGAAGGACTCAGTCATGGGGACTGCCAGTTTGACTACAGTCAGCATCTGCACATACAAGAAGGTACTGAAAGTCATTTGTTATTACAGAACATCACGGTTCAGTACATCACATAACATTAAGCTGCAGAATACAAAGTACAAATACAGGACACTGGTGCAGCTTATAAATCATGACATAACAATGTGATACTTAATAATACATAAAAGGGAATAACTCTAGGCAGGATCATTGTTACTGTGTGTTGACTGTTGAGAAGGTACATTGAAGTACCTCATTTGAGTAGACAGACATACACTATAGTGCCAAAAGTATTGGGACACCCTTCCAAATCATTGAATTCAGGTGTTCCAATCACTTCCATAGCCACAGGTATATAAAATCAAGCACCTAGGCATGCAGACTGCTTCTGCAAACATTTGGGAAAGAATGGGTCACTCTCAGGAGCTCAGTGAATTCAAGCGTGGTACCGTGATAGGATGCCACCTGTGCAACAAGTCTATCCGTGAAATTTCCTGTCTGCTGAATATTCCACAGTCAACTGTTGGTGGTATTATAACAAAGTGGAAGCAATTGGGAACAACAGCAAGTCAGCCATGAAGTGGTAGGACACGTAAAATCACAGAGCGGGGACAATGCCTGCTGAGGAGTCTGGGTTTGGCAGTTGCCAGGAGAATGGTACCTGCCTGACTGAATTGTGCCAAGTGTAGAGTTTGATGGAGGGGGAGATTATGGTGTGGGGTTGTTTTTCAGGGGTTGGGCTTGGCCCGTTAGTTCCAGTGAAGAGAACTCTTAATGCTGCAGCAGTCAAAGTCATTTTGGATGATTTCATGCTCCCAACATTGTGAGAACGATTTGGGGACGGCCTGTTCCTGTTCCAACATGACTGCACACCAGTACACAAAGCAAGGTCCTTGACTGAACTTGACTGGTCTGCACAGAACCCTGACCACAACCTGATAGAACATCTTGGAGATGAATTAGAGTGGAAACTGCAAGCCAGGCCTTCTCATCCAACATCAGTGCCTGACCTCACAAATCCTTGAAGAATGGTCAAAAATTCCCATAAACACACTCCTAAACCTTGTGGACAGCCTTCCCAGGAGAGATAAAGCTGTTATAGCTCCAAAGAGTGGACCAAATCCATATTAAATATGTATTAAGAATGGGATGTCATTAAAGTACATGTCTGTGTAAAGGCAAGTGTCCCAATACTTTTGACAATATAGTGTATTTGTGAGAGTTCTACCTCCTGCTCCACACTTTTTGATAAGAACACATTGTAAGAGAAGCGTTTTTCTGCTTGAAAGAATTTAAAGTATAATTTAAAATCCCTCATGTCCATACCTGAGTATCATTGCTGTATGAGAAGTGATGCAGAGGGTCTCCATTCAGTTGCACCTCCCTGGGTGAAGCAGACACCCCGAAAACACGGACTACTCCCAGCTGCAGTTTGCCCAAGCCCTTGTCCACTCTGAGGGGGTCACACACCAGCTGATTCTGTGGATGGGAGGAAGGAGCAACAGGTTTGTTGCGTAAGCCAGTCATGTGATTAGCATCACGTGACTAGCGTCTTGTGATTAGCTAGTGCCACATCAACTACAACCAACCTGTCCGGCGATGAACATGATAAAGGAGTACTCCCCTTTCTCATAGGTATCTATACTCTCCCCGTCGTCCCAGAAAAGATCACCCCAAGCCCAGCCCGCAGCAGACAGCGCCACCGTTAGGAGAAAAGGCTTACTGCGGGAGGCTGCAGTTGTCAGAGCTGGCTCCTGAGAAGCACACGATTGGACAGGTGAAAGGTACCTAGCATGCTAAGAACAAGGATTTTATCACTAATGAGTCATATAATGTATACGGGGGAAACCATGACTATCATGTATATTCAACAAGAGGAGCAAGTTAAGTCATTTGGTTTTCTCAAACTGCAAGGTTAATTTATAATCATGATCCACGACATAGACTTAAAAATACAAAAAAAACCAAGGAAATAAGATTATTAAATACAACACCCTGAAGCTGACCTGTTGGGGAATGATGTGTCCACCTCTCACATGGACGTTGATGGTGTCCAGGGGGGCGGGCAGTAGCAGGTATTGACCCTTACTGTAGTAGGGCTGTCCCTGCAGCACGGAAGGGAAGGTAGACATCACAGCGCCCCTTTCCCCTACTCAACGGGACACACTGTGGGGCTTCAGCGTTGCTTACATCATGCAGACTGTACCAAGTGCCCGGGGGGAGATAAGCGGCAAGATCGGTTACACCCTGGTCCAGAACAGGACTGACCAACAGGGAATTCCCCCACAGGAACTGGCTGTCGATTGTGTGGCAGTTAGGATCCGAGGGGAACCTGGCCAGAGGCGAGAAATGCATCAGTAGACACAGGTAGGAACCAGACACTATTACTATATAATATGGTAACATAATTCAACACTGTGATTCTTACATTAAAGAGAAAACTGCCAAGAAATTATACTAAATTCTGAACCTCATGGTGCTTTTCCATTGCCACCAAGAACTGAGCCATACTCGAGCTATAACGGCGCTGACACGGCCCTCCTTACTAGCAGGGTCCAAAGCGTGACCAAACTGAGGGGGTTTTTACCAACATCGGATTGGTCAAAATGCTTGGAGATATGGGTGTTCTGCACGTAGATTATCTGAAGGAATAAGTGCATATACAGTATATTGTGTATGTGTAGTATCACACATCGCGATTTATTGATGCATTCCCGATAACGTGGAACGTCCAACTTGGAATTTCCAACTTCCCACTTAAAATGGTATGAAACAGCTGAACGGATTGGATTCGTAATGCAAATTTATACAAGCGAATGTTAATTCCGCTAGCATCACAATACTAACAATTAGGGATGCACAATATCAAAAATTTAAACCGATACCGATAATTAAGTCCTTGTCATTGCCGATACCGATAGATTCATATTATATATGTGTTATAATTTTCATATGATCTGCATTTTATGCACCCAACTTTTATTTTTTTGTGTAAGGCACCACAATACTTGGCCTAAATAAAGTGCATCCTCAACAAAAGGGAATAGTAGAGATTTCTCTGAAATCTAATAGTTTTAAAATAAAAATAATAATAATAAAACTTAAAACGATTTCCAATTCGCACTATGTACTTAATATTTCTTACCAAGCCAAGAGTCGAAAGGTTACTTAAGCCAAGAGGCGAAACCCAGATGCAGATTTACCCACAGTCCCTTAATGGCACTGCGATAGCGCCACTGCCATTTTGGACTGAAAATCTCCAGCCGCATGGAAGTTGTGCTACGAGCGTCGGTAGTGCAATCAGCGAAAAAAGGGAAATCCAGTCAGGAGCACGGGGAGACAGGGTTTAATGTCAAACACACACCAACACATTGAAACTTCAATGCCGCGTTTGCCGGAATAGACGCAGACGCAGACCAAAATACACAGGAGAGGCACAAGACAGGTATGCGGCAACGCCAAACAGGTGGGAATAATCGGAGATCACAAGAGGTAACGAGGTGGGCGTG
>JABFEA020000048.1:3092376-3103495 GCA_019775915.2 Cyphomyrus plagiostoma
CCGGGATAGGCTCCGGACCCCCCGCGACCCAGTAGGATAAGCGGTTTAGAAAATGGATGGATGGATGGATATTACAGGGTGTATTTTGAGAAACAGACGCCTTATAGGTCTTCAACTGGCAGCTTCATTAAATAGTACTAGTCTCAAGGTCAACAGCGAAGAGGTGACTCCAGGATGCCAGCCTTCTAGGCAGAATTGCAAAAAAACAGGTAAAAATAAAAAGAAAAGACTTAGATGGACAAATGAACACAGACACTGGACAGGGGAAGATTTGAAAAAAGTGCTATGGATAGACAAATCTATGTTTGAGGTGTTCGGATCACAAACAAGAATGTTTGTGAGACGCAAATCAAATGAAAAGACGCTGGAGTGGCTGACAACATCAGTCAAACATGGGGGAGGTAATGTGATGGTCTGGGGCTGCATTGGTGAAAAAGTAAGACATTTGTATAGGGTAAAATGGATCTTGAAGAAGGAAGGAATGCTGTCACTCCATTTTACAATGTTATGGCATACCCTGTGGATGGTACTACAACAGGATAATGACCCAAATACGGCTTCAAACTATGCAAGAACTATTTAGGGAAGAAGCAGTCAGCTGGTATTCTGTACAATGGAGTAGCCAACACAGTCACTGGCTCTCTGCTCCTTTAAGCTGTTATGGGAGCAGCTTGACTGAATGGTAGGTAAGAAGTGCCCATCAAGCCAGTCCAACCTGTAGGAGATGCTTCAGGAAGTACGGGGTGAAATCCCATCAGATTCTGATGTCTAGAATGCCCTTAACAAACTGACATGTAAAATGCCTAAGGTCTACAAGGCTGTAAGTGCTGCAAATGGAGGACTCTTTGACAAAAGCTAAGTTTGAAGAACACAATCATTATTTTTAATTTCAAAAATGATTATTTCTATCATTGTCAATTACTGTTTCCTATTTATTTAGCTATATGCCCTATTCAAACTCATTTAATGTATGTCTTCATGGAAAACAATGACATATCTAAGTGACCTCAAACTTTTGAACGGTATAGTGTCTATCACAACACATTTATCCATCCACCCACTTATTTTCCGACAGCTCATCCAGCAAAGGGTCACTGGAATTTTAAGAAACTATAAAGTTTGAAATATTTAATGTAAAAAGGTACATTTACTTTGATTTGGTTGATTTTTTTAAATTAGAATATTATAGGGTAGGGGCACAGAAAAGTATAATATATGTTGCGAGTAAAGCGAGATATTTGTAGATTTGTTTCATTTGAAGTTTAAACTATCCATCCAGTAAAATAAATGTCATGTTTATTATTAAAAACATGTGTTTATACTGGACCAAAATGCAATTCATAAGAAATTTAATACAACTGTGTGACAAATCACTTTTACATTGGGTACTGTTACTTATATTTAAATATTTCATTTTATAATTATATGCAGTTGGATCGAAATGGATTTCTTTGCTTACAGTATCTTCGATGCCTTTAAACTAAGAGTAATATCAGTCCAGAATTGTAAAGCGCCAAATATCAGGTTGTTGAAATGTAATTACATTGGCTTTAATAAAATCGGTCAAAACGCTGATACACTATATATATAATTACCGGTTTTTTTACATCTGAACAACAAAACGCGCAAAAAAAGAATTTACCGGATTATGTTTCCAGATTTCCGGAAGTTATCGGTACCATGTGACGCAGGCAGTGACGTGTGACCGTTAGAAAGCTTAAATAGCGTTCAGCGTGAGCGTGCGCGTCATTAGCCCTCGGGGGGAGGCTGGGTGCTTGTTAATGTTCTGTGGCGGTCATTCCAGTAATATTACATCTAACTTCGTCCCGTTAGGTTATTAAAAGATTATGAATAGAAGCGCAGGTCGTACAATACGCTGTGCTGCCTGCTGTCTTTGTAGGCCGTGTGAAATTAAGTTTGGCACCTAGCGAAAATGATTCCTAAGAAATATTGGGTAAGAATTTTATTATTATTACATTATAAAACTACAAACGAATTCTTTTCGTGTTTTTAATTATCATTTTTAACTGCAGGAAGTCTCCATGTTGCGGCATGTCGGTGGACCACGCCACGTGGTCGCAAGTCCAGTGAATCTGGGCTTAAAGGTAACATTACTTTAGTTTACACATCCGTAACCCGTATGTATTGCTCTAACATTTCACGAAACATTTATAGACGATATAATCGCTCTGAACTTTGGAATAGAATAAAGTAATTCCTGAAAGGCTTAAAAGGTGTAAAATCTTTTTGTTTTCAAGTCTGATTTCCTTTCCGATTTGTCAACATTTTAAAGATTCTGGCGGAGGAGCGGTAGATCACGGTAATGTGGCGTCCCCGGGACCACTTGTGGTGGCTTCGGATTTTTATGATCTGTGATTTGAAAATAAATCAATTCAATACTACACTCGACTGTGTTTCTTCTGTTAAACCAAGCACTTCCTTTAAACCTATAGAGTCTTCACTGTGACTCCATAGGCAAGCTGTTGTGCGAAAGCAAAACCGGCTTGTTATAACTGGGGCTTCTTGGTATAATTTCCCAAGATGCTCTTTTAAAGCAAGCCACAGATTTTTTTGAAGCCGTACTTTGTGTACCAATTTAGGGGGTTTGTGGCGCTCTTGTTGCAGCAGAGTCCCACTGTGTACCGCGTTTCAACTACAAAGCCCGTGTGGGGCTGAGTTTCCTAGATTGCTCTGCAGCGACATCTGTCGTCATCTGGGTAAATTGTAGCCAATTCGTTATTCCTAATGGTAACCTTGTTTGGACTATCATTGACATGCAGTCTATGGAGGCAATATAGTGGGGGAACGTTTTACGACGGTAATTCCATGCCGTGGTATTCCAGAATTAAGATTTTAAACGTTTTGACATGCAGGTTTTTTGAAATTCAGCACGTGTTTTTTTTTTGTATAACGAAAGGGATTTGCCGTTTGAGTTATGTGCCCTTACTTAAACTGGTATTGAACAATAATGTCTTTTAAGCTTAATTGTAGCTTAACTCAGCTGAGACCATGCTCTTTGTGACACCCCTCCCCGGGCTGATTGTTTCCCAGCATTGAGATAAGTGCCGGTGAATATAGTTGCCCAGTTTGGTACTTCTCAAACCCTTCCTTGCCCCCCCCCCCCACCCCTCTGTTTGTGGACTGTCTGGGGGTCCTAGAGCCTGGGATGAGCAATCACTGACCCAGTGTGTGATGACATGCAACTGGATGGGCTTGGAAAAGCAAAACCAAGTCAGTGTTGTGGTTCCAAACTTGGTGCCAAAGACCTAAAGGGAAGAATACCTCTCAGAAAAAGTTTAGCAGTAATCTTCATTCACTTAGGATCATAATCACCTCACCTTCTTCCGTCCATGTGCATTTGTGGGTTGTACCAAACCATGAACCAAGTCACACACAAAATCATTAAGTGGACTACTGCATTGAAATCATTTAATCTATACACTTTAGTATGGCTCATTCAGAAATTCTAAAGCAATGCTTCCCAGTCCAGGCATCGGGGACCCACAGTTGGTCCATGCTTTTGCGCTCTCCCAGCTCCATGCCAGACAGTCCACATTTTTTTTGCTCCTTCCCAGCTCCCTGACTGGAGTTGGGAGGGAGCAAAAATGTGGACTGTCTGTGGGTCCCTGACGACCGGATTGGGAAACATTGTTCTAGAGGGAGACAGACAGTTGTGCCTTATGCTTTTATTGTATAAAAAAAAAGAAAGGGGAGGGGTTACACGTGATGTAATTAACATGAAAAATATCATGCCCAATAGAATTGCTTAGTATAGTTCTGCAGTTTAAGGTACAAAATTATACCTATTACTCCGAGGAAGGAGATAAGACATCGGTACTGGGCTTTGAGGTGCAGCAAAAATGTAAGCCTGGCGATGCAGTGTAGCATTGTCTACATTGAATTATTAAGATAGAGAAGATTCTTTTAACAATAAATGGGAAAACACTAGCCTGATAATGCTTCGTTTTGAAGGTCTGCGCACAGTGGTATTGAACCATTTTAAAGTAGAATATTTTATTACATTAAGTCAAAGAATACACCCATATGAAAATGTCATGGCAACACTGAATTCTAGACAGAACTGTAATATGGTTTATACAGTTTTGACCAGAGTATTGCCAATATACAATCTTTGTATGTCACACTAATGTAAACTATTTAAAACATTATATATCTGTCGGTCTTGCAATTCTCGGTTCTCCCACATCAATAATTTGCATGATCTGCACTCTGTAGCCTTTGCTATTTAAGAAATGGCCTCATAAAAATAAACATCAGGATTATTTTACAACAAACAAAAAGCTCACAGGTCAAACAGATTTTAGACGTACATATTTGTGATTCTTTAAATTGCTTTTTCTCTACATTCATTTGGTGTGCTAAAATCACACGGCATTGGTATGTTTGAACGCAGACACGTGCAGTAAGGCTGCTCGCTTCAGTGCAAATGAAGCAGTTGAGTGGACAGGCTTCTGATTGGCTATTTTGATGGATACAGTGGCATCGATGTGATTTCTGCATTGGAGTGGCTCAGTCAGTGCTGTGGAGACAGACAGATGTGGTCTAAATATAGTGACCACCTCTCCTGCATGTTTAAGCATAAAACTAAAGCAGGGTTTCCCAGTTCCGGTACTGGACGGGCAATCTGTGACACAGTTTGCAGGTTTCCCTGCTCAAACGCACATTTTCCAGCTCACCAGCCAAATGCCAAACCTGGTGTGTGTGAGCAGGGAAATCTGCAAATTTTGTCGCGGACTGGCCCTCCAGGACTGGGATTGGAGGAACCTGTCACTAAAGCTTATGCAAACATTCACACACAATAATGAAAGGGAGATCCTATTTTATGGCACAAAACCACTCTCAACTATAGTGTGTAGCATCCATAAAATATTCAGAACACATTGAGGACACCATCCAGCTGACTACGTGAGGTGACACTTTGTGACATTCCGTGCAGCTTGACGCCTCTCTCCTGTCTCACTTAAGGTACCTAATGTATGCTTATTCTCTACAATGAAACTTTCCTCTCCTATTTGCTTACTTCCCAAAATGTAAGGCCCATTAGAGGGACAGCGCACAGTGACCTTCATAGGCTCATAAAGGACGTAAGGTGACAGGTGAATGCATTAAGATTGCTAGTTGGCTATATATATTTTTTTTCTTCTTGATTTGCAGTTTGCTTGCGTTTCTCCTTCATTAGCATCAATAACATGTCTGTCATATTGAGAAGCTAACAAGGCAGCAAGCTATTGTTTTCACACGCGGTTGGAAAGGGGGAGGGGGTGGTGCTCTTCCTTTCACCTCCCAGGAAACGACCTCCCTGTTACCTAACACTGTCGGTGACAGCTAGTCCAAGCATGCAGCCGACGTCTCTGCCTCCTTGGCATCCGTCTCCCTTGAGTCGGCTGCGGCTCCATCAATCAAGTTAACGTTGGATCGGGTGTCCATGGCAGAGTGCATGATGGGAAGCCACACATCATCCATATTTGGCATAACAAATATTTTCTGGTGGTACAATGCAGAAAAATTAGGTAAACAGCTATGAGTACATGTACACAGCAAAAAAACATGACATTCTGCCACTCTGAAGTTTATGAATACCAGAACTACCAGTTTCCTTTATCCAATAAATTGAATAGACCTTCTCTGGTCCAACAATACATAGTACTGCGCAAAAGTCAAATTCAGTGAGATAAGATTAAGTTTAAATTATCTTCATGCATGTATAAAACTATGATATGATGTCTGTCGAGGTGTGTTGGCTTCACAATTTCAGAACCTCTCCTAAAGTCACCCCAGGATTTTACATCAACCGTCCAACAATACCCATGTATTTTTTGACTGGACCACTAGTGCTAATCAATACCTCCCAGAGTTATTTGATTAATAAAGTTATCATCATTATTATTATTTTAATATGACATTACTGATGAAATGTAACAAATACATGGAATGGCTGATGTGCCCTGAGGAGGGGTTTGGGAACTGAAGCGGTGCTCATCTACAGTAGCTGTCTAATAAGGTATCAGTGACCTTTTAGAGAACAGAAGAAATTCTGATTAGTTTTTATCACTGTTAATTTTTATATCTTCCAATTTAAATTGTGTGTTTATTCTGAGCACATATACACTTAACTACCCATATGTTTTAAACATTTACTTTGGCTACTTGAGATGTTTGCACAGCACTGTAGAAAGAAGCGGTTCCCGTTTGAGGTGAGGTATGCTGATATCCCTGGTCTGAACCAAAGGGCCTGCGGGTACTGCCCACTCCGTCCCACCGCACCTGAAACTCCTGATCCAGCTTCTTCTCAATCCAGTCCGTCACATGGGCCAGTGTGACCTCCCGCTCTCCCAGCTTGGGTCGGGCCTTCAGCACCAAGTGCGGCGGAGTCCTGAATCCATACCTACAGCCGAATGCAGCTTTATGTACCAGCTTCTAAGTACGTCTCTAAATTATCATTAAATTTTCAATTACTACTGCAGTAGTTTTTCGTAAAAGATTGGGGGCTGTACACCATATGTACACTCATATATGTACTACTCATACAACTACCTACTGCTTTGTGATGACTACTGAAACAGAAATCAGAGCAGAACAAACCATATTTTGTTTGTCGGGGTGTGGGAATGTTGGAGGAACGTACCAAATTCTGTCTGTAGGGGGTGGGGGAATGTTGACAGCCAGTGTTCCCTGGAGCTCCTGCAGCTCGACGGTTAGCAGCAATGGGGTGTTTGACACCTCCTCCATCTTCTTTTTGATGAACTCAGTTTCTGTGGCCTTCTGAAAGTACTTGGACTTGGCAATCTTGTCCACAAAACGCACAATTTTACTTGGCCTGTGTCCTCCAACATACCTAAGAGAGATGGCAACATGCTGCATGGAGATGGTATGATATAGGAACATCATCTTCAAATGTGCTGTGTTGTGCCTCTCAGAGCTCAATGACACCTTTTTTAAAAAAAAAAAGTTCCTGATTGGCTGCTGATCCCTTAGATTTCTCAAAACGGCACCAAAAAAAGGAAATAAATTGGCAATCTAGGAACAATGGCACTTTTCCACTGGTATACAGGAACCGACCCATACCCGAGCCAGGCCAAGAAGAGAGAGTAGCTGCAGAAAAGTTCCAGATCATCTCGGTTATCCACTGTAGCAGGGTCAGTTCGGTAAAGGTGTTGCCAGGTTTGGAGACTGACAGTGACATAAGACTGAAGAGACCTTTATTTACTGTTCACACAGTGTATATCAGTAGTTACTATGTTGTATTACAGTATTACTGGTTTGGTCATGCATTTGGCAGCTAGTAAGCAGGGCCAGGTATGGCACGTGTAAATTACAATGGAAAAGCGCCAGTTCACAGTATGGCTTGGTTACTGATGGCAGTGTAAAAGTGCCCTAATCGTACCCCGGAGTATCTCACCCTTCTGCCCCAGGCAGTAGACTTTTGTCGGCAGGAATTTCAGGGGGATCCTCTTCATCAGATGAGCCGGCACTGGATGATTCCTCGTCGCTGTCGGCGAGGCAGTACGTCCGAGGCCTAGGACTGCCACACACATACAGAAACACGCCAAAGGCATGATCACAATGAAACCACCTCTTTCTCTCCATAGGAATGACATTTTCATAAAAATCCATGCATTTTTTAACTGCTTATCGTGAACAGGGCTGGGGGTAACCCCCATGCAGCACTGGGATAACATGCAAACTCCACACAAACAGAAGGAGCAGAATTCCTACCTCTAACCCTGGCAGTGTGAGTCATCTGCATTGCCCACTAAGCCCACAATGCCACCCTCAAAACACCAATTAACCATTATCTTAGTGGTACCACAGCCCTCCATAGCTCAGACACTCCTGCAGCACCCTTCAGCAAGGCACTTAACGTTAATCCCTTTAAGAATATATCTAATCATCTAAATGGTTTGGATGGTCAATGTTCCTCTGCTCTGAGGAACAACAGCACTTGGCAAGCAAATTAATTAATCTTGTATAAGAAGCATTTGTGCTTTCTTTTCCTTTGGATTCTAAAGGGACTTCAGGACACAAAAGCAGTTTCTCAGCTACTGGTGTCCAGCAGAGCCAGATTAAGCAGGAGGCCACAAGGGAGCAGCGTGTCCCACAAAGATCACCCAGTGAATGTCAGCAAAAAAGCTGCACACAGGAATCGCACTACTAACTGCTAGGGCTCATTTTCATAAATAAGAGGTTCAGTGGGGCAGCATAATATGAGATATTATTAGCTCTCATTTTACTGCATTTGGAACCAAAAGCAGGCTTTTTAGTCTACGGAATTAATCTGCTAGGCAACAAAACCTGTGTGTGAACAAGTAATATATTCCCAGCCAGTCTAGTGGGGCTTATGACATACTCTGGTGCCACGGTATTGAGCTGAAGAACTAACTCATAATAGACAACAGGGATTTTCCACTACAGCAGTGTCTCCCAGTTCAGTCCTGAGGGAACCACAGATAGTCCATGTTTTGCTCAGGGAGCAAAAATGTGGACTGAGGCAGGGAGCTGAGAAGAAGCAAAAACGTGCTTCCCCGTCCTCAGAAACCCACAGTTGGTCCACATTTTTGCTCTCTCCCAGCTCCATGCCATACAGTCCACATTTTTTGCTCCTTCCCAGCTCCCTGTCCGGATTAGGGAGGAAGCAAAAATGTGGACCAACTGTGGGTCCCTGAAGAGCAGACTGGGAAACACTGCTGCAGGCTTCTGATAGGAGAGCAGCGGCTGCTTCTATAGCAGCCCAGTGACATATCCAGTTCACTCTGATCCCTCCCTCTCACAGGGGAAGCAAGCAAATAACATCCTACCTCAGTAGAACTGTCACATATTGCACCTGTTTTGTACTACATAGGTGGTGGTATCTGACATCACAGTAAGGGTAAAAATAGGATAACGAAGTTCAGGAAATTGCAGAAGGAAGACATGAGGCCAAACCCAACTCACCAAGTACAGATAGGTTCCAGGTGTGCATATGCCGCAAGGCAAAAGAAAGACAGAATACAGAAGCAGAGAGGGAGGCGTTAGCATGCTGAAGCATCCTGCTGGCTGCAGCAATGGTCTGTTGATTAGTTTTACGTTTGTTTTTAATTTGTATACGACATGCTAAAAAGCCCTCCAAGCAGGATGCTCAACATGTCAGCATCCTGAAACTGACCCTAACAACAGGAACTTAACACTTAGACTCTGCCACATTGATTACATAAAACCTGAAAGCGAACCTACAGAACAGCAACAGGAGTTAAAAAAAAAAATCAGCACGTTGTTGTGGACAATAACGAGAAGGCAGGTTCCTCCGTTCTCACCCGTCTTTGCCCGACTCTCCAAACCTTAACCCTTCTGCATCCTTCCCCAGTCTGGCCAGGTTCATCTTGGTCTCCAGGGTCATCAGGAAAGAGCCATTGTAAGACATCTCCAGATCAAACCACAAACCTGCAGGACGGCACGATCTTACGGTACCCAAACATTGAACCCAATTCTGTTGGACCCGATGGACAGTGCTAATTCTGTAACAGGAATGTGATTCATTTTAAAGGGAAATAGCTGTAGGAGTGAATATTATAGGATGGCTTCAGAAATACAGGAAGGTATCCTATATTCTGAACGTCAACCAGCTACCAGAGATTGCCCTGGATGCACTGGGAATTGATGGCCCTTAAGGGACCTTAGCATTGTCAAGCAGCCATGTGAGATGCCTTTTGCTGTTCAGCCAAGTAAGCAGATATAGAAGTAATTCAAACAGCTTAACTCAACCTGCGGGAAACACATTTACAGACCGATGAACAAACATCAAGGCTATGGTGCTGTTGTAATGATTCAACTCAAGCATTTGATTTTACACAGTGGGTAGGTGTTGCAGTCGATAAACCTGTGAGCCAGGTAATAATATCACATAATAAGATTTCTATACCAGACTATACTAATCTCTAATTACAGAGGAAAACAAATCTATTCTGCATACTGTATGTACAAGGAGTTGTTGAGCCTCCTAACATGTTTCATTGCGTCACCAATCTTCTGAGTACACAGGTGGGCTTTACCTTGGTGGTCCACAGTAGGTTGAGATGCTTGTAAGATTTTGGGGATTGAGATTCCCATGTCCAGCTCTGTCAGTGTGAGCTCATTCATGAAGTACGGTAGCTGGAATACAGGTGGGAATTTGATTAAAGTCGTAGCTGCGTTTTTTTTCAGCAACGGGTCATGATGAAATTTAGTTGCTCCGTGTTTGAACAACAGCAATTTGGGCAACGTAGATAATGAACAGTAAAGTAAAACACCTGCTTGTGGTTAAAGGCCTCACCCTGATTTTACTGAGTTTCATCTGGATTTTCCGGGACACTGCGTCGGCCCAGTGTCTCTCCCTCAAGAAGTCCCAGAGAGCACGACCCAGAAAGGCATTGACCCAAGCCACTGGCTCGCCCTCTTCCCTTGGACTGCTTGGCAGCTAAGAAAGAAAAACAAGGCAGCCACTGAGGGACAAGCAAAGCAGACGGGGGCTTCTGTCCGGCCAGAACCCTCGTGCTGGGTGCTAAGGTGGATTCTCTATCCTAAACTGTCAAGTAAAAACAGCCAAGCCCCAAACGCCAAGCTCTGATAGAGAGGACAAACCTCATGGTAACCAAGCCAGACAGCCACCTCATTAGTGCCAGCACTGACTAATGGGTCTAATGAGAATAGCGACTCTCACCAAGCACCCAGGTAGCAGGTTATTTAATGACAGATGGGGTACCTGCTGTTCGAGACCTGAACCACACACCACTCCTCTCAATCCCGTACCACACACACACACACACACACCGCACCTCTCAATCCCGCACCACACACACACACACACCGCTCCTCTCAATCCCGCACCACACACACCGCTCCTCTCAATCCCACACCACACACACACACACACACACACACACACACACTGCTCCTCTCAATCCCGCACCACACACACACACCGCTCCTCTCATTCCCGCACCACACACACACACACACACACACACACACCGCTCCTCTCAATCCCACACCACACACACACAGACACACACACACACCGCTCCTCTCAATCCCGTACCACACACACACACACACACACACACCGCGCCTCTCCATCCGGCACCAC
>JABFEA020000048.1:3134749-3151208 GCA_019775915.2 Cyphomyrus plagiostoma
CCCCCCCCCCCCCCCCCCCCCCCCCCCCCCCCCCCCCCCCCCCCCCCCCCCCCCCCCCCCCCCCCCCCCCCGAACATACTCACCCACAATGCACTGCGGCCAGGCTGCCAAGCCCAGAACCAATGGGAGAGGAGCAGAGCCCCATCCGGCACCGGACCCCGTCCGCACCCTCTCCGGGCTGCTGCTGGGTGGCAGTGACATGCGACAGCCTGCAGGGGGTGCGGGTGTCTGGGGAGAGGCAGCGGCAAGCCATGCCCACACCGGTGCCAGGCGACTGGCAGCCGGGCGTGCGCAGCACTCTGGACAGGTGCTCATCCAGGATGGCCTGGGGGTCCTCGTCACACAGGGCGACGCCTGGCACCTCCCCTTCCTCCTCCTGGATATGGGGCGCACAGGAAGTTAGACTAAGTGCACGGACGGAACACGGCGCCTCCGTGCTGACGGCCGCGGAAGTGCAGACAGCGGCCGAACAAGCCCCACCTCCTGGATCTGCTGCAGCCGCTGCTCCAGAGAGCCCCGGGTATCCTGCTCCCGCCTCAGGTGCTCCAGCCGGGCGATCAGCTGCGCGGCAAAGGCCGCCGGCTCCACAGGGCCCATGTCACGGGGGGGGCGCTGCATCTGCTGCTGCGGGGGAGGCAAGGGGGGAGCGGGTTAGTGCCCTCTACTCGCATCAAATCTGAGAGCCGGGTGTTAGTTGAGTTTTCCCAAAATGCTAAGACACTGACTCATTAACCAGTTAGCTCAACCGGCCTGTCGTGCACTACGGCCAATCGCTAGGCTAGACCAGGGGTGCCCAATCTTATCCGCGCTCCCTTCCAGATGAGAGCACCCAGCCCCAGCCTAGGCAGCCTGTGAGCCACTAGCCTGCCGCACACAGGCCACCGACCACCGGCTCCCCCAGCCGCTAACGCTAGCAGCCCCGGCTGGCTCCCTCACTCCTCCCCCGCAGCACCAGATAGCCGTCAGCCTGGCCTCTGAAGTCAGGTGCTTCAAAGGCCTCCCCCACACATCAAACAGGGCCCTGGCTCACTACGGCAGCGGCTTTACATCTCTGAATAAAAGTCACATGTCGACGGGAGAAAGGGGAGAGAAAATTAAAAAGGAGGCGTGCAGACGGAGGAGAGTGGCGGGGGGTCAGATGGTGCCGGATCACAGGAGACGCAGCAATTTATTTCCTCGCTGCATTCTGGCCTTTGAGGAACAGCCGCACTGATGGGGGGGGGGGGGGGGGGGGGGGGGGGGGGGGGGGGGGGGGGGGGGGGGGGGGGGGGGGGGGGGGGGGGGGGNNNATTTTACACCCCCCCCCCCCATTTCTCTCAACGCGCAGAACAAAGAGCAAAAAGCCCCCAGCGAATCCTGCTGCGCCCCCAGTGCATTGTGGGAAACCGTACCATCTCCATCGGAGGGGTGGGGGTTAGGAAAGACTACGGCGACTTGCCATGAGAACGGCACAGCGGAGGTTTACAAAGGAGCAGCGCAGAACAGCCAATTAAACTTTGAACGGACTCGTGCATCAGAGACCCTCGCCTGATCCAAGATCCCATTCAGGAGTTAGGAGGTCAGGGTCTCCACTCTTAAGTTTGACTATATTCCACATTTTTATTTATGCACGCTTTTGGGCCAGCTGTACACAGGGGCGGGGCCAAAGGGACCGAACACCGATTGGCCTCTGCAGTGTCCACTCCCCCATCATGCACCAATTCAACAACAACCATTGGCTAATTATACTGGAGATCTTTCAATAAGATGTCAAGCGGCGTGCGTGGGTAGCGGGCGAGTACTTACTGGGAAGTCAGGCAGCAGCACACGGCCGTTCACCTTGACGCTGCGTTGCATTTCACGCTTCAGCAGTTTCCGGGAGCCAGGCTTGTAGGCGGGGGCACCATCCCTGTGGGCACACGGGAACAGGGGGGCAGGGTCAAGGCCAAGCCAAGTGTCACCCAAACAAAGATATTTAGGAAGATTTTAGACCGTGATGTACAATTGCCTGTAATTATATTCAAGGGACCAGGCCAGATCCACAAAACAGTGCAAGTGAAGTGAGGAGGCACAATGCACCTGTTTGTGACCAGGAATTGGAATGAGGACACGTGGAAATCAAATTTCTGGTTCTCCCCGCAGAACGAACCTGACTCAGCTCTCGGCGTGACCCATCTGATCTTAGTCTACGGCTCTCCCCTAGAATGTAGTCCCTGATCTAGTTGTGCTGGCACAAACCTGACACCCTATAAAACCGCGCCGCCCCCCCCCCCCACATTCCAGCAAGCTGGAGTGCAGCTCTGCCTAGTGTCCCCAGTCTGTTTCTTGCTGACTTAGTCAGGCCCAGCACCAGCCTGTGACCCTGTGCAGTGACCCTGCTTTCCATGGAGATCCTTCATTCACTCAGGCAGCTTTCAAAGCATCCAGCAGGCCCTCTCATCCCCGCAACCCACCCCCCCCAGGCATAACAATAAGCTGAAAGCGATTCAGTTAAGCCTTTCATCCTCCCCCCCCCACAGCCCCCATCCCATGTACAAAGAGACTCCCAGCTGGGCAAATGAAGGAGGGGGTGTGGCCGGCTGGGCTCTAAATCACAGCCCCCAAGTACCAGGTGAGCTTCCGGGGCCCATTAACTGCCAACAGAGGTGATGCCTCCCCATCAGAGTCCTGTCATACCACGGGCAACAAGGATAAACCAGCTGTGACAAGGTGAAGTTGACACCCCCGTCCCTTTGGAATCTGTTCAAAGCTTTATGCCCGCAAGGCATAATATCCATTATTAACTGGGAATTAAGAGAAAGACACCCCCCCCCCAGCCATGAAGGCCTATGAATCTGTTCTCATTTATTACAAATGCCACAAGTGTTCTGCACCACTAATCATTCACACAACTTCATTAAAACGAAATTCAAAATTTGGGAACTACGATGAAGTATCAAGCGTCAAGTTACTTTTATTGTGCATTCTAAAATTAGCACGGTTGTTTTGCAATCTTAATGAGGAGACTTGGCCTATTGCAGCCCAGTGCGCCTGATCCCTGTCCAGATTGGCACGCTTCAGCGCAGCTTGCATACCCAAGTGCGAAACCTCCAACGCACTTCCCTGTGCCAGACCAGAAACCACAGAACATTATTCCGGACCTCGACTCGCAAAAGGTGCCAATTCCAGCCATCAGGATGTTAACCAGACATGTTTCAGAAATAAACATTGAGTTCAAGAAGAGCTGTGTGGTGCACAGGGAGAACCAGAATCCAGGCCGATTCAAGTGCAACCAGCATTTGACGGAGCTTCTGCTACACAGCAACTTCCCACTGTAGGTGGTGCAGACCATTCTGGTCTGAGGGAGCAGACATACATCTGGGATCTGCAGGGTCCTACCAGCCCACAGCACAGAATAACGAGACCAGAGTCTGGTTTAAAAATAAAATTAAAAAAAAAAGTTGACAACCTTGAATTACCTTGATTTCTAATATTTGTACTGTGCCCGACATCACTTCTGTTCCCTTTGCCAGAATACCAGCTCCTTTTGTGGGTTTTAGTTAACAGTGAACATGTTGGCTATATGCCAGATGCTCACCCAGCCTGTACATTACTATGGTCACCCATGGAACAAGCCCCCCCCCCCATTATAACCTTCAATCAGTGAGCCACACTCCCATAAGCTACAGGGAGACGCACTGGGAAAGGGGCCCATCAAGAGTTCAACATCTGCTGCCAACACATCATAAACAGGCTTTCTAACGTGTACCCAAGGTATTCAGGGGGACGTTCACACTCTAAAAGGTCATTTACAGGACATTGAAATGGAAATTCATGCCCCCACCCCACCACACACACTTTGTAGCAACCAAGGTGAAGCCTTTGCGACATTCTCCATGAATGTGTGGGTGGGGTCGGGACTCACACGCTGCTGTCCGTCACAGACACAGAATCGTCCGTGAGAGCGTCACTGGAGGCCTCACTGTCGTGAGCGCTGGACGCAGGGGCCCACACACAGCCTGCGTTGGGGGGGCATGACTTGGTAGGATCGGGGTACCGGCGCAGCCTGTAAACAGAAGCCCAAATTTAGCCACTTTGGGGGAAAAATACAATTCCACATCCATCTTGACTCCTCCCATTATAATATTTGGGGGGGGGGGGGTATCATAGTTGGGAAAATAAAGGCATAAGGATTACTAATACAACGTAATAGGAGGACTGCATTAAAGGGAGCCTTACAGAGAGGAGCTCAGCATTTACAGATCAAAACCACACCAATCAAGTAATGATGGGGGGGGGGGGTTGGGAGCAAGCAAGCCAAAGGGCCAAAAGCAGCGCCATCCTTCCTTCTCTCTGCCATCTTCAAACAAAAATTTCCATGAAAACCTGACTGAACCAGACCGAAGAGCCCCCCAGTGCATCTCCGGTGGCCAAGTTTATGACTGAGCCCCACGCAGACAAGCCCAAAAACTAAAACGGCGCGATGGCAATAAAAACTGCTGCGGACTCTGATAAGGGCCGCCGCTTTCATTAGGTTATTCATAATTTGGATTGACAGTTAAGTCAGCTTCAGGTTTTAAGTGGCCTAAAAAAGTGTACAGGTGTATATTTAACAA
Source organism: Cyphomyrus plagiostoma (assembly GCA_019775915.2). Classification (NCBI taxonomy): domain Eukaryota; kingdom Metazoa; phylum Chordata; class Actinopteri; order Osteoglossiformes; family Mormyridae; genus Cyphomyrus; species Cyphomyrus plagiostoma. The sequence goes on from JABFEA020000048.1 coordinate 3,139,324, forward strand.
CTGCGACAGTCATCGGTTTGACATTGACTAATGACTACTGTACGCACACTGTATAACAGTTCTCTTCATCTGGAAAAGAAATTTCAAAGCACAGGAAACCGATACGCCCCAACAGAAGGCCGTCACATCGACACTATTTACTTTAAAGGAAGAGAGTCCCACTGATGTTTCCCGCTATCGCCGTTACAGCTTAATTCAAACCAGCCGGGAGCACAATTGCTTTACGGGAACTAGGACATGAGCCGTGGAAAAAATATGCGCAAGCTATTATTCCGATAGACGAAGAGACAGTAAGAACGCCGCCTGGCATTAAGAATTGATATTACTACACCTATTCACTCTAACGTCTGTACTAAAAAATTATTATGTCAGATACAGTGCAGAAAGACAGGGGAGTCACACACACTTACCGATATTCATTCCGCTGCACGTCCGCAGACCTCAGAGGCGCAGCCGCCCGTGGCGCTTTTGTCGAGAGCCCAACCATTGAAGCCAGATCCACGGCTTTAAAGTCTTTGCCAGTCCACTCATCTTCCACGTTTAACCTAGACAAGTATCCGCACATAAATTTTAGACTCCCCAGCCCGCTGTGGCCAATATGAGCCGGGCTCTCACATCCGGCACGGACGTATTCGAGGAATATATCAGAGGTCAGAAACATCTGGTAAGCATTTTCCTCCATGGTTGCCTGTATTTCTGTCTGTGCCTGGTCGAACATGGACGAGTCTATTTGGCCTTTTTTGATATTATCCCTTATGTAGACTTTAGTTGCGCTCTTCAACTGCTTCGCGACGATGCTGTTGTTCTCGATGTATCGTTTGTATATGGCTTTGGCGACTCGAAGCGTTTTGCCATCCTTGAGGTTCATCTGCCTGAAGCCGTTGCATGCGAACCAGAAATCTAACGTGTCGGCGCAATTCTCCCGTTCCAGGAATATACTAAAGAGATGGGCGCCGTCCTGGTCGCCCAGCAGGGAGTGCAGAGACTTCGTCCATCGGATGAGCGGGGAATCCGGGGACGCGCTCCCTTCAGGCTCCCCAAGTCCATCCTGGTCCCTCCTGGCCGCAAAAACAGGGGGGTCGATGACAGCCGATTTAGTTTTACTCTGGGGCCTGACCTCAGCAAGTTTGCCGGGGCTATTGCACGGCGCCTCTCCCTCTTCCCCCGGCACCGGCGGACGGGGGGCATCTTCTCTAAAGCTGCTGACGAAATGGTCCGTAAGCACCCGCTTCATGATTTCGGCTCTTCAATCCCTTGCGTCTTGCCCGCAGCCTCCCGCGCCCGACTGATCGCCTCTCCGCTTGCTCAGATCAGCAGCAGTTGTTCATCTGTCCCGTCTTCGCTGAAACGGAGAAGCATCGGACTAATTAAAACCAAACCCGCAACACTTAAAGGAGCAGATTTCATGAGGACGGACCATTCCTTAACTACACGTAAAAATACAAGAAAAATGCATCAACCATTGATTTCTAGGGACTCGCACCACCTGCATTAACAATATAACGCTTTTCGCGTAATTCTGGCTCCATTAAACACATCATGCCGTTAGAGACTTAAGTAAACTACTGCAAGTCTTCAGGAAGAACCGGACTCGACCTGCACTACAATATCAGTCATACAGGACGCCGGGTACAGCCTAGCGAGCTCAGTCGCAGTAATTAAGCTGATTTTCAGTTCAGCTAATTAGTCTATAGAAATATTGCATGTTTAAATTGTAGATCCGAGTGGAACACACACTTGTACTGAAATGTTACATAATCTCAAATACAAACCAATGTATGTATGCAAAAAATGCTACGAGAGAACTTCATAAAAGCCTTATTTAGTCCTTTAGATGATTTGAACACATTTTCTACGAGTATGGTAAATGCCTCCTGTTAATCTAATAGCTATATTAAAACCATTGTGCTTTACAGATCGCGATGCAGACTGCAGCGTTATCTATTGCATGCCGTGGTCCGTAGTACAAGACATCTGATACCACCGTTAAACAGGCTACTTAACTCCAACACAAAACAAATCCTGTGTTCCGGCGTAAGCAAATATAGGCAAAACGCCATATCAAGCATAACATTCCATAATGTCCCGAACAAGATGAACTGAAAAACACGTAGGTTACACTGCAGCCAATTCACCTTTATTGGGATTTCTGTTTCGTCCTCCAGGATAACCAATTGCCCACTAGCATCGGTCGGATAAAAAAATCAGAAAATACGCTTAAATTCTAATAAAAACCTAAAGACTTAGTAGGCTAGTCCACTGCTGTCCCCATCCCATTCAAGAATTGATCCTTGAATAGCCACGCAGTCTTTTAAAAGAATCGGTGGTGGGTCCTACACTTTTCACAACTACAGCGGCATACTACCAGAAATACTGAAAGTATTTAACATGGAAGAAGAAAAGCAGACGAGATCGTTTCATCTAGATAATTAAATATCACATATTACTTCAAAGCGTGTCAGGACGACATCAAACAACCGGCAGGGCACGTAGGCTCCTTCTACTCACCATCGACCCAGAAGTTTTCGCGTCTCGAGAATCCCCGAAATCCAACAACCCAAAACCGAAAAAAAGTCATCCACAATTTCCACTCAGCCAAGGTGCTTTTAAGTTCCGTTCAATGTGTATCTTTTCTGGATTGGGGGAAAAACGTCTTAGTTTTGCCCGAAAAACAGACCAGCTTTCCCCTTCTCTTCATAAGTTATGTTTTAAGCAGTCAAGCCAAGCGGTAGACCTCCTCCAGGCTATTCCAATACGAAATGGGCTCAGGGTTTAACTGCAGACATCAAAGAAGGGAACCGACAGCATAGTCCCGGAAGGTAGCTAAAAAGAATTATTCGCCGTTGCTCCTAACAGAGAATAAGTAATGATTTGGATCGGCGCAGCACATTTATCCTTTAATCAAGGTGGGCTCCTAAGTGTCAGATATCGGTAATCGTTGACCATTTTCAGTATGATGTTAGTAAGTTTTTTTAGTATTAGATTAGAAAATGTAAAGTTGTTACTAAGTTGCAAGGACCTTATCAAAGACAAGCAATCTTGAGCCAACTCCCCGAGGCTTTGGAACGTCAGAAGTAAATGATCTGCCGTCCCAGTAGAATTATCCTTGCAATCCTTCTGTTGCTACATAAACTTAAAAGACACAGGCCTCTTCTTTTAAGACTCAAATATTTTGCGATTTAACCCCTTCCTTCCTGTGATGCATGAACGGGAGCAGGTAATTGGGCTGTCATTATACTGAGTTAATACCCTCACACAAAGCACGAAAGTCACTTTCATTAAGCACATATCTCGACATGTATACTTTTTTGACAAATATTTGCAAATATTGATGCAATGAGTAAATCTAGCAAATCATGTTTACGATTAAAAACGGAAAGAAAATAACCGCGACGGCATCCTGCATTTTTCACACTAAATAAATTAATTTTAAAGATCTAAGGGTGGATGAGACGGTGATCTTGCGACATGATACTTCAAAGGAAATGACTCTTTGATGTTAAAGCGTAAATTAAGGGTCCAGGAAACAATAAAATAAATACATTAACGCAGAAACGACACGGTTTAATTCTGTGGAAAGCAACGAAAAACGTTTTTTAATTGAATAAAATACATGACTTGTGTATAGAAAAGATGTGCATATATACAAATAAAAGTTGTACAATGTATCTTTTAGGTCAGACTGGTCCTGTTCAGCCAGAAATAAGTACCAAACCTTTATATATAAACAAAAATGTGTCAGCTTATATAGATATATTTACACACACACATGCTTGTATTCATATCTTTGGGGGATCTTTCATTCATTTAATTTCTATGGACAAAACCCTAACCCAACAATGACTTGTCTTAACCCCTGCCAAGCTCTAAGCTTAACCACAAGTAACCAAACAAAACACAAAGCTTTTGGCATTTTTAGTTGATTGCAGTCACAGATTTCTATTAAATGTAATAATAAAAAAATAGTCCTCACAATGTCAAAATGAAGGTATATATTACACTGTGGGTGGTGACATTTGGTCCCCACAATGTAAAGCAAACACCCCCCCCACACACACACATACCCACATGATTTAACTGAAATTAGACATAAAATCAGAATATTATTCATGATCATAAAAAATCATATTTCACTAGAAGTACTTAGAGACTACAGTTTCTTCTTCTAGTTGTATAGAAGTCTATTCACCCTGATAAAGTGGCCTCACTTCCCATCTAAACCATCTATGGAGCACAGCTACTTCTGAGCAGGCTGGAGTGACACAGCACTACAAAGCTGGGTGCAGCATGGTGCTTGAACAACAGTGCTGGGTGACCTTGTGGAAGATGGAACAGCAGGTGGCATGTTGGTTAAGGAGCTTAATGCATCGCGGGCCTATTTCAATTCTCCCGTCTGTTCTTCGTACGATATCAGGCCCGATTCGAGTTGGACATAACAACACCATGAGAAATCTTTAAGAGGAAAAAAAAAAAAAGAAAAGAACAAAAACCACATTATACAATGATGCACTTTGGTCTATATAAACACTCTTACTTAAGGATGGATAATCTTCTTCCTGACTCCTGTGTGCCCCTCGGGTTCACAGGAGACTTTCAAAAAGCATCGCACAAGATGGTGCAGAGGACCGGAGGGATGTGGCCTGTCATAATCTGGGGTCCTGTTTGTGACCCCCCCTCACAACGACGGGGTTACTGACAGGTCAGTGGGGCATCAACACAGTGACGGACTCAATTCACACTTCTGCAGGACATTTATCCCAAGTTATGCCATCTGCTTGGCTGGACCGACATTAGGCTTCAATTGAGTCACTCATGAAACACATGCATCGAGTAGCTCATCGTACTGCAAGAACAATTAGCATCAGCTTCACTGGGTCTCCACAGACGCTAAAGCCATACATCACCAAGGCTTTTTGCCCATCAAGCCTATGGCCCGCACCATAAAAACCAATAAAGAGTAAGTGCATCTGTAAGTGTGGCCACACTTCTCTTTGAACAGAGCCTGTGATCAGTAACTGCTCTCCATTACTACATTGTCCCTGTCGGTTTTCAGCTTGGGGTCAGACTCCTAGTGCGACCCTTTGAAGTCGTTATCCCTTTATCTCAAGCCAGACCAAAGAATTGTGGAGAACAATAGAACATGATACCCGGGGGGGGGGGCTGAGCTTATGACAGTTATCAAGAAAGACCCAGCGGAGTGAAGTGTGAATGTCCATTTTAAGGCCAGACAGGACGAGGGTAAATAAAAGAGAGAGGCTAAATTGATCTGGTTTCATGTTTTCGTAAATAGTAAAGAGAATAAGAGGCAGACCTGAAGTTGGAGTGACCGCTGGCACAGACAAGCGCCATTAGAGAGTCACAGGAAGCTGGGGGGGGAGATGATACGGGAGATGGGAAAGCGGCCTGTCAGCAGAAGCAGTCGCCACGCACACAGCGGGGTGACCACACAATTAAAGTGTGCTGCTAGAATGTTCTTTGAAGTTGGACATGGTGGATAACACCCTTAAGAAAAAAAAAAAAAAAACTACAGAGCTCATCAGCCAGTTACGGCTGGTTAGGGGTATTTCGTTAATTTTGACCAAAGGAGCAAAGGAAGTAACATGAACCGTTTAAAACTGAATTTCAAAGGACATCTGTGGTTGGGTGAGCGACTGAAGTCACTGTGTCCTTTCTGCGCGCGTTTATTCCACGTGCAGAGTGGGTGGAGTCACTTTGATTGACCATGTAGGTCAATGGTCCTCTTGCATTTTTTAAAGATTGATAAACATTCACCATTCTCGCAAAGCCTGACTTCTGTCAGTAAAATGCAAATATCAATGGTGTGTCCCACCCAGCACTCGATTACAGCGTCTAAACGCCGCAGAAAAGAGCAGGAAGGTGTTTGCCAATTCCATTTAATTAGTTAATTAGCCAATTCCATTCTTCATTCATGGCCACATGGATTACACAGGTCCATAAACTGGTTATTGAGCTGAATTAACGTACAACAATCTCACACCTGGAGAATGGGGGCCCAAATATTATTTGCTGTTCCGTATGTGGGGAACTTCCCCATAAGTGGGAGAGGTCACTGCGGTGGGGGCTGGGGGAGAGCCAGGCGACCTGGGGACACGCAGTTAAAAAGTACATAAATAATAAAATGGGGGGTAGCAGATGTTAAGCTGGTCAGATGACTCCTGCCCCCCCGGACGGCCAGCGGTTTGTGTGAAAGCGCCTATGAGCCGATCAATCAGCAGTGATTAGAGCGCACATGAAAGGGGCGAGGAGACGGGGCAAATTTCCTGCTCCAACCTTTTCACCCCTTGCTTCGCTTCATGCAGGCTGATTTACACACCTACCAGCCCGCTGCTGCCGGGGCACATGTGGGGAGATCAGGCTAAACAGCAGTGCTTCCAGGAAGCAATTGGGTGAATACCAGTAGCAGGCAGAACTGATTTCTGAGAGAAAATGTCCAGTATCATATAAAGAAATATTAGAAAACCATCAAAAAAAGATGACATTCCCTCCGGATATGGTATCTGCAACACATCCATCCATCCATCCATCCATCCATCCAACAGTGCACCTAATCCCCGACTGGTCAGCTTTGATCTTTGTTAACCCCCCACTATTGACAGCCTCCACATCCTATATTTGTTCATTGATACAAATTCCAGTGACATAAAAGCAAAACATTTAGCAGTGGAAAATGCATATATGTATGAGGAATGTTACCATAGGGGGGGAAAAAAACAATTCAAGTAGATATATTACAATAGTTTAATAAAATCCATTCATGGAAACTTGGTTTCATACATTTTTTTAAATAAATGGTCATAGGTCATATCAGTACCAAATGACCATAATACAACAAATACAAAGCAGTGGAAGACGATTACAGTAAGTAAAATTAATTACGTTTTAAACATAAATTACACTTAGTCTGTGACTAAATATGGAGACAAGCAATGATGATGACATCATCAGTAGAAACAGCGAGGGATACCCTGGGCCAGATCTCCATGACAGACCCTCCCCATGTCTCTGGAGGATTCACTCCTTCATGTCCATACAAGCTGAAGGCGTCGATGTGCCTGGGTCACCTGAGTGCCAGGAAAACAGAAACACAAAAACAGCCAACTGACCACCAAAGAAGCAAAAACAGAAAAAAACATGGGAGGCACAGGTACGGATCCCAAGCACTGGTGCGATAACCCCGAAGACAGCGCTTAAACCTGGATACTTCACTAAAACGCCAAGTACTGCAGCGATAACCCCGAAGACAGCACCTAACCTGGATACTTCACTAAAACGTCAAGCACTGGTGCCATAACCCCGAAGACAGCGCTTAACCTGGGTAACTTCACTAAAACACCAAGCACTAATGGGCAATCCTAGGACTCCCCTTGGATAAAAACAGCATATAAAATCTCACAGAGTGGCATCAAGTAACTACGTGCTTAGATAAATCTTGCCAGGATGAATATAGTCTGTCATGTGGCTGAAGATTTTAATTTCTTAGCCAACATGCAGAGAAGGATCCACATGCTGACGATCTTGAACAGGATCCATGAGTGAAGAATGACAACAAAGGGCCTAGTGTGCTGGGGGGTCTTTCAGCTGTCCGATGTCAGCACGGTCCATAAACAAACAAAGACACATAATGGGGTGTCAGTCAGGGGGCGGGGTGCAAGTATCGGCCTATAGCCAGCGCAACAACGTCGGACTGTTTTCCAAGCAAAGGGAGCAATTTCACACCTGCTGCATGGTGACAGCTGGCAGAGACGAGGCTGTGCGTGACCCCCCAGCCCAGGTGGGAACCTCTTCAGGTGCGTGAACCTGCTGAGTGTTGCCAGATGTGGATCTTAGGAGGGTCCAATGACACGCAAATGTCAAAAATATGCAGGGAGGTTGTGGGAAGACACCAGGGGCCTGTACCACGGTTTAACCAAATCAGATTTAACCTGGAGTTAATTTGCGAATGTGGGGTTGGCATAACCAGGTCGACCCAATCGGTGCTAATCAGTACTACGGCGCCAGTTAAGAAGTTTATTTGTTACGTTGGTGTTAATTGCACTGGAGTTTGTGCGCGTTCACATAAATGGAGCATGTTTGCAGCCCAAGGCACCGTTTGACTCATGGCACGATCGCCATGCTTCACGGAGGAAGACTGCATGCCAATTATGCAGGATTATGAGGAGTTTAAATCAACACTGCAAAGAAAGTGTGATACCACTGCAGCCAGCAAAAGCAGGCAGGCTTGTTGGCAATGTACTCCCGACCGAATAAATGCATAAGTACTTTTTCATGGTCATAAAACGTGGTCTAAAATATCTCACGACCGAGTATTAGACTTGAAGTATTGACTGAAAAGAATTGAAATACTGTTAATAAATAGAGGCTCACGGATGTGACACAATTCAGAAGTAAGCCTATTATTTGCTGTTAAGTAATGTTATGCTCCCTAAAGTTCCATTACTCATAATGTAAGCTTAATGTTAACAATAACTTAACTACGATTTCAAATGGTGGAAAACGTACGTGACAACAAGTCAAGATGAAATATAAAAACATCATGTGAAGTGGTAGGGATATGATATTTATATTTCTATATAGCCAGTGTCATATGGATCATCCAGGTATGCCGACATTGTCTTTGAAATTGTAGTTTGAGGGACGGTGTTCATATAGGGCTGGTTTATGCAGAAACCTCGACTTAACCAAGAACATAACCTGCTCAGAGCAGGTTTGAGACGCAGCGTAAATTGCCATGGCAGCCTGCCTCGAGGAAAACCTAACCACCTTTCGTAGTACGGGTTAATCGCAAAGTTACACCACACGTTATCAAGTTACTCGCAAAGTTACCCCGATAAGCCAGTAACTCCACTTCGTGGTACAGGGCCCAGGTGTGCCAATGATGTCTGTGTGCTTGCGGAACCATGTGAAGAGACACATGTTTTTAATCAGCAGCCAAACCAGCAGCAGCTGCTCCATAGAGGTAGAGCAAGCAGTAACTCCTCTATTCTTTGAGATTAAATGTGATCCAATTAACTCTGAAATAACTCATTACTATTATGGTACCGTCATTCAAAAACACTTCTTTGGAAAAACGCACTATTGTAAAATATGTTATCTCCATACCTAGCCTAGCCAGCAGTGGTTACTGCCCAAAACCATGTAACATTCAGTAGTATTGATATTAATAATTTCACAGAAGTATGTGAGTAATTTTGGGCTGGGGGATTTCATGTGGCCTGACTGTGAGCTGCATGTATGGGTGTGTCTGCATGTGTTGACTCCGCCCACTGGGCTCCCTAGCTCGGTTCATGATCGGTGGTTTTCTCCGGTTGCCACCTGCTCTCACCTCCTGCTGCGGTACGCTTCCAGCTCCTGCTGCTGCAGAGCTGCTCTCTTCTGAAGGAATCCCACCTGCAGACCAGAGAGAGTGCTCACAATCCACCTCCCAGGCCGGCAGGGGGAGCAATACTTAGAGAGCTCAATCAGAAAGAGCTCTGTAGGGTGGTGTGCAGATCGCTGGTATTGCTTGGTTCGAAAATGCAGGAGAGGAGGAAACCAGGGTTATGTGTGCCATTAGCATGAGATACAGTGTTGTCAAGGGCAGGTTTGAGATTCAGCTACTATATCCTTAAACAATTTACCATTCCTGAATGATGACACTACTTATATTTGTCTTGACCGTTTGTTTAGATAGGTGGTCCCAGTGAGGCAAAAGGAGACCAATTACTTCTAAGCTAGAAGCAAACCTATTAATCCACAGCAGTTTTACCCCAAGTTCCAACTACATTCTGTTGTAAAGACCAAAGTGACATTCAGTAACATGTTATTTTCTTGTTAGTAGATGCTGTGGGTAGAGATCCCAGTGAGCAGGACATAGGGCCACATTCACAGGCTGGTGCAGTGACAAAATGTCCATTGTTCTGATGCTATTATGCAGGACCTGATGGACATTCTTCAAGAAACCTCAACTAAGCTCTACAGTTACTTATTGTAAACAGAAGTACTGCTTTAGGGAATGTGGAGATTAAACTGTGGTCAAATGTTCAAAATAACTGCAGGCTTCAAAAAAAAAAGGATCACGGTATGCAAAACAATAGAGGCTCCACAAGGGAATTGGCCATTACAACTACATGGAGGACAACAGTGGGGATGACTGTTGGGGAGTCCTGTCTGACAGCATGGGGATGTGTACTGGGGCTCCGGCAATGTCACCCTAGGAGAAAAGACAATGGCCTGTAAACCCTTAGTAATGTGCCTTGGGGCAACTGTTAGGATGGAAAAATAAAGTCCAGGTCGGTGACAGATGAGCCGCACTGAATCAATGTTGCCAGAGAGAAAACAAACCTACCGTACATTCACTGATTATTCTACTAGCTCATTCTCATACAAGCATTATGACTTATTTATATATGCACGGTACAATTCCCCAATCAGAAAGGTGTCGATTAATTTTCTCTAACAGCACACTTAGTGCTAGTCAGGTGAATCACAGCAGTAAATCAATCAGGGGTGGGTGGTCCAGGTCCAGAAAGTAAAAGTCCAGACCAAGATTTTGTTTCAACCAACCAGTTGAGCATAAAGAGTCACAGATACTCAACTGGCTGGTTGGAACAAAAAGTTGGTCTGGATTTGTACCTTCTGTACCTAACCCTAACCCTTCTGTACCTAACCCTAACCCAACTCTGGAATAAATGCGTGATTATAATCTAATCATTTTAATTGATTTGACTTACTAGGGTGACCAGATTATCCATGTGAAGCCAGACACTATGAGCTAGGACAAGATTTTTAAAACTACTATTTCAATTAAATGGACCTAGATTTCACTTAAGTTCTTGCTGTGCGCGGACTGGTCAGTCTCCGATAATCATGCATGTGTCACTAATGTTGTTAATATGAAATTGCTGGATGAGTGTTTCTGTCAAGGAAACAAGCCAGTCAAAGCACAGGAAGAGCTGAACTATTCAGCCAAGCGCAGGAGCCTTTCAGTTTCAAAGAAGTTTTCAGTAAAACCTGAAGTAAAGTGTCCTTGCTGACATGGATTACCTGGTCAACTTATACTTAACGGAGACCTTAAAAACTAAGAAAGGTCACTTAGACAGAAACAGCGCTTCAGGCTGAGAACCAGGACCTGTCAGTAGTGATTAAATACCAAAAAATATTTACTGATGTAATGCGCTTGGTATCTGGGTTATACTTTCCAGTCCTGTGTCGCCTGCTTAAATGTGCTGGTACCCAGGTCAAGGATAATAATCAGTAAACACTAAAGTCAGGTTTTACTATCATGCTGTTGAATGTCTGGAGGTAGTGAGAGCTGAATCAATGAAGCAAATACATATTTACATTGTCATTGTCATCGCAGCCGTGCATTTCGAAACATATAAACCACTGTTTGCAGTGCATTTTCCGCTTACTACACATTTGGCTCACACGTCTGCACGTAAAAACTCGCTTTAAGGCTCAGCAGCAGGAAATATCTACCTAACGACTGGCTTATGTTCTTAATGACGGAGAATTTTTGGTGCATTAATGGTGGCTTGGGTCATACACAGCTAAAATATGCAGAGACCTGGGTAATATCAAATTTTTCATACCATCCAGACATTACACCACGGAATATGGAATTTCAATGCCACTCCAGTATTGTGAAATCCTCCAAGACACAGTTGTTATGCGGGTGAGGCCCCCGCTCACCTGCGAGCGCAGCGAGGTGATGGTGCCCTCCAGCTCCTGTCGCAGCGATGCTGGCATCAGCCCCTTGATCTTGATCTCACACTCATGCCGAACCTGAGTGACCTGGGGGGGGGGGGGGGGCCGAAAAAGCGGGGTGCGCCTGGAGCCGGGGGGGGGGGTGGTCCGAAATGTGTGGCGAGGGGGAATGGGGGGGG
>JABFEA020000048.1:3172557-3183008 GCA_019775915.2 Cyphomyrus plagiostoma
AGACAGACAGACAGACAGAGACACTCAGGGACACAGACCTGAGAGTGGTATCTCTGCTTGAGCTCCTCCTGCTGACAGGCGAACTCCTCGGCCTGCTTCCCTCGGAGCGCTCTGCACCGGCTCAGGTCGGCCTCCACCTCCTCCATCTGACAGGCGGCACGTTAACAGGAGTCGCCTGCTCTCCATGGTAACTGTTATTCACAGTGGGCCCTCCTGACCCCCCATCCCCCCTCGACCTCCCCAACCTGCTGCCTCATGTCCGCGTAGGCCTTTTCCGAGCTCAGCTCCGCCTGCCTCTTCAGCTGCTCCAGGGCTTCCTCTGCCTGCAGGGCCTGCTGCTTCTGCCTCTCCCACACCTGCAACAACTGCTCCTCTTTCTCCCTGTAACACACAGTGTTGGGCAACAGGGGGCGCAGCCATTAAAAAATAGCACTGCCCACCATTTAATTGCCTTTTTATGGCTCTGCTAAACAGCCGGCAACAATAACAGGAAATACAGCCGGACTAAATAAGGAGGGAACATGTAAGGCCTTTCTCTCTGTACCACATTTTGTCTTTGTAATTTTGGTCTCTCTTATGTTGCACATCAAAGATGGAGAAAATGTTTTCCCCAACGTGGTGCCCTTTGTAATTATTAGGCTGCCTCTGCACATGCCTGTCCCCGGGGTGGCCGCAGACACAAAGGGCCCTAGAGAGGGAGTCGCGATGTGGAGGAACACGCGCAGAAGAAAAGAGCGGCGGCGGGAGGAACCGCACACAGAAATAGGCACACCGCACCGGGCCGACAAGAGCTTCAGAAGTCCGAAAAGTGGGCAAGAAGAAAAAAAAAACAAGTGTTACAAAGCTCAAAGACAGGAATCTGTCTGTATGGGATCCAGGCTTATGCCTTCCGGAAAACTGAAAAGGCAGGCAAAGAGGCGGACGCCTGAGGAGCCCTGCAGTACAGCCGCGAGGACCCTCGCTTTCACGCCGAAGAGCCAGAGAGCGGGCAGCCTGCCAATGTTTACCCAACTGCCCAAGTGGCTTTGAACAGCTGACAGGGCAGAAAGAGTCCAAGTAACAGAGGAGGAGAGGAGGGAACCCTTTCACCTGCCGACTCCCCCTGACACATTACCCACATTCATGGGGGGGGGGAGATCGCTCTATAAGACATGCGCACATTTTACACATGTCTGTATCACATCGTTACATACACGCTACATACGTGAGGAGGTGCGTTACTGTATATTACATACGTTTTACACATGTGGCTACATGTATGAAACGACAGCATACTGTGTTACATTTATTTATTCAGCAGACCCTTTTGTCCAGAGTGACGTGTGAGCGGGTCAGAGAACATACCACAACCGTAGAGCTGCCAAGAAGCACAGTGCTATGCGGCTGAGCTTAGAGTGAGTGACCAGTCACAAGCGAAAGATACACAATAATAAAACACCAGAAAAGTCATTCAAATAAATAACATCGAGAGGAACAAGTGGGAACAAGCAAAACACACCTGAAAGGTCAAGTGAGACCTTTTCAATAGAACAATCAGCAAGGACAGAGGAGGCGTGACGCTAACATTATCACATTATCATATTACAGTACGTGATGCATACGACTGTGTAGGGGAGAGCCTGGGAACTGGGAAGCAAACAGACTGTGGGGGTAAGGAACAGGCTGGTGATGAGACTAGAGACAGTTAGGATTGAAAGTGGTACACACTTAATGAATTATTCTATATTGCCTTACTACAGAAGAAGAAATGGCTGGGTGCCTGGGAATTGTGGGTAATGTAGTGATGCCGAAGGAAAAGGGGGGCATGTGGAGCTTCACACTGAAGACAAACCGCTGACGCCCCCCCCCAGTGAAGGCATGTCATTTATTAATCAGCTTATTTACATACTGGGCTCTCCACAATGCTACGCTAATCTCCTCCAGCGCTCTGAGCCACAAGGGGATTCAGAGAAATTTGGGTTTTAGCGATTCTTTGTGTCGTTGCCATGTTGACATCAAAGGGGAAACCCAATCCTGTCATATGTTTGAAGGGAGGGCCAGACAGTGTCGGGGGGCGCGCCGCACGGCGGGTGGGGCTGCGGATTAGAGCCCCTTCTCTCGTCTGGAGGACATCCTCACCTCATGGCGTCCTCCAGCTTGGAGATCTTCTTCTTGGCCTCCACAGCCTCTCTCTCCATCTCGCACTTCAGTGACTGTACCTATAGAACAAAACGTCCGCAGGACATTAGGAGAAGCAGCGAGGCCGGTTGGCAGCACCTCCTGTTCTGGCCTCCTCTTGTCTCAGGCTCCTCCTGACCGGGGCACCTCCGTCTGCTTTCCTCCCCGCACCCCCAGGGCTTCTGCGTGTGCCGGGGCGGGGGGGGGGTTGGTCTGTGCTTCTGTGGACTCTGCCTCCGCACGTGTGGACGATGGCCTTTACAAGCCGGCCCGACATTCACCTGACCTATTAAAGGCAGCTGCACACCTGCTCCTGGTTTGCCAGATCAGGGCCAATTCATTAGGCTCTTACAGGCCCTGGTTAATAATGGGCCGTAGCTGTGAAGTAGCCCCTTGCCGTTTGATCTTAATGGGCAATGGCATCCCTGCCCAGGAAACCACTTTGCCCAGCCCTGTTTATCTGACCACAAACACCAATGGAGCGAAACACCTGCTCTGCAGTCTGCCTGGCAGGGGGGCCGCAGCTCTTGGGGTTTGTGAAGGGCAAATTCTTTTATCTCAAACTTTGTTCTACTTTATTAGAAGAAAAAACCCTCAAATATTAACACAAGAAACTCAATGTAAATACTGTGTAACAAACCCCAGATATCCTGAGAACACATTTTTAACTTCAGGACTTAGAAAAGAATAATTAGTTCTGGGGGTTAAACAGAGCCGACTAAACATCTGAATCTTACTTTTTTCTCACTGGCCTGTTGAAAGTCCAACTTCTCCTGCAGAAATGTGTTCTCTTGGTCCTAGAAAGGAACCGGCACTTGAGACAAACATCTCAGTTTGAAAAGTGCAACAAACCTTTGGCATGTTGATGCTACACGACGGCTTAAAGACAGCTGCCCCATAACTGCCCCAATGTTGCGGGTAATAAATGGTGATGCAGTCTATGTGGGCGTCCGGAACGGGACAGGCGTGTGACCATAACGCCCTGGCAGTGGGCTCACCTGGAGCTGCTTCTGCTGTGCCTGCTCGCTGTCCCGCAGCCGAATGACACACTTCTCCAGCTCCTCCGTGACTTGGGACACCTGCAAGCACCTCCCAGTTACGGTCTTGTTTTATGTGAAATAGCACTGAGAGGTACGAGACAGGGCAGCCCCCACCTCCATCCCATTTAGTAACCCCACTGTGTGAGGCTGCACTGAAATTGAGATGTTGCACAATTATATGTAAATTATGACATCAGCTTTTTTGGTTATTAAATAAAAAAAAAAAAAGCCAAATAGGTTTCTTGCTTGCAGCCAATCAGCTTTCACAAATCGACTGCAGACTTGCAGAGCCTGTCACTCATACCCTATTCAGGACAAAGCTTGATAACAACTGAGTTGGTGCACAGTGGATCTCACACACACCCACATGCCTTGTGCTTGCGGGGGGGGGTGGGGGGGTGGGAGGGTGGAGGGCGGTTTCTGATGCGTGATTGACTGGAAGAGGCTGATACGAGCTGAGCCTATCCCTGTAAGGCGCTGTCAGGCTGGCTGTATGGTGATCCGGTAAGGACATGCGTGTGATGCTTTTCGAATCGCCCGGCTTTGACCGAGACGGCCGATGCTTCTGGAGCTCGCTACCTTGGCAGAGGAGAGCAGCTTCTCCTGCTGGCGATGGCGCATGGCCGACTCGTGCTGGGCCTGCACCTCCTGCAGCGATTGCGCGTGCCGCTTATTGAGCTCCTCCTTCTCGCGGACCACGGCCGCACACCTGGAGCCCAGAGAGACGCTCACTTCCTGCTCAGCCCACAAGCTTGGGTGAAGGGGCTGTTATTCATTAGATTGATTCGACTGTTTCAAGTGAGAACTTGGAGTTGAAAGAGGGAGGGAGAAGAGAAAACCTGCAGCTGAGCAGGGAAGTTCTGTAAGGGAACAAGGGGCGAGGGGGGAATCACAGGAGAAGAGAGGACCTGAGGGAGAGCAAGGAAGCTCTAGGAGAGACCACGAGGAGAGAGAATTACAGGAGAGTAGAAGACTTGAGGGAGAGCAGGGAATCCCCAGGGGAGAGGATGAAGAGGGGAATTATAGGAGAGGAGAGGACCTGAGGGAGAGCAGGAAAGCCCCAAGAGAGAACACAGTGAGAGAGAGAATCACAGGAGAGAGGACCTGAGGGAGAGCATGCCTCAAACTCACCTCCGGTTGGTCTCTTGTAACTCCGATCTGATGGCGGCAATCTGCAGCTCCAGTTCAACCTTCTCCTGGGCTACTCTCTGGCGTAGACTGTTGCTGTGCTCCACCTCTACGGAGAGCTGCTTCACCCGTGCCTCCAGCTCCTTCGCCACCTTCTCCTGGGGGCAAACATAGGCACCTTAATGCTTCCATCCTGAGAGCCAGTCAGGGTTAACGATTAAGTGGCTTTCACAGGGACAGTTTGTGTTTCCAGAGGCCTCTATAATTTCACCCATAAATCAACAGAATATTTTACATAATTTAAGCTCATGTAATAGTAATGCAGCATTGTCTCTGTGTTTCTGGGAGCTGGGAGGGAGCAAAAACGTTGACTGGGGATCCCCGCGGACCGGGTTGGGAAAGTAGAATTTAGAGAATTAATCACAAAGCATTACTGTGTTTTCCAAATGCCACCACAGGTTCCAACGACAGGCATGTACATCGGAGTCCAGAGCTGACTTCTGATACTCTTGGAGCAAGGAAATTATGGATGCGGCATTCGACATCACTGAGGCTGCCATACACTTGCATCTCTCATTGTTCATGTCAGTAACGCCTGAGCTCTGGCACCGTTTAAGCAGAAGTACTGCAGCACTGTAGCTCTAAGAGGGACAAATAAGGAACCTTCTCTATTTGCACGACTGTGATTAGCATAAAAAAAACTAGTAGGCTTCAGAAGAAGTTTGCAGGTAAAGTTCTGACAAGCCCACTTATAATAACGCATCTCGATTTTAGGAAGGGGAAACAAAACGGACTGAAATAGCTCTGCACAGCTAGCAGGCGACACACATGCCGGCATCTGCACCTCAAAGCTCACATCCAATTCCAGTTTCAAGCAGCGTTCAGCCTTGCTTTGTAGACTTTTAAGATTTTATCTGATGTTCCATTCTGAAAGGCCGTCTTTGATGTCGTTGCGAATCATTTGTTCAACACACAACACAAATTCTAAAGTGAAAAAAAAAGCACAAGGAACCCAGACTGTTTGAATGATCTCCACAGCATTCCATCGCTATAGACTCTGGATTGTACTTTTGTATTTGTTACTTTTCCATTTTCTTCAGATACCGAGGCGAATGCCTCAAGAATGACAGTAACCACAACAATTCTGCGAAATGTGCAGTAGAGTGTCAGGATCCAGCTCTGATGCACACTGGATGTGCTGCATCCAAATGCCTGTCCATGAGAATTTTGACACTGTAGTAAAATTAGGGGATGTCAGTGCAGTGACAGAGTTGCTGAAAACTGAACTTCTCTTTTCCACGGCTGATGAAAACAAACAATGGCGGTGAGCAGGTCCCAGACACGGCATACCTGTTCTGCTTCTGATCAAAGATATGACACACAGCCCCTTGAGATTGCAGAAATCGGCGCTGCTGACAGATGCATGCATTGAGACAGACCCGGAAACACAAAAACCATTAGAGTATGCCTTTATTTAAGCAGAGTACAAACCGGTTCCCTCGAAAAAGTGAATCTGAGCTATCATTTTAATCAGACTTTGATTTTGAATCAGATGGCCATGTGGGGCTCTGTGGCATGAATACAATGCCAACCTGAGGTGGGCCTCAGCGATTCCAAACGTGACGCCGGACGTCCACGTATCGAGAAGGCAAGTGTGGACTGCATTGGCGAGACCCAGCGATGAGACGGACAGAACCATCGCTCTTTGGCTGAGGCCAGCTACGGCAGTCAGCATCAAAGCGCCGCGGTTATAGATGAAAGGCCTCCACGGTCTTATCTCTGCGGCCTTCATCATGGAGCGCTGAGCTCACGGACGCAGACACATTCCTGCAAGGGGAAGAGATGTATACAAGCGCGCTGTGTCCCACGGAGCCGGCCATGCTGACACCGGCACGTACGCTCATTACCTTACATGGGCAGAGCACCGGTTTCTGCGGTAAGTTCTGTGCGAGTCAAATTAAATCCTGACCACTGTGCAAAGTTCCGCCGCATCCTCCTGGGAGTCCGAAGAACTGAGGCTTCAAACAGCATTTCTAAATCTCAGTTCTGTGAGATCTAAGCGTCCCAGTGAACAGCTGGGGAACAGACCCACTTAGCTTCAGTAAGGAATCACCGCTCCGCTGACGGCCCATGCAGGAACCACCCACTCCCGGCATGGTAGTACTCACAGTGGCCTGCATCTGCACACTGTACTCGGACTCCATCTTGGCCAGGCGCTGGTTGGTATCTTCCAAAAGCTCCTGGATGCTCTGTGTGTGCTTCTTCTGCAGCTCGATCTTCTCCTGCTCCAACTCGGCCATCGACGCGTGCAACTGGGTAGACATGGCAGACATGGGGCTCGCGGCACCCTGTACACCCATGCGAGGCACCTATGCATGACCGCATGACCGCCACGGACACCGTTCCCATCCCACGCCATCCTCCGCAGCGCCTCTGTACATTTTTACCTTTTTCTCTAATTCGTTCCTTAGGGATTCCACACTCTGCTCAGACATCTTCTTCAGCTCAGCGATTTGCTTCTCTTTGCTCTGTCGGATGACCTGCGACTCCTGTACCAGGCTCTGGACTGCGGAGAAGAAAGGGGTCCAAGCAGGACGCTGCGTCAACAAACCACTGGCGAGACCGAAACTCCAGCATGGATGACATGGAGGCAGGATTACCTAAACTTGGTCAACAGTGTCATAATGCCAGCGCAGTCTGCTCCGGGCAAGACCTCTCACCTTTCTTCTCTAGCTTGTGAATCGTCTCCTCAGAGTCCTTCAGTTTGGTCCTGTACATGGTCTTCAGCTCCTCAATCTCATCATTCTTCCGGTCCAAAATCTGAAGCAAAACACCGAAAAAAGAAATATACAAATAATCACATAATGCATGTGTTTATAGACGCAGTCGCTTTGAAAACATTTCGATTTCAAGCAGGATAAATGGTCTTTCCTACAAAGACGGCTACCCATCAATCAAATATCTAATGTCACATACGTACTGATAAAACCTTCCTGGTCACCAGCAGAACTAAGACATCAATGGAACAGGAGAAGAGAAAAGCTGGACTTTAACAAACTTCAGAACAGAGTACAGGTTTCTCGCCCCCCTCCCCCCCACAGAGTCAAAGGACAGCACAGGGAAGCTTTTTTCACAGCCTGATCAGAGGTGCACTCTGTTCCAAGATGAAAGGCACTGCGAAGGGGTAAAAGGGAAGTTAATTGGCTAGGGTGGGGAGGGGGTAGCAGACAATTTTGCCATCTTGCATTTTGGTCATGGCGAGTTAAAATTGCGACTCGAAGGCAAGGTCCAAGGACACTACACTCTGGGGGGGACGGTAGCCGGCTTTTAAGGGACGCCGTTGGCAAATGGGGCTGCATGCAGGAGTTCCGCATGCTGAATTTACTTACAAATCTCCTCACCAGTTCTAACCTCATCTGCTTGTTTTTAATCACGCCTACCGGGGTAACTGTCTTCTTTACACACTTCAGACCCATAAATCTGAGCTAGTGCTGATTGTACCCAGGTAGTGCTGATTGTACCCAGAGAGAATAACTTGAGGGGAGCCTTGAAGACAAAGAAAAAGTAGTGTGGATGCTACTGGGGGTAACAATGCCGCGGCGGACGTTACGCTTGGGGTCGGGTGCAGGTCTGTGGACGAGGCGGCTGGCACCTTCTGCACGTCCGAGTCGTGCTTTTGCTGCATCTTCAGCTTCTCTTCCTGATGATAGACCTCCAGCATCTTGGCCTTCATGACAGCCTGCGGGGGACCGAGTGGGTCAGCCCTGCATGCGGGTCACGTCGAAACGGGTCTCACGGCAGCACACGCAGTCCAGACAGCAAGAACAGCACCCCTCCTCTCTACTCACGGGGATGAAGCCTCTCTTTGCCAATGATTGGAAGGTGACAGGTTCACATCCCAGCTTTGGAAGAACAGTCACATGTCCAGGGGCCCTTGAGCGTGGCCCTTAACCCCCAGTTCTAGGGGGCGCCGCCCGCTGTCAGACCCGGTGCTGATACTCAAAGCTGGCTCTCACCTGAATGTGTGTCTATGTCTCTCATGGAGAGCAAGATGGGGATTGATAATAAGGAATCTATGTTCTATTTCGGTGATTTTCTGCTCAAAATTACCAATTTAGTTAAGCCCTTCGTTACATCACCTCCATATAGTCATGGCCTCACATATGCTAATTTTACACTATGTTCTCCCAATATCGAGCTTAATAAATCGCCTTAACATGCAGGCCCTCTCTTTAGCACGAGCGACCTGAGCACCCTAAAATGAAACGCATGTATATACACCCATATAACATGCCCGAACATGGTCTAGTTTTAATCCTGAGAGTCAGGAGATGCCCAACAAATGCAAACACGTGTCTGAAAGTCCAACAGCCACGAACAAACAAACCGGATTTGCAAACAAAAACACTCAGACAGGGTAAAGCAGATCCCCTTCTTATTTAAAACATTTTGGTGACTCTCACCAAAGGCATTCATTTGAAAGCTCAGACCCTTGTTTTAACCAGCAAATTAATAAAAACATAAAATAACCCACAAATGGAGCGGAAGACTACACAGAGAGTGAGACACCCATCGTGGGAAGAGCAGAGCTGCCCCGAGACAAAAGGCGATATTTGATACGTAAAAGGCTGAAGGAGATAAGTAAGAATCCCTGGATATCATGGAGAGAAATGGGGTTTTTCGACCTGAGGGAGAGGCCGATGGCGGAGGGCGGGCCCACGGTGGCACAGCAGCACACCACCCTACCGCCAACACCCCAAAACTATGAGCGAGACAAGTCGGCTCTTTCATCATCTGTCACTCGCCCTCACTCAGCACTCCTCCTTCACACTAGACGACTATTAAACTTCAAGAGAATAATTAAAATCAAGCGCCCCACCGTTCTGTGATGCAACGTCAGCATTATCCTTGAGTCAGGATGAGTAAAGGCCTGCCCTCCTGCTGAACTGAGTGCAACACGCCCTCAGAGGGACTTAAATTGAACGGTGATTATGCCAAGTCATGCGCTGTGTTTAACTGGCTCGGTCAGGATGGGAAAATCCGACAAACACCCACACTGGGAACTTGCAGCGGAAATCGTTTTTTCTAAAGCTGGAAGAGTTCCTGAATTTAATTCCTAATGGTAGGTGAAACCTGTGCCAGTCGAAGTAAGGTGTGTCCTAGAGTGAGAACCCGGGTTCTAACTGTACTGTAACACTGTGGAGAACCTAAAAGATTGCTGGTGTTCCGCAGGGTGGGTCAATGGCCGGGTTCCGCCCCACAGCGTTCTGCATCACCTGGACATCACCAGCACAGACAAGAGAAGCCGGTGCCCTGGAGTGCATTCCGACAGAAATGTGCACCAGCCCCCCGCGTCAGTGTGGGCCCGTAGCTCTTCCGCTTTGAACCAGTGAGGACACACACCAAATTCCAGTTTTACTGGGCATGCTGAGTCAGGTTTTACTTATGCTGACAGGAAAACAGGCAATGGAGATTCCAGGGGCGGGAGCCTTCCACAGCCTAATCAGTCTAAAGCGACGCTCTCATTCCTCCATGTGTGCATCCAGCGAGCAATCGCACTGGGCGAGTCCGCCACACCTTCTCTACCCACACTGCCCCAAGCTGCAGCCCCACACAGCTGAGGTCAGATTTCCAATGCCTACCTCTCTCTCATGTGTGTGAGCCCGGGGTGTGTCATTACAGAAGGTGCCATTTTTCCCTAGGCTGGACTTCAGGTAAATCTGCAGATGGACAAAATCTAAATGAGTAGCCAAAAAACATTGAGTCACCTGCAAGTCACCAGCCATAGTGCGGCGCCATACTTACTGGTGAAAGGGGGATTGGGGTCTCACGCAAATACCTTGGGTTTTCAATCTGAAAATAAAAAAGGAAAAACCTGTTCATTTATCTCCTTCGTGGCATGCAGTGGCTATACCCCAAATGTACAGCATGTTCAAGTATTATCCACACCCTTTTCTAGAAATGGTACTCCATAAATTGTGCCCAATAAAACAAACACCCACTTTAAGACACACCCATAAGAAACCACACCCACTTTAAGCCACACCTTGCCACAAAGCACACCCATTATGAGCCACACCCATTATGAGCCACACCCATTATGAGCCACACCCTGCTGCGAACCAC
>JABFEA020000048.1:3195250-3206081 GCA_019775915.2 Cyphomyrus plagiostoma
GAGCTAGCCCGGTGTGAGTTGGCAGGGCGCGCCCCCGCCGTGAGCTAGCCCGGTGTGAGTTGGCAGGGCGCGCCCCCGCCGTGAGCTAGCCCGGTGTGAGTTGGCAGGGCGCGCCCCCGCCGTGAGCTAGCCCGGTGTGAGTTGGCAGGGCGCGCCCCCGCCGTGAGCTA
Source organism: Cyphomyrus plagiostoma (assembly GCA_019775915.2). Taxonomy (NCBI): domain Eukaryota; kingdom Metazoa; phylum Chordata; class Actinopteri; order Osteoglossiformes; family Mormyridae; genus Cyphomyrus; species Cyphomyrus plagiostoma. The sequence goes on from JABFEA020000048.1 coordinate 3,195,421, forward strand.
GCCCGGTGTGAGTTGGCAGGGCGCGCCCCCTCCATGGGGTTACCAACTGTCCTGAATTTTCTGGGACATCCATATGGGTGATTTTGACCTGTTCCTTCGCTGAGTTAGCCTTCACTGAAGGGACGAATCAAATTCGGGACGGTTGGCAACCATACCCCTCCACAAGGTAGCCTGCCGTGAGTTAGCTGGACTCTCACTGTGAGTGTCCCTCTTTCTCTGCTTTGTAACACTGAATCTGAGTGATGCTGTTACAGGTGGGGTAATGAGCGCGCGAGCCCCCCTTTCCTGCTGTGAAGGCAGGAGGTCCTGCTCTCTGATCGCCTCTCAAAGTGCAGAGCAGCACCAAAAAAAGCTTTATTGTTATTATTTATTAATGTAATGATTTTTTTTCCCTCTCTGCCTTCTTTTTCCACTTGATGTCATGGACATGCCTTTCAGGTTTTGGTTTGCTTTGTATTTATTGTGCCGAGATTTCCATTAAGGCAGTGTGGCGTTTGAGTGTGGATGCAGGTGGAGTTGAGTCATTGTCTCCTCCTCTGTTTTGCTGGTCTGGTGCCTAATTTGTTTTCCAAAGGATAATGAGATTTTTTTCAGGTTTGGCTCTACATTGGTTAAGATTTAAATGTGGGCTATGGACATAATGCAGATTGCACGCGGAGTGCTAAATATTCATAATTACATTATGCCTGTATTGTTATTTATTTCTTTGCCCAGATAATGTTTTATAACATCAGTAGTTAAAGAAGGTTATTTTCCGCAAAAAAAATACAACTGCAATTGCTAGAATATGCAATGATAAACACTTGATATAAAGAATTCAAATCTACCCCCAGAGGGTGGAAGAACTCCACCCTCTGGGGGTAGATTTGAATTCTTTATATCAAGTGTTTATCATCAGTGTTTTATATCAGTGTTTAGCAATCACGGGGGGGTGGGGGCGCTGTGGGCTAAAGTCATATTGCTACAGCATAAAACGCTGCTGTAACCACCAGAAAAATCACCTTGGGTCGACTACAACTCGGGGCCCTGGGCTACAGCCCAGGCTGGCCTGTGCGTGAGTCCTTCTTTGCACATGCTCCCTGTTTTGAAGCCAGGCAATAAAATCGAATGGAATACAGCTCAGGAATTCCGAGCCGGGTGACATGTTGCCGTAGCAGTACCATCTAAAGGCCACAGGGGGTGACTCACGTGAGGCTGTTAGCCAGAGAAGCCGACCTTGGCAGCTCCATGGTGGAGCAGCGTGCCTTCGCTGGAAGCTGAGGAGCCCCACACTAAGGACTAAAAGCGACCGCTAATCTTAGCACATCCCCCGCCAGGCTCCATTTGACCATCCCACCAGGTCCGTCCAGCTCTCCGTCCCTCAAAACCACGGTGATCTGCCGTTCTCTGCCCCGCCAGACTGGCTGGTCCCTCTGTGTGCTAGCAGCGCCCGGGGGTGTGTGATGTCAGAGCAGCTGCAGCCCCTTTCCGAACATTCCTGTGCGGCCGTGCGTTCTGTCCCGGCGGGCAGCGCGACAGCACCGTTTCAGGCCCTCCTTTGAGGTCCTACACAATCATTCTGCTCGTGGATTTTCAGTGTGGATCTCCCTCGACTGCTGACTTGCATTAATCTCATGGTTTAATCGGATGTAGGCGTTGAAAGCTGACTTTGTTTGTTAAGCATTGTGCCAGCAAAAAAATGTTGCCTGTGATTCACAACATTAAGGGAATTAAGCCATGCTATGCATCTATGCTCACAGGTTAGATACGAAGATATTATTATTATTTAATTTAGCTATTTTTGCTCTTTTAGCACTCCCACCCTCATAGCACTGCTGTGATGGTCCTATTACGCTACTAACCAGAAGACGGCTCTGTATTTTTTTGAGGGCAACCAGCAGGTTGTGTCAGACCCCAGTAGGGGTGCATATGTTGTACTGTAAAGCACCATAGACTGTAATTTACCTTGGACGTGAAGTGAATGAGTAATTAACAATATGCATTCATGGTGAGGATTGGGGATTTTCAGAATGCGGAACAGCCTCTTTGGTAGACATTAAAAAATGATGTGGACGTAGCCACCCTAAGGCACCTCCTGTGAGTCCTGGGCAGCTATGGAAAACTGTTTGTTAAAACCACACTTTTTATTATATCTTTTTGTAGTTAAAAACCAGACCTTTCTGCATAGGTCATCTGGGAACTTGCTCATTGTTATTTATCTGTTTGTTTATTTATTTGTTTGTTTGTTTTTATTGACGTTGTTTGAGATCTCCTCGGATCCTTTAGCTACCATGGGGCTGACAGGGCACAGAGATGCTTCCTCTACACTGAGACTCACTGGAAAATACAGGGACGAGCGTAGTTACCCAGTTCGTTTGACTGACAGTGGAAACAATTCGATGTTGTTTAATTCATGCAAGCTGAGTGGAGGCACAGTGGTGGTGGGGGTGGCCTCCTCTATACTCATCTTAAAATGAGGAAGAATATTTTGTTAAAATTACATGATGACTAAATGATAATTTTGAGATTGTTCTCCTGTATCCAATGGGTCATTAAATGAGGAGAGCATGTATGAACAGAAGGTGCCTGATCTACCTAAGGCAGTGTTTCTCAAACTGTTCCTCTGGGCCCCAGACCCCCAAAGACGTGGACTGTTTGGCAGGGAGCAAAAACACGGACCTCAGGGTCCCCGAGGAGCATGTTGGAAAACATGGGTCCAAGGCCCTGTCACTTTCCCTGCTGGGTAATGGGTTCAGCTGCTGCTGTGATCTCCGCTGTCAATCCTCGTGTCGACATACTGAACAATGGCAGGAGCGAACATGAGCTTCAGTGGAACAACCCTGGCACCTTTATCGAAGTGTAATTAGATCGCGGTGGCGACATCACGGCGACCTTGCGCTTTACTGAGGCTTCCCTATCCCAGTGCCAGCGTGGGAGCTCTGTTGCTTAGCGGGCCAAAAGGTGAGTGGGCACAGTCTGCAAGGTCACGGGACTGTCAGAGGCACTGATTCCCAGAATCCCTCTCCTGTGTCCCTCTTACTGAAGCTGTGAGATGCTCTTGTGTAATTTCAGTTTTGTTTCTGTAGATTCTATGCTGAAAATTGCCTCCGTTTTTTTTTTGGAAGGTTTTTGCGGGCAGATTGTGGCGCGTACCCGTGAGAAGCCCCCATAAATAAGTCCGTCGCCACTGTGAGGTTTTGTTTATGCGCCAGGCGTCTATAAATGGCACCAGTGCTCCATGCGCCCGTCCCCGTGCCCAGAATGACCTGAACCTCCATCACTCACTTTGAAGGTGGAAGGTGCTCAGCGTTTGTGGAGCTGACAATCCAGAAGCGGCTTCTGGCTGCGGTTTAAAAAAAGGCAGCTGACCACTTTCCACGGCGACCCGGTAGCTGGCAGACGAGCTGCTCTCTCCATTCCCCCGTTTCACTCTTCATTGCTCTTGCTCAGGATGTCGACGTTGTGCCTTCCCAGCTGTTTCATCACCGCTTTGAACTGCGCAAAGGCTGAATTGGGCCAGTTTATCTGCCAAGAGTTGTGTCCTGGAGTGTGTCCTTTTGTCTGATACACCCCCTTGCAGTGGCAGTGGGGAGGGGGGCATCCATGTATGCTTTTTGTACAGCCGTGCCCGCCTGAGGAAGCCATTGTCATCTCCTCTCTCTAATTTACAGTGCAGGTGCATTCTGGAATGGTTTTCTGTGTATTGTCAGGTAGCGTCTGTGTGTGGTTTTTATACATTACATTGTGGAGATATCTGGTTACATTACAGACTATCATGTCAGGTGGTTCTATTTTTCCTATAGAAATAAATGGGCGGTCCCCACAAAGACGTGTGTGTGTCTGTGTGTGTGTGTGTGTGTGTGTGTGTGTTTGAAATGATGAACATATCCCTACAAGACAAATGGCTTATTTTTTCTTTTTACTTTTTTGTGATTCGAGGTTAGTGCAGTGGAGGTTTGTGGCAGCCACTAGTCCTCACAAATCTTCGGCGTGTATCTATCTATGTATGTATGTATGTATGTGTGCCTCCCTCTGCTAGCCTGGTGGCAGCTGGATAGTCATCTGGTAAGTGTGGGCGGGGCCACGCTGTCATTCAGTGCTGCGAATCGATCGGATCCTGAATGGGAGCACGGCAGATGCAGGTTCTGAGTCTCGCCCCCCGCAATGGGTCCTCCAGTGTGGCAAGTGGACCCGCAGCTGAAATGCAGCATAAATGTGGGATCCCACGCTGCTGTTGCTCCCGCTTATTTTTTGAGGTGCGACGGGCGGTGTGCAGTTATGCAACGCCCTAAATATAGCACATTTATTTTAACGAGCTTCGTGTTGTGGGAATATCCACGGTGTCTCTCCCTCCAGTTTTGCGCTCTCGCTATGTCGTGCCGAAATGTCCACTCCCATGCGCTGATAAACGTCACCCGCTTCTTCGTCTTCAGTTGCTAAGGAGGCCGAGTCCCAGTCAGACATAATTACAGGATCTCAGTGCTGTGATTAAAATAGAGCTGCTATCAGACGTGGATGTTGACTAACCGCAGTACGCCCGCGTGTGTGTGCTGCCCTTCCAGATACAGCCAGGACCTACGGTTAAGAAAACTGTCCTAAAAGTCATTCAGGATAAAAATGTTGGGCCCCAAATCCCAGGAAGGGAATCACTGATGAAGTGGTCTATAGGATCCAGCTGTGCTGGACGGCACCAGCGATGTAACGGTAATAAAAATAGGGTTGATGACGCAGATGGCGGTGATGGTGTCAGTAGACTAGCTCTCTCTGTGGCGGCCCTGTTCCTGGCCTGCCGGGGAGGCATATGGTCCCTCAGATCATCAGCATCCACGAGCATCAGTGTTCTCCACCCCAAGCTGCCCCTTCCACGTCATTGCGTCTCCCTGCGTGCGTGTGTGTGTCCTCGTGGCTCTCTGAGCATGATCTCCGCTGGATGCTTCTCGATGGCTCGCTGTCTTTGTTCCTGCTTTTCGCGGGAATTCTCGCCTCCCCTCAATTCACTCTGTCGAACCTCAGTATGGCTCCTTTCCGACGTGGCACCCTAAGCGATTGTAAGGAAAAGCAGTAAAGATGCCCCAAGGTTCTTGGTTGATCATTTGAATACAGACAGTGCTAGCAATTTATGATCAAGGGGGAAGCCAGGGAGAGAACGGGGGTTCCGGTCGGCACCACTAGGGTGATAAGGAAGAATTACATTACATTACAATGATTATAAAAGACTCCACCCTGTCCTGCCCCATCCCTGCCCCAGGCTCCTCACAGGCCAGGGGGTCACTCTTTATATGTAAATTCACTCACAACACCTACACACAGCACCTTTTGTGGAGAGGTTCTTTTGGGGTATAAAGGGGGGTGAAGAACTGCCCTTAATTGTATTTGAGCTACCATTCAATACCCGGTGTATGTCTACACTGTGTTACGTTATATTGTTTTATACTGTTCAGTAAAAACACCATTTTGCTGAAACTGCGGAGACTCTGCAAGTGGATTCCATACACGATAATCACCGCTGGCGCCATCCTCAGAGCCAAAGTGAAACTGCCTGTGAAGTCGGTGCCCCCTTAGACGTCGGTGCCCTAGGCAGCCGCCTATGTGGGGAAACTCTTAATGACACAAAAAAGTGAGACCAAACTTGGGGGGAAAGACCAGTTACCTGCAGTGACACCATGAAGCTGGGGGTTAAGGGCCTTGCTCAAGGGCCCATGGATATGTAGCAACTCTGGGGAAGCCAGAGACTCAAACCAAAGACCTTCCACTTACAGGTACACATGTTGCTCCCAATTTAATTGTATTTATATTATATTAATTTGGGCTCTAGACTCAAATTGTCAATCAGCCTTGTTTATTCTTCAAGATAATGATACTGAAGACATGTAGCTGTAATGATACTGTGTCACAGAGGATAATCTCATTTGGGTTCATATCAGAGCTGATGCAGATGGTGCTTTTCGCACCTTTTGACCCCTGGGGATTTGTATGCAGGACCGGAGGCTCAGCCTTCATTGGAGGGTTTATTCCCAGTTTCCGTAAACATTGGCCCTCCTTTGACCCAGTGGCCACCTCCCCGTTGATCCGCCTCGCTGTCAGGGGAGAGAATTATGTTTCCATTATGTTTTCATGAGTAGACAGTTGGAGGAAGCTTGTCTGTCTCAAGCACTAACCGTTTTACTCTGCAGTAAAAGCCCTGTAAGGTGATAAAATTGCAACTGGGATTTTTTTGGCAGATTTCTGGGTAATTTAGGTATCTTTATTAGAGCTGTAAAAAAAATCACGTTTTTTCTCAGCTTACATAGCAACATGAAATGGAGAGAATGTCGTTGCATGAAAATGTCTTGCGCATTTTGCGGTGTTGTCCTTTTTCCTGGTTCAGCTTGGGTCTGTTCGCTGCTCCGTGACTACATGCCGTTCTCACCCTGTGTCCTCTACAGATGAGCAGCAGTGCAGTTAATAAATTATTCGCTTGTCCCTCCCTGCTTGCTCTCGCAATTTTAACTGCTAGAGAGTAACGGCGATCTCTGATTGGCCAATTGATAGCTTGGCAGTGCCACGGGTGACACCTAGACCAGGGTACCGCCTGGCCAGTTTGACAGGGCACACTCCTGTCAGAGGTCCTACTGTGACATGACCCAGCAGTTTCGGATGAGTGTGGTCTTGCCCAAAACTTTCTGAAAAGGTTCGGTGCCCAGTACAGGGATGTGTCAGACCTTTTGAGTTTGCATACCCTTGTGAAGCCTCAGCGTGCCTCGATGCACATCGCTCTGAGTACGCTTAAAAATGTTGAAACAAACACCAGCTAGTCATTTTGCCAAGAAATCACATCCATTTTTTGTTGCTGCTGTTGTTCAATCTGGGCCAATAAGCCCACAAATGCAACACCTTTCTGGCTCAAAGGTCAGGTGTTCTCCCGATGTGAACCTTTTTTACAAAGACCTCCCCCGGGCACCCGGGCCTGTAAATAAACATCTTATTTGCAGAGCCTTAGGTGGTGTCTGCCTGCCCTAGTTGGAAGAGACACACCAAAGAGCCCTTCTTCGCTAGGCACTTGGGCCGCTGCCCAAATCGAATTGTTGGCTAAGGAGTGAGATACTGGTGTCAAAGTGGCCACCGGGCCTTAAGATGTCTGTATGTGACGGCGAGCCCCGGCCAACCTGTGTTTTGACTAAGAGAGCAGAGGTGTGAGTCCCAGTGAAAGCGTAGTACATGGAAATAACAAGGGAAGAGAGGCTGACGGTCAACAGTAGAGCAGATAATGTCTCTCTCTGCTGGAGGAGCAGAAGTGTGGGGCGCTAACTGGAACGGCTAACACTCTCCAGGTGACGGCGCCATGTGAGAGCTCCCAACTGACTGGGTGATGACTCAAATCCCACACATACACGTGCCTGTTAGCATGTAGCATTTTAGCATGCTTGCCGGTCACCCTGCCAAACATGTTTGTCTGGTATTTTGGATAAACAAATATTTGGTTTGACCAGGCAGGATTACAAGCCCTTGCCCCATGAGGTAGACCTTGCATATGCATATGCTACAAAATCCAAGTCGGGTGGGTTTAAAGGTTGAGTCCTGCTGTTTGCATTTTGGTGCGGTCACCATATGTGATCACCAATCATCTGGTGCACTTTGATGTAACAGGTCTTATGCCCAGCACCTATAACCGACATCGCCATGTAGAAAGACTGGGAAACCAAGACAGGAAGGCCAATCTGAGGCCGGCTAAGATGGCAGCGCACAGCAGTGCAGTAACTTCTCTATCTCTCAGCGTTAGCGTTAGCATTGCAGTTACATTACAGACTATCATGTCAGGTGGTTTGAATGTCAATAAAGCTGATTCAGATTCTGAATCCATGAAGACATCCATTGTTTCCAGGTTCATGCTCTTTTTGCAGGTGTGTGTCTTTGCCTGGTTGTGTTACTCGCCTTTCCTTATTTGGTTTAATAGCAGAGATGGCTAAGGAGCCAAATCCCTGGCCAGTAACGGCTGAAAGGTTTCCGTGCAATCTGCATGACCCCAAGAATCAAAGCTAAGTAGATGCATTGTGCTCATTTTGGCGTAAATCACTTTTATCCATCCACCACTTTGGGTCTTTGCCATTATTGACGCTTGATGTTAAAAAAGCAGCCTTTGAAGTCTTTGGCATGCAATATTGAGCTGTTTTGTGCTACTTCTATATATTTGCATTAATACAGCAAAACATTGCTGTGCCCTGCTATTTAGTCTGCGGTTGCGAGTAAATTGGGGCTTGTTCTCCTGTCTCGCCACTGTGCAGATGCCTGAGCATTTATTAAGCGCAGCGAAGCCGGTGAGCACATCAGGTCAGGACCACGTCGTGACAGATCCTGGTCCTCTGGGCTAATCGGGAAAGTGAATATGAATCAGTAGAAAAAACAGGCTTCTGCAAGTCACAGAGGAGGTTCGTGAAAGCAGCCTGAGAAGTGCAGGCGGACATCTTGTAAATTTCGCAGAACTCAGAGGCCTCATTATTTATTGACCTTGGATAGAAATAATCATGATTTTACTCATATGTAGGTGTAATCAGTTACCCAGCCTGGTTTGCAGGTTGATCCTACGATGTTTAAAATCTAGTTCCTAGTTTAGCATTGGCAGGGTAATAAATCTCCCTGAATTTCAGCTACCGGCCTTCTGGCGAGTCGCCAGGTGTGTCTGGGTGCAGAGATTCCTGCCTGGAGTGCTTTGCTCGGAGTGCTTTGCCCGGAGTGATTCGAGGGCTCGGCCCTGCTGTAGAAGCGCTGTGACAGAGAGTCTCTTTCCAGCCATGTTGGGTTTCTCCCCCAGCCATGCTGATTCACGTATGTTTGTGCTGTGGCTAGAAGGAGGTTGATTGTAATCCAGTTAACTGTAACTAGAGATTTGCAAGCTTCTTAAACTGGGCTGGGTAATCCCCAGGAATGTGTTATATCTCATGAGTTAGCGAGGTGCATCCCTGCGGGGGGGAGAGCCTTCTTCATCGTGCTCAATGTCGATTCAGGTTCCGTACGCCAAACTGTGACATTATCTGCTCACATGAATCATCCAACCATTACCATCACTGCCGCCCCTTACCAATAATCTCTGAAATGTTCCCATCTTTTGTACCAATTACATGACACAGACATTTTGAATAGTTTTCCAGAAGAATAGATTGACATCTTTGATGGGGTCATGGTAAATTTTTCAGTTTAATCCGTACTGACAATTTTTTTTTAAGTAAATCTGGCATAGGCCATTTTCTGGCAACATATATGAAGATGTTGCGTATTGATTTGGTTTGACGTATCACATTAATTGGTTGCTGTACAGCAGCATTAGCTCATTTTGTCGATTAAACTGTTTGACATGTGGCCAGGTAGCCTGCTTGCCAACGGCGTAGACTGCGGTGGCGTTTCCTTCGTGTCGGGGCTTTGCGGATATGCAGCAGAATCGTGAATCGCGGCAAAGGGAAAATGGCGGGCAGCAGGTACTATGGGAATGGACGACTGTCTGCACCTGAGCGAAGAGCTTTAATAATCCTGGGGGGAATAAAAAACCCACTGTAATTAATGAGTTGTCACATGGAGTGGAAAACTGCGTAAATCACATGGTATTAAATAAAGATTAAAGGAAAGATTATCCACATTAGTAAAATAATAATAATGACAGTGCAGAGAGAGGCCTGTTCAGAGAGTCTGCGTGAGCTGTGCGTCGTGGGAAGTCCAAGGAGAAGCTTTGTTGTTTCCAAGCACTCCTTCTCTTCTTCCCCGGCGTGACTCATCCGCTCTTTCTGCACGTCTTTGACTCCCCCAACCTCCCACCTGCCGCCTCCCGTTTAGCGCGAACTCGCCATTCGGGTGACGCGGCTTCAGCGCCCCGCCGGTAAAGCCGCTCCAGGACACGGGTTCGAGGGGCATTCGGGAGGCGCCCCGTGCTCGGTGCCATGCTGCTGCATCTGCTGTAAATCCCCGTTAAATTGCACTGAGTAATGCCATCTGGCATTCGGCAAATGCGTACGAATAAAGCGGGTTTGGGGTTCGCACGTCTGTATGTACGCACACCCTGCCTCGCAGAATTCCCAGTAGCAATTAATGAACAATTGTTAAAGCGGGCAAGAAGAGAAATGACAGACTGTCCGTGGCGTAGTGTGTTTGTTTTGGTACGGAAGCTTAATTCAGTTAATCGTCTAAAAGTCCATTCCTCTGATTTGGGCAAGAAATAAATTGCACATTCCAGGAACTGATCCAATGTGTTACGTGCGCTGGGCCCGTTTTCCGACACGATTTTGTTGCGCTTTTGTGGACTACAAACCATTTCAGTGCGAATGCAAGCATAACGCCTCACCCATGTAAATTTCAAGGTCTTCTCAAAATTTAATATCCCTCCGTCAGTAGTCGTTTTTCTTAGGGAGGAATCATTTTGTCGATATGGTGGTATGCTGACCCAGGTCGAATCGTTACTTTTTACACCTGTTCTCTCGCTGTCGATGTATCAGAAAACGCTTTGTCTTTGCTGATTCAGCTTGGTCTCTGCCTAATAGCTGCTGGCTTATGCTATTGAGCCGGGCGGTTACATGGGGGGAACATGAAGGTGATCGTAGGAGTATCAGAGTTCAAGACCCCTTCAGCATCCAAATTCCTGTCTTTGGTGTGGGGGGGGGGGGGGGGGGGGGGGGGGGGGGGGGGGGGGGGGGGGGGGGGGGGGGGGGGGGGGGGGGGGG
>JABFEA020000048.1:3214833-3236294 GCA_019775915.2 Cyphomyrus plagiostoma
ACTAATGACAACAACCAGAAACAGCTGATCACATGGGGATCCCACATGAGGTTAACGAGGGGGCGTGGCACACGGAATGAGCCGACTATCAGGGCAGGACAGGGGTGATGTTGGGATAAGATCTTTATTGTTTTAGAAGCCATTAAGAAAAAAATGCTCTTCTTGTTTTATCCTGTTCATTTTGTATTTAAAACCAATTATTTAACAAATAATTGGTTTTTCATTATTTCATATAGGAAAAGTTCGATCAGAAATCAAACTTTTTAGGATTCGATCCGGAGTCCGGAACGGATTAAGTTCGAGAACCGAGGTACCACTGTACCTGGGAATTTGGTTACATGATAAGCCTTCATTTAACACTCATGTAAATGAGCTGATGAATAGAAAAGCAAAATTAGGATAAAAAAACACAATGTAACAAAATCCTCTGCAATTTGAAAATAAGAGGGGTTTAATTGTTTTATCAGCTGGAGACTATGGGGATGTCCTGTATATGCATGCTCTCTCGTTCTTTGGAGAGACTGGGTTGTGTCTATCAGGGTACATCAAAAGAGGTGGGTGGTACAGTGAGGTCAACTGGGCCTCAGTGATGAGCTGCAAACATCGGATCTCTAAAGGAGTCTGGTCCACAACAGCTGGCAATTTTGGTTCCAGACAGCAGACAGTGGGTCCATGAAGATGTAAATGAGTAGTGTAGCTAAATTGGTGCGGGGTGTTCCTGCAGAACAAGGCTGCTCCGCTTAGTGAGGGTTTTCTGGGAATGGTCCATTTGGCTTTGGACTCAAGTACACCTATGGCTTTTGCTAAAAGAACCATAAAATCCATGAATCCATTTGAATCCTGATGAGGAACGATTGTCTGTCTTTGTCTCCAGATCATCCCCCCCCCCCAAATCCCTGCAGAGGAAGAGGCAGATGTCTGATTTTCAACAGCGAAGGACATTTATAATGGAGAGATGATGTTTTTGGAGCTATTTTTCGATCTGGAGTAGGATGCCAACTCGAGTTCCTCATTTTGTATAAGATCTGCTTTGGCAACAAGGGGCGCAGTGGTTGAGGAGTTAGAATAACAAAATCGCCATTTGAAATAGTCACAGTGGTTATATTGAGAAGCAGAATCTATGAAGTTACCTGACCTTGGGGTGAGATGAAATCCGAATGTTAGTCAATATGGTACCATAAGGTTTGTGCTGTCCCAGATGTGTACTGTCCCCACAGTGACTGCGTGGAACTGGATGTGGGCAAATCTCACGCCATCCACTCATCTCACAGGTTCTCCTGGGAACGCTCCCCCCCACCCTGTCTGATTTAGAGCAGAGATGGGGGGGGGGGGGGTGTAAGGATGCATTAACCCCCCCTCCCCCAGCTGCACTGAGATTGCTGATACATTTTTGTTAAAATGATTATATATACACTCAAGTTATCCTTCTTATGATTTCATTCTTATTACAAAGAGGAAGTCCCAAAGGATTAATTGTTCTGTCTGTGAATTATACTTTGTAACTAAATTGGTTGTATAGTTAGGAGAGAATTCCCACTGGGAATTATTTCTGTGCGCAGCGACTACTCATTTATTTTGGCATCACGACAAACCAGTTCTTGGACCTTTTTTTTGTCCCCCCTGTCCAGGGTCAGTTCAAATTCAGGCTGAACTTGCCTCCAGTGCAGCTGCTTCCCTTTCTCTCCGCTCAGTGGCAGCACTGGTGAAAAACAGCTGATACAGGTTGTGTGAGCTTCCTTAGGTCGATAAGGGGCCTGGCTGTAATCATCCCCAATCTCACTGGGAGCTCCAGACACACCAGCTAGGGAGCGACGGCCAAGCCAGGCTTTTCGGACTCCATCACCTCCTCGTCTCTCAGACCTATTACACTTATTATGTGGAGACCTAAGTCACACACTTGACACTGGATACAGGAGTGTATGCCTGGATGTCCCTGAGCAGGATGTCTGCTCCGGAATCCCCCATCTGCAGAGTGACCTCATGCGATCATGTTCAGTCTGTTTCCTAAAACGCAGACAATGACCTTTAGGCTACTCAAGGTTTAGGTTGCTAACCTGGGAAATGACACTATTCTTCTCAATTAACCGTAAACTGCCACAGATACTGTTAGTGAGCTGCGGGGTTGTGGTATCTTCTGGTAAGTTCATCTCTGACTTCTCAGTTTGTAGACTGTGATGAGGGTCATGACAGTGGCTGAGTGAGTGCCACTGTTTCCTACCTCCAGTGTTTGGGACTCTGCCCCATGTGGCCAGTTTGTATGTCTTTTGCATGTAGTGCCAGTTTCTTTTCAAAATCCTAATACATGCAGTTAGGTTAACCGGTGTATTTAAATTGCCTATAGTGTGTAACTGTGGTGGTGTATCCTGTGATTGGCTGGCTTTCCATCCAGTCCGTTCCCCTGTCTTGTGCCTTACGCTGGTTCTCTTGTGACCCTGTGTTAGATAAGTGATTGGAAGTTGTGTGGATAGTAAAAAGTATTGCAGTATTGCTGAGTGAATGTAGAATAGTGTAGTATTGGAGTACTGACCACCTACAGTTAATCTTAGTTAGAGTATTTTTGAAATAATACCCATCGTTTCGAATCTCATATCCTTTTGGAAAAGCAATATATTTGTGATTAAGAAAATAGTTGTGTAAGGACAAGATGTACTAATACTGGGTATTGCAGTGAGAAATGGAGATGCTTCTCCATAATCCAGCCCCTACAGCTTTAAGACGGTCCGTTTTTAGTCTGCCATACTCATGCAGGGACGGGCATCGCCTGCGTGACCACGTGCACCTTCAGGTTCTCACGTTGCTCCTGCTCAGGATTTACTGGGTATGTCTGCTGGGTAACCCACGCTCTACAGATGACCTGGAGCATTGTTCCATCTCAAGGGAGAGCCACAGAGGTTAAAAAAAAAAACAACACACACGCACACACAGTACCTGAATTCTATTTGGCCGTCGTCATGGTGACGGTGGTGTTAATTCCGCTTAACCCGTCAATCTGCCGCGAGATCAGCGGAGCTGCAGACCCGAGGGTGAGCAGTGGACTGCAGTCTTGTAGCTTCCCAGCTTTAGTTTTTAATAATTTAATGAATTAAATTAATTTATTGAATTTTAATGAAATAACAGCAGCAGTTGAAGCCCCCGTCTGTCCCTGGCAGAGAGATACATAGTTTCTCTCACCTTCTCCAGGACTGAAGCAGCGTTGCCTGAACTTCAATTATACTATTCTGATAAATGACATGGCACACAGTCAAATATATAAGTGAATCAAGACCTGTTTTTATGGTGGTTATATACTGTTGACCTACATTTGGCTTGAATGTCTGCTAGAGTGATTCTACTCTTCTCTGTGAAATAGCTTGTGGTCTGTTGCTTATCTCCTTGTTTTAAGCTCCATTACTTTGGCCCCGTCTTTCTCTCCTCCATCTTCTCAGTCCTCCCAAAGACCGGCTTGAGGTTGTGTCCTAGGTCCCTCCCACAGACTGGGTCGACGTTGCGCTGAATGCGCCCTATTGTCATGTTGGCTTATGGTCCAGCCCGTTTTCATTCTGTCAGAGGTGTGACCTCAGCGCAGGTGATTATGCAATCAGCTGCCCCCATTGCCTTTACTAGACATGGGGATTAGACACAGGGCGTAGGCTTGGGTTCAACATCGGTTGAGACCATCCCCGAACCTGCCCCACCCCCAAACACACATGGCTCTCCCTCAGACTTGGTAGAGACATGTCCCTACCGTCCATACCCAAATCTACACCCTGGGCTTCGGCTAAGACGATCCAGGCTATAATTGAGGTCTCAGTGTTTGCCAGGCATTAATTATGCACAGCCGGAGAAGATGTCCTCTAATTAGAGTTCCCGCTTTGGATGGTGAGGCGATGCTCTGCGCCTCCAGCAGCACTCCAGGGTGTTTGATTTGCTAATGCCCGCCAGCTTTTGATGTTTATTTCACGGAGAGCGCTTTCACGGCCCCCGAACGCCAAGTGCCGTGAACTGGATCCTCTGTGGCGCTCTCCCCAATGCAGCGTCGGCCCCGTAAGGTGCCCCCGTCGAGACCTTTGTAGCCGCCCTCGCTCTGTAAGGCCCTGACGGCGGCGCCGTGCTGGTACGAAACCTCCTGCCCCCCCCCATCATTGACAGCTCGAAGTGCGGAGCTTGTCCCATAGGCTGACTGACCCTGAGCTGTCATGCTGGGGCCATGAACCCACTACCACCCGGCGCTCCTGCTCATCGGAGTGTTGGAGACACTTGTTTGCTTTCATGGGAAAAAGAGCTTTTGTTCCCCTCGTATTGTATACGTGATTGATAATGTGTCTCTAATGGAATGCCCCTGGTCCTCTCTGCCATTTTTGTTGGTTTTTACATTTAAATAATAGGTTTCATTATTTTGTTTTCTCCTTATTGAAATATAGCTACCATTTCTCTTTTAGGGTATTACTTTTCTAAATGGCTGCATTTGAAGTACATACCTTAAAGAACAGCATGTCGGCTAAATTAATATTTTATTTATAAGTGTTCTGAAGGACATGACTATGTTTCCTTTAAAATAGTAACTGTTTTGAAATAATTTACTGGTGGGGTAGGACACAGCTGCCCCCCAGTTCTATGGGTGTCTCTCTCCACAATCAACCGGACACCAGTGAAACAAAACTGAAAACTACTTTTTAAATATTATTTTTTCATCATCTGTGTTAGTCTCAGTTTCGTTATGAAAGGCTGTATTATTTAAATAATATTTTTTTAAAAAAAAACTGCTGGTTTACATTTTCATCACGTTTATTATCTCAGAAGTCTCTGTAATTGATCTCAAGCTTGCAGCTGATTGGCTCAAACTTTCATTACCATGACAACATTGTCACGATTTTTAGGGATTATCATACGGATCCACGTACTTTTACATGGGTAGTAACTCGGAGGGATGATCGTATTTTTATAATAGGCTACTGCCTCAAAAATGTACATTTCAAACACGTTCAGTTTTAAAGTAATTTAATATTTAAATGTTTGTGTCGTGTATTTAAAAGTTACTGATTAAAAAGTGTTCAGTGTATCGGTAGCTCGTTTTCTTTTTCGTGGTTAGTTCTAGTCTGGAAACTTTAAAAATCGCCACTAGCAGAGGACTGAAAGAGTATTTCCATCTTAACTCTTTTTTTCATTTCTTTCACAAGAACTGGGTGCGCAGGCTTCCTAAATTTCGTTTAGAAATAAAGGCCTCAATAACCTTTTTAATTGTTTCTATGTATTTTCGGGGCTTTAAGTTTGTTTATAATGATAATTAAGCAACATTGCAAGCAGAGAATAGTTATGAAGGCTGGAATTAAAAGTCTGGAGCGGGATGAATAGGAGACGCGTGTGATTATAGTGAGTGTCCATCCTGTTCCGTCTCTCAGGTGCTGAAATGGCATGGTTCCCCGGTGCTGTCGATGCCACAGTACTTTCTTTGTTTCTGCTGACAAAAACCACCCTGTCCAATTAATAGCTCCTTGCTTTATTGTTCAAACATATTCTTTCATGCCGTCCTCCCCCTTTAAAGCGTTTTTATTCGCCGCGTGACAAAGAGTCGGGTCGGTGCAGTGTCCGCGAGCCGTCGGGTTCTGCTCGCTCGCCGCCCAGCCCCGCCCACTGCTGAACCTGCTGGCGCTGCGTTCAGTTTCCGCGTGATGCTGCTGAGTAACGTTCCCTTCCCGCACACGCGTCTGTCGTAGCGGTTACCGGATCGGCGAGACTCGGTTATGTAGTGAGTTTGAGTGGAGACCGGCAGTTTTTTCCAAACTGATTTATCCAGTGCAAATCTCCTACATCTATTTGTTTGTTTGAGGATTAGCCTATTTATATACTTTATTTGACCAACTTGTCTTTTTTGCCCAAAATATTTTCCTGCGATAAAATGAGTGGCACAGACACACACACATTGTACTGCAGTGTTTCTCAAACCAATCCTCAGGAATTCCCAGGCAATCTACATTCTTGCTACCTCCCTACTCCTAGGGAATTGGGAGAGAGCAAAAACGTGGACCGCTTCAGGGTCCTCAAGGACCTGTTTTGAGAAACACAGCTGTATCACATTGCTGAATATGGTCATATTCATTTCCCATATTCACTCTCTTTTTGTTATCTTAAGTTTATCTGACAGTAAATCTGTAAAAGCAAACAAGGACTTAAATTTTTTTCAGTGCCGATGTGCCTTTGGAGATTGTGCTAATTTAATGCATTACAGAGATGTGCAAATCATGAGCGTAAGTGATTAAAAATAATATACATATATTCACTGGGTGGCTGAAGGTGTCAAGAGCATGACGTCTTGCCTACCTGGGGCTGCTGTCACTGGGAAGATGGCAAACGAGGACAAGCCGATCGTCGTAGATGTGTAAACAAGAATGTGATGAAAGGAATGAACGTTCAAGAGGCATGTTGTGCTTTCTACATCCAGAGTTTTACCAAGGCAAACATTATAGCCAGAGAGTTAAGTCTGTAAGCTTGTAATGATGTTTGGTGGGTCTGATCTCAGTATCCTGTCTGACATTAGTGCTGCTGTCCGCATTAGGTGATACGTGCCATCCTGTGTATTAAAGCTTGTTGGCTTTTCTGGACAGGCGTTATCACTATGGCAGAGCAATCCAGTACAAGCCAGTTTGGAGGAATGCTACCTCCGTGAGCAGCTCTGAGAAGTGCAATGCATGATGGGAGGTGCCTGGAGTTCTGTCAGGGACCACACACATCAGCTGTGTTTTGCCAAGTGCCCTGAATGCTGTTTTGATACCTGCATCTGCAGGGATGCTGAGTGGGCGTGTGCTATGCACGGAGCCACGTGTGCGTGCTCTGAACCGTGGGGGAAAGCCGGCACCCACAGCATCTCCCCTCACCATCACCGAGACCCACTCCGCTGGGAACTTCCTGCAACCAAAAATAAAAATGTCACTGTGTACGACGTGTGTCTCACTGTGACAGAATCCTGGCTGTGTGGTGATCATGAGGTTAAGGACCGAAAATAACAAATTATGGGTTCACCTGGTTCTAGGAATGTTTGGGTGCCCTTCTTACTGCCTGAATGTAATGTCTAACACCCAAAAGGGCCCAACAATGACATGAATTCACTTTAGGAGGAGATGCAACTGGGAGTTGAACCCACAGAGGTTTACTGAATTTTTTTTGTACACTTTCTGTCAGTTCCCGGGGTAGGGGTTGGAGTGGGGTAAGTAGGACACCGCTAACAGCTTTCCCTTTCCTTTGTGTAATTTTTTTTGTGCTGTGGTGAATAACAGACCCGGATAATTGCCCCTGCATTCAGAGTAACTACAGCTGGAAAAAAAAAAAGAAAAATGGAAAGGATGTTATTTGTTGGATCCCGGCTGACATATTTATTTATACTTGCCGTGTCTCTCCATCACCTACGTTAATGCGGTTTAGAGAAAGTTGTCTCCACTCTTCCAGTCAGGCCCCTTCCAGACCCGGTGGGGATTCAGAGTTGCATTATTTCTGACAATTTCCCCCCCCACCTTCCTGTCAGTTAGCAGCAAGAACTTGCTGCTGAAGGGGAACGGCGTGTGTTTGACGCTCTGGGGCAGGCAGGCAAGCTAGTATGCCAGATTAGCTATCTAACCGGGCATGTCCCCACTCACCGCCACACTCTGAGCTACTGTCTGTCTCTTTCAGCTATTTTAATTCTTCATTTAGTCAACCATTAGCGGAGAAATATTATACATAAATTCAGGGTTTTTTTTTTTCCATTTTCACTTGGAGGAGGTGGTAGTTGAAAGAATCCTGATGGCCTGATTAAATCTGGTGACCGCAGCAGAGAGCTTAGCTTGCTGTTAGAAAGTTTCAGGTCGAAGCGAGATAGTGGGTCTTGTAATCGTGCTGAATGTTCGCTGCCTCAGCAGTTGTGCTTTTCTTCATCCATCATGTTTAGATCTAAATACCTATTGGACCAGTAGTGGTCTGGCACGATTCTCTCACTGCGCTACTCCAGATTGTTTCAGATCTGTTGTCCCACCCACGTTGCCTCTGCAGGACCCCCGGAGCAAGCACAAGTTCAAGATCCACACCTACGGCAGCCCGACGTTCTGCGACCATTGCGGCTCGCTGCTCTACGGGCTCATCCACCAGGGCATGAAATGTGAACGTGAGTGAAGCTTCACCATCACAGCCGGCGAAGTTCAGAGCTGCGTTTTCACTCATGCAACACATTTCCCGATAGATGTGAACAAAGTTGCGCTTGGAGTCTGTCACTTTGATCAGGGTTCTTTGAGCAGGATTTCCTCTCTTTCCTGTCAGCGTTTTCATCATCAGAGCCGTAGCTACAATGCAGACACAGACCTCCCTTTGACATATTGGAAATGCGGCAACGAATGTGGGTATAAATAACATGAATCAAAATCGAGGGAACAGGTTCAAATTTTTCGACTGGGGTCCCTTTAAGGTGGATTCTTCCAGCGTAGCCTTTTCAGTTAGGTGTTTGAGAGAAGCACCAGAAATAACCCAAGATGCTTTAAAACCCTCTCGTAGCGCTGGCTGCCAGTCAGCAAATTTTAGCCTTTAGCATTTTGGCGTGGGCATATAGGTGAACTCCAGCTACCTCTGCCAGGACATGAATAATTTATAACTGTTGTAAGTAGCTGGTAAATTGATCTCAAGACGCCAGCATGTGTTATGCAAGAGCTCCAGGTCCTGACCAGATTATTAGTGTTGCGCTGGTCGAGGGTCTGGAGCACGCCATGGTAATGTGGCCTCATCTGATCTGCATCCCTTCCCGCTTGAGGCTTGCCGTCAGATGTGTGCCAGACACTCGCCAGATGCGCTTGGTAATGAAACAGCAGCCCGAAACCCTAACAGTGTGTTTCTGGATGTTCTTCCATCCTTCCAGATTAACAGCTCACGCAGTTCTGATGAAATTATGCCTATAAGAAACCCAAGTGAAGCTGTTAATTACACAAATAACAGATGAGGACAAACAAAAGCTATTAGAACCTGGCAACCGTTAATGACTCACGCTCTGACGCACGCAATCTAAGCCCTCCATCTCCACCTTGACCAAACACTCAGAAATGGGGGGGGGGGGCTTCTAACAATTTTCGGATCCCAGGGTTGGGGTGGGGCGTCGGTAGGACATTGGTTCACACCCTGTTTCCGGGACCACATTTCATACCGGATGTACAGGTTTTGTAGACAGGATGGTTCCATGACTGAGAACCGGCATTCCTGTGTTGTTAGCAGCCCCAGAGATCCAGGGGCAGATGCTGTCACCGTGATTGAAATGCACCAGGCTCGTTTACTGCCCACGGGGGGCCGAGGGGGATTTCCTGCCAGCTCAGCTGCCATGGCACTGGGCATGGCGCGCCACGGCGTTCCTGACTGCCGCTTTATCGCCGTGAGGTGGTATCTGCAGGTTTTCTCTCCTCCGGGGCGGATGCTTAATAAACGCCTTGTTTTGCCAAAGGGTGTTTTTGGAACAGAGCACCATGGGTAGGCAGAAAGAGTAGAAGTACCACCAGTAATTACCTCTAATTATCTGTACAGGGGATGCTCTTTAAAAATGACAGTAAGCATTTGTACGACCCTGTGAAAGGCCTGTCATAATCGAGCGTTCGTGTCTGACTGTCTGTCTCTGTCTGTCTGTCTGTATCCTGCTTCCGCACAGCCTGCGATATGAATGTGCACAAGCAGTGCGTGACCAACGTGCCCAGTCTGTGTGGGACGGACCACACGGAGCGACGGGGGCGGCTCTTCATCAAGGCGGAGGTCAGCGGCGACAAGCTGCACGTAACAGGTGGGCGGGGCCACCCGGCGCCGGTCGCCGTGGGCATCTCGTGGGCATCTCGTGGGCATCTCGTGGGCATCTCGTGGGCATCTCGTGGGCATCTCGTGGGCATGGTGGTCTGTCAGGGAGCTGCAGGTTGCTGCTGACCTGAAGCTATGGGACGTGACGCATCACTCTAATTGGGTCTATGTCATGTCAGCGTTGGTCAGCAGTGGAAGAAATTCCTAATCCCCAAACAGAAGCCTGCTGAACGCATGCATGTGTGTGTTTGTGTGAGTGAGAGATGTAAGATACAGTAAGGATGTGGGTCTTCTCAACAAAAGACTTCACGCGGCGTGTGGAGAAAACCCAGCATATAAACTTGCTGTAGCTAATGTGGAACAAGCTCATTAATCAGATTAATCAGCTAATGCTCAGCGAGGCCATTAATCAGAATACTCCTGAGTTCTAAGGCAGGCCCACTCAGGGACGCCTGCACTGATGTTACTGAGGAGGGATTCTGGGTAAGTGGGGTGCCGTGACAATAAGCCGTTTGTGATTACAATAATCAAAAGGTCTATCGGGGGTGTTTGCTGAGAGCTGACCTGAAAGAACGTGTGGCACTGAGGATTAGCTGTTTGCAGTGAAATCCCTTCTAGGGTGTCCCTCTGACTGGTGCACTATGCTTACTGGGAATGGCTCCAAGATCACCATGGTCCTGTGCTGGATAAGCAGTACTGCGTGATGGATGAACTGGAAGAAAAACTAGCATTCGTGTGTTGGACTTGCCAGGTTCTGTGTTAGACTCTGCGCTGTAGAGTCCTAATTATATTCACAGAAGAAATGTCTTCATGGCATTTTCTCATGAACCACAGAATTTTTGTTATCCCCAATGTAAAATATATATTTTCCATGCGCATTTCACTAAAGCATTATGTGAGCAGACATCACCTGACAATGGAAAGTGATTTTAACCTACAGTTACAGCCAGAGAGTTGGTAATTGGTTTGTTTATTCATTTTTAACCCACTAAACCATATGGTCAAAGCCACGCTCCTGGTAGCTGAGAGACTGCGCTTGCACAAATGCACGCGCATTTACATGTAACAATTTCATTGTCCTGTAAATAGCCTGTAGGATTTGCAGATTACGCCAGCTATTGACGTAGCTAATTTTGGGTTTATAATGGAATAATATATATCCATCCATCCATTGTCCAACCCGCTTTTCCTACAGGGTCGTGAGGGTCCGGAGCCTATCCCAGAAGCAACGGGCCCGAGGCACAGAACAACCCTGGACAGGGGGGCCAGCCCATTGCAGGGCACATTCACACACCAACCACTCACACATGCACACCTACGGGCAATTTAGGAACTCCAATCAGCCTCAGCATGTCTTTGGACTGTGGGAGGGAAACCGGAGTACCTGGAGGAAACCCCAGGATGACACAGGGAGAACATGCAAACTCCACACACATGTAACCCAGGCAGAGACTCAAACCCAGATCCCAGAGGTGTGAGGCAGCAGTGGTTAGCACTGCAGCACCATGCTGCCTCCTACACCTGATTTAACTTGTGCTAATTACATTTATAGAAATGGTAATCATTTGTGGTGAAACGGAGAAAGAACTAAGTTACACAGGGCTCCGGCCCTCCAGGACTGGAGTTTGACACCCGTGGTCTATAACTATGTGCCCCCCCCATCACGTAATCCATTGTATTGTATTTTGTGCTGTGCTCATGCCTGGCTACATAGTGGCAGTGGCTAACTAACTAACTCCCAGCGTCAGTCAGTTCGGCACATTCGGGGGAAATGGTTCACTGTGACTCTTCGACTTGTTCGGTGCTTTGGCAAGTTCGGTTTGAGAGGTGTCTCAGCAAATCTTATGAGACCCAAAACTCACAGAGTGACCGGCTCCGATTTTGTTGAAAGTCTGCTTGAGAGTTAAGAGATCCAGTTAGTAAATAAGCATTTGCCAATAGCAAAAAGGTACTGCAGATTTTATCTGGCTTTTGGAGGCGGACTGTTCATTTATATGTAACACACTAAAGCCTACTTACGTGACTGTTTATCATTTGAATTTGACCGAAAGTGATCGATATTTGAATAAAAACGTGATTATTAATAAACATGCCGTTTCAGTAAACGTAATGGAACAAAGTGCACCAGCACGTACTGCCTCCCCCCAAAACCAATTCATTGAATCGAACGGTTTGATAAAAATCGGTTATATATTTTGAACCAAACTTCCCATCAATAGTAATAAATGCTTTTTTTGAAAAATGAAAAAGAAGAGAAAATCGGATTCCTTAGGCAGGAGTGCGGGACAGCTGATTGGTGTAGAGATTCAAAGGTTCCACCCACTCCGCAAGTGATTGACGAGTCAGTGGCGACTAACTCAGGCTCGGTAATTGGCGAATTCCACTTCGGAAACGAATGAGTAATTCGCGGCCAGAGAACACACGGATAATTAGACGAGATGAATCTCTGTGACCCCGCTGCTGGGCGCGCAGGGATGCGTTTCAGGCAGAAAAATGAACGACAACAGAAAATGACACAGCGTAAAATTCCAGCGTGGTTCGTTATTTATTACACATGAGACAAGGTCACGTTTCTGAAGAATACGTCTGAGTCAAAGTTTACAATGGAGTGATTCATTAATAATGTGATGTTATATGTCTTACAATTACATTACTAGAAATGCCAGGTGAATATAATCTAATGGACTCCCGGGTCATCAAACAACTGTACTGTTAATTGTATGTGATAACTCACCATACTTATAATTTCTTTTTATCCGAAGCGGCTTTGAATTTTATGGAAAAACGTCTTAAAATTTACTGGTGGCTCGAATGCTGCATGTTCAAATTCCGGAAACCTCCTCTACTGTGATAAGTGAGCAGAGAATTAACTTCAGCAAAAGAGCCAAATTGCAGCAATTAAGCAATGAAGTCTAAAGCAATATTTTATTCCTCCAATGTTTTTTTGTAATTGGCTGAAAGAAATTTCTTTGAGTGAGAGCCAGATCAGAAAACTATTTTGTCGTCTCAAGCCAAATCTTTGGAAACGAAGGGAGGGGCTCTCTCAGACCTTGTATCTAAGCAACGGTTGTGGGGAGAAAATTCTTGTTTTTGTTTCCCAGTTCGCACTGTGGGATGATATGGACTGTAGTGCATTGGGAGGGGACTGATTGGGAGTCCACACCGCCTGATTCCCACATGGCGACAACAAAAGGCCGAACGAAAATGTATTCATCCACACGATGTTGAATTTGAAATTCAACGCTTGGAGCAAAAAGGAACAACTGATCAGAGGACCCTTGCAGCTGGATTAGCATTACCTGTTGGCCTCAGGGATACCGTTTCGTTTAGTCGAATTAGCACCACGCAATATATGGATCCCTGAGTAATGTTGCAGTACCTTAGCTGAAAAACCAGTCTTCCTGGGGATATGGCAAAAAAAAACCTGCTGTAGCCACAGCAAAGGCAAAGGGCTCCCTCTACTGGTCATGGCCATTACTACAAGTACAAGCTACGAGAGAAACACTACATTGGAAATCTTGAGACGATAACGTTAGACTGTGAGCTGTAAATGCCATCCATCCAGTTATCTTGATAAAGGC
This sequence comes from Cyphomyrus plagiostoma, assembly GCA_019775915.2. NCBI lineage: Eukaryota > Metazoa > Chordata > Actinopteri > Osteoglossiformes > Mormyridae > Cyphomyrus > Cyphomyrus plagiostoma. Next base: position 3,228,180 of record JABFEA020000048.1, read on the forward strand.
TAAGTGGACCTGGAGCTTATCCCAAGCGACACAGGGCACAAGACAAGGTACACCCTATACAGGATGGCAGTTCATTGCAGCGCACGGGGCAGGGAACACCCTGTAAAGGTTGCCCTTTCAATTTATATTTAACATAGGATGTTGTTGTTTTTTTAATCTGAGAGTGTCTTCGTTTCATAAGGGTTGCAATACTCTGTTTAATCTGTAACATATTTATTAAAAATAAATGACACAGCAGCAAGTAACACCTTGGGACGCTTAATTGTGGTTATTTTCTTCCTTGTGAAGTGGGAGAGGCCAGGAATCTCATTCCCATGGATCCGAATGGGCTGTCGGACCCCTATGTCAAGCTGAAGCTTATTCCTGACCCCAAGAACGAGACCAAGCAGAAAACCAGAACGATCCGCTCCTCACTGAACCCCACCTGGAACGAATCCTTCACCTTGTGAGTGGGTGTGTCCTGTGATGGATAATGGGTGTGGCCTCCGATGGCTGGTGGCTGTGACCACTATTGGATGGTGGCCTCCAAGAGCCATGATCCACCTGTAAAAGAAGAAACATGTACGTAGTGCTGCAACCACTGGCAGGCCCCAGAGACCTAAGTGAACCACTGTGTTTTTAATGCAGAATATCATAATTGTAATTGACAGGCTTATTTCTCATTAATTAAAAATTCTTTAGTTCCACTGCAATACTAATGATTAAGGATTTTGTGTGCGTGTGTGTGTGTACCTGCAGCAAGCTAAAGCCCTCTGATAAGGAACGCCGCCTGTCTGTGGAGGTGTGGGACTGGGACCGGACCACCAGGAATGACTTCATGGGCTCAATGTCCTTTGGCGTGTCGGAGCTCATCAAATCTCCCGTGTGCGGCTGGTGAGCCTAATACCCAGGATGACACCACGCCCTAACTAATGACATCATCTCTTTCCGGACTTGCTTCTATTTATGAACCGTAGTTTACAAAATTTCTTCTGAAATTTACTAAACATTTGTTGTTGAATCATGACCAGATTTTTAAAAATATAACTCCACTACTCCACCACCTGTAGTAATGGTGGTCTTCATCCCTCAAGTTAGAAAGTAAGTTTTTTTTTTCCCCCGGCTGACTGCTCTGTTATCAATTAATTATCACTGATTCATTTCTTGTTCTAGGTTCTCTGTTGAATTTAGTATTTATGAGTGGATGTTTCTCTGTGGCCTTTTCGGGAGGGAGCCCTTGAGTTGTGGAGAGTGATCTCTGAGGGTCTCTGCCTGAAGGATGTGGAGAGTGACCACTTTATAATGAGAGTGTAGCTGAGCCCAGGGGCCTTCATAAGCATATTTCGGTGGAAAATCCTATCTTTCTTTGGTGACGATAGTCTAGCATATTGGTTTTTGGAGAGCGGGATAGTGCTTGGATCGCTGAACAGAAATATTTGGATTTGGTAAAAGAAGTGTCTGCTGGGGACAGAAGAAGTAAGTGAAATAAAAGGAAGGCATATCTCTATTCTGGTACTAGACTTCTAGCTCCTTGTCTCATTGGTTCTTAAGCTGTCCTATCATAGAGCTAATTAGGAGTGTGGCCCTTTTCTCATTGACTTATCCAGTCATTAAGCTAACAGACAAAGTGCACCCTACATGGGTTGAGTTTTTCATTAGTCTATTCATCCTGCTTGTGTATCCAGTGTGCTGACTGCAGATACACATTTTAAATGGACACACTGTCCAACTCTAAACCTTGATTTTAGTTATTTCAGACTTGCCATTTGCCAATTTTATGGCATCATGGAAACCTGACATGCATCGTCTCGGGAGGAGCAGTACGAATTGCTTTGAAGCAGTCAGCTTTGCGTCTTAGCCAAGGAGTAAAGCAGCATGAATGAAGGTGATGGTGCAAACGAAACACTGGCTGTCTGCGCCTCAGGTACAAGATGCTGAACCAGGAGGAGGGAGAGTACTACAGTGTGCCCATCCCGGACGTGAGCAGCGGGAACCTCGAGCTGAAGCAGAAGTTTGAGGTGAGCTTCTCCAGCCCTGTGTGTCACCTGGAGAGAGACAGATATTGCTGTTTTTGCGGTTTTGCTGTGAATTTTCTGTCACTGTAATTTCTTATAGGTGTCTCAAATCGCTTTTTTTGACACTAAGTAATATGGCATGATGTATTTTCGTTTTTACAAGGAACGGGCACTTGTATCTTCTGTGTTGGTTGCTGGTGATTTGCGCTACAAATTTCCATCCCAGAATTCTAAGTGGCAGAATCTGTGTCAAATGTCACACGAGAACTTCCCGTATCGTGAGAACTGGGGACATTTCCCGCCTTGATGTTTGTAGGTGGGGTTACCATTAAGCAAAGAACCCAAACAGGTTCTTCAGAGTTCCTGGCACTGGAATACTCGACTGAATCGTGATCAGAACACATAAAAAACAGAGCAATGCCATGAACTCGAGCCCATGGTTTGGGCCTGGGGGTCTGATATTCCTTTCCCCCCTCAAGGATACCACCTGCTCATCTACACATCAGCTGCTTTGCCAGTTTCTTAATATTTTCACCCCAGCGCTCACCGGATGTCCATGCGATACAGACGTATCATGTCATTCAGGAAATGCCTTTGTAACCATGGGATCCAGACTGTGTGAACGTTGACAGAATATATTAATGACCGGCGGGCGAGACACGGGAAGCCCTTTGCTGTCACAGGCGCCGCGGGTGTAACGTCCCTGAACCAGAAGTGATACGTCTCTCTTTAGTGCACATGGGCCGTGACGTCTCTGCTGTACATGTGACACATGTGTCCCTCTTCCCTGAAGGTGTCCTGCTTTCCTGCACATGTCCCTAACCCTCCAGTTTCTCTCTCTGTCTCTTTTAGGCATGCCAAAACACTCTCCAGTTCCTCAAGGTAGCAGTGTCTATCAATCCCCCCAGTCACTCTCTCTATCATCCTCCCCACACCGTTTCCCTCTCTCTCATGCTCTTCTTCTTTCTTCTGTCTACAAAGTCTCACCTTTATTTTCCTGCCTCATTCCAGGGGTTCCTCTTTCCTGTCTTCTAATTCATCTCTTTCTTTCTGTCGTTCCTCCTCCTTCTGTTTGTTTAATGTCTGTCATCGTGGTTCCTGACTACAGCCAGCTGAACCATTCTGCAAATGATGAACAGCTTAACTTGGATAAAGCCTTAAAATTTCTTGCATCTTAATGACACTGAGATTGACTGTAGATCATCTATAGGAAAGATGTGTGTGTGCACGTGAAAACTTGCAGGCATGTGCACACTCACAGATGGGCATGCACACCAGCACCCACTGGTGTATCCAGGTAACAAAAGCACAACGTGCATGGTTTTTTATGGCTCTCAGGGGCCTGTGCTCCTCAGAGGCGGGGCCTGTGCTCCATGGGGTGTGGCCTGTGCTCGTGGGAGGCGTGGCATGTGCTCCAGGGGGTGTGGCATGTCCCCTTGGGGGCATTACCCATAATTCTGAGGAGCATCCATGTTGGTGCCATGTCTTGAGCTTCTATAAGTCCATTGCAAGTCTGGACTATAGAATGTCATGTGTTCAGGCCCAGAATGCCTTAACTTGATTGCTTGGAGTGACCACCTTAGATGCTATGTGTGGGTTGGGTTTAGAGAATGGAGAATCATCTAGTACCAGAATTGACCAAATAGAAATAGAACTTAGCTCAGGATACAACAACTTTTGCTCTCTTTATCGGTAATGGTTATAGAGTGTCCACAAGGGGGCAGCACTAGGCTGCGATTCTTTTCACTAATCCACTAGACCGACAAAAATTTGCATTGAACAAATAATGTCGCGCTCAAGAAGTATCAGTAACTGTCTTTTAATACCACTGGTGATGTGATCACTGACCCGGCGCCTTTTAATTCAATCCCCTGAAACATCCACCATGACACTGAGACCAGGAGTAAAGAGTTTGGCTTGACTGGCCTTGGAACTTTCAGGGAGGCTCTTTGTATCTGGTGTCATGCGTCTGTAATGAAAAGAAATAGGTGGGGGGTGTTTTAGAACGCCTGTGAGGCTGTGTGGCGGCAGCGTGAGAGCAGCGGCGCGGCTGGGGGCCCCCAGATGCCAGTTAGGGGGAGTAAGTAACGATGTTTTAAATTATCGCGCTGCTTTCCGCCAGGAGCTGTCACCCTGCATCCTCTGTACAATTAGCTGGTGTCAGCCTTGCCGTTTTTTTTTTTTTTAACGGTTCTGTTTGTTCCCCGCACCTTCTCTCCCACGTGAGTCTGTTTTACGGTCTCTGCTCCACACAGTTACGAACATGCCAAGCGCTCTTGTCTTTGGATGCGGACAAACGGGTTTTTACGCTTGGCGGCTTCGCAGTTTACGCTCTCCGTTACCGCCGTGTCGGCCCGTTTGCCGGCTGCTCCGCCGGGTTTCTGGCTATGACGCATAGTGGGCTCGCCGCGCGGTTCCTGGACGAGGGGCCGTAATTGGCGCCTTCGACCTGAGAGGCGTGCTTATTTGTGTGTCAGTCACACTCGTCTGCCGCCTCTGCCCTCCTTTACATGTGCGATCCCAGCCCAGGCTAATTGGCTCCCCCGAGAGAGAGCAAGCCCTCCGATGACGGGTCCAGGCAGGAAGGAGGCGCCTCTGGTCAGCCAGCTGTCCTGCTTGTTATGCACTTTATTTATAATTCATGACAGTATTATGATTATTGATTATGTAACCAGAGACAGTGCATGTTCAGGTGATCGAACCATAGGCACCGATTCTCTCTAAATTCAGGGTCCCCGCACTTTACAGGGACCTGTGAATACATAAAATAATTCGTAAAATTCAATGTAAAATTGGGTGAGGGTGACACATTGCTGGAGGGTCTAGGATTTCTAGCTAGTGTGCTGTCTAATGCTCTCTTGGTGTGCTTGTGCACTGGGGCTCAGATATTTGAGAATATGCCCCCACAAAGACAAATATTCCTGAAAAACTTGGCAAATCTCCACAAAACAAAAACCTTTTGGTTAACTTTTGAGTTTTCCTGGTTTATCGGTATTTGCTAGTTTTGCCGGAAATCCACGAGCAGTGCAACGACATGCGTTCAGGCTAGTTGACGTCAATGAGTTGCCCGCAGAGTGTGAGTGTGAGTGTGAGTGTGAGTGTGAGTGTGAGTGTGTGTGTGTGTGTGTGTGTGTGGCATCTCGTCTGGGGTGTCCCCAGCCTTCTGCCCTCGGTTTCCTGGGATTGGTTCCAGGCGTCCCATGGAGTTGACCAGGGGAAGCAGTTAGAAGATGGAAAATGACTCAAATCTGCCTCTCGAGAGATCTGAGTACAGACGTATGTGTGTGTGAGTTTATTACTTATACGAGCCGGTGTTGGCGCGTGGGCCACGTGTATCTTACAGTGATGAGTAAGAGCCAGAGTGCTCACACTAGAACCGTTGCCGTGGTGACCCGTGACGCAGGCTGTCGACAAAGGACAGTGAATGTGGGCAGCAGGGGGCGATAGTCTAGGTTATCTGCCAGATAACAGATTTTATACAAAGCTAAAGATTCTGTGTAATTGGTTAATATAGTGTTTCCTAATCTGGTCCTTGGGGACTCACAGACTGGGAGCCGGGAGGGAGCAAAAAGGTGGACAGTCTTGTAACAAGGTTAACATTTGGTCAACCTTATATGAAGATAAGGTTGTCACCCCATTTGGCAAAATCCCTTTGGCGATGGTCTTTACTAAAGGTCAAGAGAAGCTTATTCAGGTTATTGGACCTCCTGGTTCTGGAACACATGCGGCACCTTGTGAGAGCTTAAGTCGTGTCCGTTCACCTGGGTGTGACTGAATGCCGCTGTTTCATTTCGGGTCCTCGTCTCCGGCCGCTCTCGGGCGGCGTGCCATCCGGGGTGCCACGTGCCGTCACGCTCTGCCTCTCCTGACTCGTGCCTGCCTGCCTTACTCATCACAGAAGGCCAAGCTCGGCCCTGGCAAGAAGATGATCACGCCCTTGGAAGACCGGAGGTACAACCAGGCCTACAACAACCTCGACCGTGTCTCCCTCTCCGACTTCCACTTCCTGGCACTGCTGGGGAAGGGTAGCTTTGGCAAGGTACCCGCCCCCCGCCTGACCCCTTGTATCGCTCAGGTGCCCATCTCATGGTGCTGTTACAGCTGCACCCGCATTTTTTAAAAAGCCAGACATTTTTGCCCAGGACAAGGTTCACAACGCTGCCACACAAGGGCAAAACATGGTAACTGCACAATTTATCGAAACTGAATTATGACCAAAATCAAGTCTCTTACGCTCTACTTCATCTCTTGACAAAATATCTTAGATCAGCCATGCTTGGTCCCCATTTAACTACCAGCTATACATATGGGTGGACAGTCAAAAGACATTAAAGCCCCTTTATGTCATTTTCCATGTGGGTGCAGTTACTGTGTTTTGTCTTTGTAGGACAGTGTAGCTTAATGATTCTTATTGACTGGCTGTTTTGCTGAGCCTGTCATTGTTCAATCAGCAGCTCAAAGGAGTAGCAGTAGACTTCAGTGCCGTGTGTGATGGGCGTTTTGTCCTGCTGCCCTGTGCTGGAACCCCTCCGCCCTGCTGTTGGCACCTGCAGGTCATGTTAGCAGAACTGAAGTCCACAGACGAGCTGTACGCCATCAAGATCCTGAAGAAGGACGTGGTGATCCAGGATGACGATGTGGAGTGTACCATGGTGGAGAAGAGGGTGCTGGCACTTAGGGACAAGCCACCGTTCCTGACGCAGCTGCACTCCTGCTTCCAGACTGTGGTGAGTGTGTACGAGAGAGCGTATGAGTGTGTCAGAGAGTGTGCACGAGAATATGTGAGTCAGAAAGTGTGTTTGTGTGTGTGTGTGTGTGTGTGAGTGTGTGTGTGTGTGAGCGAACGCTTGTGTCCTTGAGAGTGTGTGTTTGAGTGTGTGGCAGAGAGCATGTGCGAGTGAGCGTCTGAGTGTGTGAAAGTGAGTGGGTCAGAGAATGTGTCAGTAAGTGTGTACGAGAGGGTGTGTGAATATGTTTGAGAGGCGGACCCATCATTTGTTCCCTCCAAGACCATCTGTACTTTGTCATGGAGCGTGAATGTGTGTGAGAGTGTCAGAGAGTGTGCATGACAGTGTGTGAGAGGCTAACCCGTCTTTTGTCCCCGGGACCATCTGTATTAGAGCATGTGAGCTGAGTGGAGTGGTGAGAATTTCAGCTCCTCACTCACGAGGCTGTTGGCTCCACCCGCTCCTCCACTCTAAGTCGCTCCACTCAACACCGCTCCTCGCTCCACTAAAATTTCCTCCTGCTCCAGTTAAATCGCTCCACACTCGCTCCAGTTTAAAAGAAGGACAAATAATCTGCATGCCTAACAAATATCACTTTAAACCGGAGCCTTATATCATAAAGAAATATGAGCAATGGCAACATTATCACTCAGAACAGAAAATATTTATTTTTAAACAACATATAGGCAACAACAGACAGGTTTGGCAATGACATTCCACACAAGAATTGGTTTAAAAATAAAGGCATCAGTGGCCTTAATAACCTAAAGAATATACAGGCACATTTTAAATTCCTCAGTTTTTTTCTGTTGATGCTGCTGCTGCGTCTCTACAAAATAAAATTTCACTGACCAGCATTATAGGAAATTTAAAAAATCCTATTAACATCAATGGGATGGTTGTTGAGCCTGTCTCATCCTTCAAGTTCCTGGGGACCCACATTTTGGAGAACCTATCCTGGACCCACCAACACCTCTAGCCTGGTCAAGAAGGCTCACCAGCGTCTCTTCTTCTTGAGCATGCTGTCCTCAGCCACCCTGGTGAACTTCTATCGCTGTGCAATAGAAAGTATCCTAACCAACTGTGTAACAGTCTGGTACAGAAACTGCTCTGTTGCTGAGCGTGAGGCACTGCAGCGGGTGGTGAAAACTCGCCCAGCACATTATAGGGACTCCACTTCCAGCCATTGAGGACATCCAGAAGAAACACTGTATGCGTCGAGCACGCAGTATTCTTGAGGATTACTCTCATCTCGCCCACAAACCGTTTTCCCGTTGTCTCAGGTCAAGAACCAGCAAACTGAGGAACAGCTTCTTCCCCAGAGCGGGTCTCCTTATTGAACTCTGCCCCCCACTGACACCTGCCCCCTCTCACACACCCCTATACTCTCTCCA
>JABFEA020000048.1:3236394-3250444 GCA_019775915.2 Cyphomyrus plagiostoma
TAAGTGCACTTATAACTTGTACCTTTATCCTGCACTTACTGCTTATTGCACTCCTGGTTAGACCTAAACTGCATTTCGTTGCCTTGTACTTGTACATGTGTAGTGATAATAAAGTTGAATCTAATCCAATCTAGACCTACTTTGAATGACAAAACGAATTTAATTATCAATATTTAGTTTATAGGCTTTTATACTTTATAGACTTGATATGCTACAATCATATTATAAAGCTCACGTTTTGCTCTGGCTTTCCGCCTGTTCGCGTAGCGCACTCTCATGTTTCTTAGAAAAGTGATTCCAAAGTGAATCTTTACTCACTGAAACAGTTTCGCGACATTGTTGTTCTTGCTGTACATTGTCATATGTACGTTTTATATGAATAATACACTTTCAGTGTATTCAATCAGTTTCCTTTGTGAAATACTTTGCGAATTCCATCTCAGCCAGTTTGTATAACAGTCTTGATAATTGTACAGATGAATTCTGGGTAGATTTGGGCACGCCTCAGAATCGTAGTGTGAGCGGTATCGGAGCGAAATTGGAGCGAGACAGAGCGACCGCTTCAGCCTTAATTAAAAAACCGCTCCGTGCTCTGACCAAATTCCGCCCGCTCCGCTCTGCTCCTCACTCACGCTCCGCTCCAATCCGCTCACATGCTCTGGTTTGTACTTCGTCATGGAGTATGAATGTGTCAGAGAGTGTGCGTGAGAGGCTAACCCGTCTTTTATCCCCTCCAGGACCGTCTGTATTTTGTCATGGAGTACATCAATGGGGGAGACTTGATGTACCACATTCAGCAAGTGGGGAAATTCAAGGAGCCACAGGCTGTGTAAGAGAGCTGCATTCTCCCAATATCCCCCTCTACATTCTGCAGGGTTATGCCAAACCCACATTGGGGACCGGCCATCTGCCTGTACTCTTAGTGGACTGTCCCAAAGGAAATGTTTACACAGATCCAAAGTCTACCCTCTACTCTTCTGTTCAGACAGTCAATGTGAATCTTGCTTGTTGTTCCAGGTTTTATGCAGCAGAGGTCGCTATTGGGCTGTTTTTCCTACACAGGAAAGGCATCATTTACAGGTAGGCGTGAGATGGGCGCTTTGCCTAGATGATCATCTCTCAAGGAAGACAACCAGATTCCAAGAAGCACATCTGATTTATCAGAAAAAAAACACTTGTGACAATGTTAGCAGTGGTTGTACTTAAGTGCGTATTTTATGCTTACGAGCATAACAGAAGCCCTCTTTGGGTCATGTGGAATGTGACTGTCATCCTGTCCCCACACTTACCACCCTGTCCACACCTCCACCCTGACCCCACTAAGGGATCTGAAGCTGGACAACGTCATGCTCGACTCGGAGGGCCACATAAAGATCGCAGACTTCGGCATGTGCAAGGAGAACATCTACGAAGGGGTCATGACGCGGACCTTCTGTGGAACCCCGGATTACATCGCCCCTGAGGTGCGCAGCCTGTTCCCGCTGGCGAGAGTCGGGGGGGCGCTGTGGTACACCTACAGTGCAGAGTCTCCCGGGCCTGCTAGCAGATGACTGAAGGCTCCTTACCCAGTCCCGGCCGTCACACTCATGCACTTACATACCCTTTCCTGTTCTGTGAGCCCCCTGCTCCCTCCCCATCTGTAATTGTGCTTCCCCTCAGGGACGTGTAAATCACATCTACCAGATGGCCAGAGGTGCCCAAGGTCCCAGTACCAAAGGCAAACGTGACCCAGAGCAGCTACCCTTCAGTTTTCCCAAGAAATGCATTAGTCTGTCTGCAAATATGTGTTCGGCGTGGGCGTGCGGCGAGTCTGAGCCCTGGGTGAGCCAGCTCGCTGCATGTGCTTGGGGGTGTCCAGTGCGTCTGATGAACAGACAGGAAGCCCCATCTCTGTTTGCATGGCTGATGAGGCAGGGACATCTCTGGTGGGCTGGGAGCTCTCACACATGGTGAAGCAAGAGACCGCACGCTCCCCGGTTAATTCTCTCATCAGGACAGCGCGTTCGCTACATTTTCACAACTTTTAGATGTGTAGGAGGGACACAATCACTTTTTTTTTTCAGTCTAAATTGGCACACTTAGTTGCAGTCACTGTTTAGCCATTGCTAATATTAATTGTTTTTTCAGCCATGCACTACCAATTTTAAATTGCGGTACTGCTACCCAATTGGCCCTGTTCTTTCTGCGGCTCTTTAACTGTTATGCCACCTGCTGGCCAGTACACCGGTTCTTCTGGCTGCAGGCCAGGAAGCTGAAGGCTTCACAACAGTGTGTCACTGAGCTGGACTGCCTGAAATTTGCATCTCATTTATTTAGCAGCAATGAGGTACATTTTTGGGAAAACAGGGTCAGCCAGTCCCTAAAGCAATTGAGAGGCCAACTGTGGTATCACTCTGCTAGCGGTGAGATTTGAACTGGCATCCATCGCACTCAGCCACACAGCACCCCCTATGTAACACCTCTGGTGGTGGAGCTGTGTTTTCTGACCTTGTCTCCTCGGTGACCCTTGGCAGATCATTGCATACCAGCCCTATGGCCGTTCGGTGGACTGGTGGGCCTATGGGGTGCTGCTGTACGAGATGCTTGCGGGACAGGTAAGCCCCGCCTCCTGGCCCTGCACACAGCACTGTGACAACAGTCATCTAGTCCTGTGTTTCCCAATCTGGTCCTTGTGGATAAGCATGCAGTTCATGTTTTTGCTCCCACCTGGCTCTCTGTTGTACTACTACTACTAAAAATAATAATCTTTATTTCACTTTTCATAGCACTTTTCATGCATGGAATACAGCTCGAAGTGCTTCATATATGACACTGAAATAAAACCAAAGGTAGAGAAGCAACTAACTTGTAGGTCAGTGAAATAATAGAAATATGGAATAAATCTAAATAAAATAAATGAGATTAAATAAAAGCTAAATCAATAGACAAATAAAATAGAACAAAAAAGATATAAAGGGATGAAAAGATCAAAAGACATAAAAGTATAAGCTAGTAAACATTGGAAATAATGGTGTATTTTATGGGTATAGCAACAAAACGGTGAGATAAAAAGAGCAGAGCGAAAAATAAATAAAATTAAAAAATAAGAGCAGAGCGAAAACGTGGACTGGCTAAGAGCTGGGAGGGAGCAAAAATGTGGACTGGCTAAGAGCTTGATGGGAGCAAAAATGTGAACTGGCTAAGAGCTGGGAGGGAGCAAAAATGTGGACTGGCTAAGAGCTTGCTGGGAGCAAAAACGTGGACTGGCTAAGAGCTGGGAGGGAGCAAAAACGTGGACTGGCTAAGAGCTGGGAGGGAGCAAAAACGTGGACTGGCTGGGAGCTGGGAGGGAGCAAAAACGTGGACTGGCTGGGAGCTGGGAGGGAGCAAAAACGTGGACCGTCTGTTGGTCCGAGGACCGGAGTCTGAAACACTGGCCTTCAATATAACACTGTTGTATACAGAGTGGCTTTTTCTGCTTTCGTAGCCCCCCTTTGATGGCGAGGATGAGGACGAGCTCTTCCAGTCCATCATGGAGCACAATGTGTCCTACCCCAAGTCCATGTCCAAAGAAGCTGTATCCATCTGCAAAGGTGTACGTGCTTCTCGCCTCTGCCATGCCTGTGCTTCTCGCCCCCGCCATGCCTGTGCGGCCAGCCATACTACTTCAAAAGCCTCTGTTTAGCAAGTTCAGTTCAACTCAAGTTGCCATCTAATCAGTTTAGCCACCTGGCTTCCTATTGACTTGGGTTCACCAGACTTTCTGCCCAGTTATCCTGCTTTGCTGACCGGTACTTATCAGTGTCTACTCAAGGATTCATGCTCCACATGTAATCTGTATAAGCAGGCCAATATAAAATGAGCGAGAGCGTACATCACCCGCTTACTTACAATTTCACCACTCGGGTAAGAAATCATCTGCTGGTTCATTTTCATAAGACTGCCGGTGAATCACTGAGAATGCCAAACGGGTGTGAATGTAAGTGGTTGTTTGAAGGTCTAAGCCAGGCATCGCCCATAACATTAAGACTCAGTGTTTTGTAAATATTTTCCACTAGATTGTGTTGTGCAGCGTTGCTTCGGGCCTTTTTGAGTGTTCCTCTGTTAGTGGTTTGTAGTTCGGATTTCCTGCTCGTGCAATATGTCAGTCATAGACGGAGCAGCTTGTTCAATTTTAGCTTAAATGTTGGTGAGTCTTCTAACTCTTTTATGAAATGTAGTAGCATGTTTATATTAGCTGAGTGCTAAGTTCAAGTTCCATGAAATTTTCATGGAGCAAAAAGGACCCGAGCAGGAGAGATTATCTCCTACATCATTGTATAGTAATTATGCCGTTATTTCAGGTTGGCAATGAGTTTTGGTGATTAAATTTGAAAAGATATGAAACATCTTTTGCACAGGCCGACTGATGAAGCTCATCTCCTAGCAACAAATTAGCTCATGTTGCCATGACAGAAATTAGACAGACTACTGAGATTGACTCCAGCTTAAAGAAGTAGGCTTAAGATATTAAACTTTTTATACTTACAATTTTTACGGGCAGTACATTTAAAATCAGTATTAAAATATTAAATATGTGGTGACGGTTTTTAGACAGGGCAATTCACAGAAATCTTGAAATTATTTTCTGGTAGAATCAAAGTATAATTTTGAGGTAGTTACACAAGAGGTTATGGACAACTGAGCTAGTCTCAACTGCTTTGAGCTAAAAATCATAGATATTCTTTTTCAGTAGATGTACTACTAGATGGTAACTCAGATGATAACCAAGTTTTACACCAATGAAGGGCAATGGATAAAGCCTGATGATTAGATTGCAACGATCCCCCTGATATGACCGATATGATTCCACAATGATTCCTCTGTGCCTGTAGTGTTTCCCAGTGTTCCCACAGTCTCTGTGCCTGTAGTGTTTCCCAGTGTTCCCACAGTCTCTGTGCCTGTAGTGTTTCCCAGTGTTCCCACAGGCTCTGTGCCTGTAGTGTTTCCCAGTCTTCCCACAGGCTCTGTCCCTGTAGTGTTTCCCAGTGTCCCTACAGGCTCTATCTGCGCCTGTAGTGATCTTTCATGCAACCTCTTCTCTGCCTACCCACCCTTCATCTGTCTTCACAGCTGATGACCAAGCACCCTTCTAAGCGCCTGGGCTGTGGCCCCGAGGGCGAGCGGGACATCAGGGACCACGCCTTCTTCCGCCGAATTGACTGGGATCGGCTCCAGAACCGAGAGATCCAGCCTCCCTTCAAGCCCAAAGTGGTATGTTCAGTGTGGGATTCTGTAGTAATGCCATTCTAAGTGTGAGGCAGCCACTGACCACGTCGTCTGAATGTTGCCAGGAATACTTTTTCAAAGGATGCTGGTGTTAAGTATAGGTACTTTTTGATAAACATTCTTTTCTCCATTTGAGTTGGCAACCCATTTTCTTGTAGACTATAAACATTGTCGTCAAAGTGGGCAAGTCGATGGCAACAGTAAGGATGAAAAACTTTCGGAATGAAACTAAAAGTAGAGGATCATGATAAGTTTAGCTGGACTACAGTTTGACACTAACTTTTGTCTGCATGTTCAGAGTCAGGGGGCCAAAAACTGCAGTTACCATTATGCTAATGAGCCATTTGCTATATTTTTGGACCCTGCTAGCTGGTGCTCTTGGGTTGCTTTGGGAGCACTTTTATGAACAGAGCACCGTCTAGTGGGGTCATAAAATACAGTAAATGGTTCACGAAGCTTGGTTCGGCCATCACTACTAGTCAGTGCTACTTTCCATGAAAGACATAAATCATTGATCTCCCTGGAAATACAAAAACATTGGATTTTGCTCATTGTTTTAATCTTCTTTGTCAACACATATATCATGGGTGGTGTGGATTGATTTAGTCGGTTAGTGTGCTTCTGCCCTGATCCACGTCCAGACTGATCTGGTTCCTGTCTTACCCAGGAAGCTACTACTGCCTCTGGTTGATGGTACCTCTCCTTTCCCTTTGCAGTGCGGCAGAGGAGCGGAGAACTTTGACAGGTTCTTCACTCGCACCCAGCCTGTCCTGACCCCACCAGACCAGGTGGTCATCTCTAATATCGACCAGAGCGAGTTTGCCGGCTTCTCCTACATCAACCCACAGTTTGTCCACCCATCTCTCCATAGTGTGGTATGAGGGCCGGTGTGTCTTCTGACGTCCTTCTCATCCAGCACACATCTAGACCAGAGGTGGAGAGAAAGAACTCTAGCTATTAATGTGCATTGTGGCCAAATCTGGTTTCGAAAAGGTCATTAAGTCAAGCTGGAAAAAGTACAGAATTAAAATGTACCTCCATTTTTCATCTTATTTGGACAAATCTGACACCTGAGACCTTTGCTTAGTGGCCAGTACTTGATTACATGGCTGCTGTTACATCTGTCCTGCCAACTGTTTGAATAACACCACCAATTGCATCACTGGTGACCCATCCGTCTACTTTGGATCACTCTGCTGGTGGGATACTCTCATTGTCTCAACGCCTGTCGTTTTTTTTTTGTTTTGAATCAGCAGAAGCTGGGACTTCAGTATTATTTGTTTTAAAACTGCCCCTCCAGTGTTGCATCTGCCCAAAGCTCTGATGGTTTGGTTATTCAGTATGTAGAGTAGTGACACCTACTGGTCTGCCTGGCATGGTACACCTGTAGGACAGAAGCAAGTGTGTCCTTTGTACTCATTTAGGCTTAGGTTTCCAAAACCCCTTCCATTAGTGTGTGCAACAGCACACATGCACGAGCGCACACACACACACACACACACACATATATATATACATATGCACAAATTGAGTTGGGCTTATTTAAGCAGAACCCTTTACAGTACTGGAATCAATTGGTTCTAATTGTTACCAATATACTACAAAGTATTCCAACCTTTTAAACCGATCATTTAACTTCAAATGTATTTCTTTGTATGTATCAAACCTGATTTTTTTCACTGTTAATCCCCTCCCCATATTTTGCTCTATTTATCCTGAGTATGTATGCTGACGTATGTTTATTAGTATTGTTAGGATTATGTTTGCTGCTGCGATGATTTTATGTTCCACTGAGACTCGCTGGATGAGACTCCATGCATTGCATAAAAAAAGGGCAGGAATTAATTTTTTGTGCATTACTGAAAAAAAAATCAGCTCCTTTTCCTTGAAAATGTGCTGCTTCGTTGAAAATGAACAGAGGTGTTCCCATGGAGTATGTGTGCATTTGCCATGCAGGTTCCTGTTGCATGCTTGTGTTTCAAGTTAATGCGCAATTCCTCCTGGCATGAGTGACACTTAACTTAAAACAAGCCAGTCATCGCATCATTTTATTCAATATTGTGTTCTATTTATGAAAATCATGTTTTTAAAATGTTAAACGAAAAAATGTTGTGATTCATTACTTTCGGTATTTTTTTTTAAATGAAGTTTGTCTTTATCTTTCATGCCCTTTCCCATGTTACCAGTTAATACTGTTAAATATTTTGTACATACAGGTTGTTTCAGGAGATCCTGCAATTTGTAGTTTTTATATCGAGTTAAACATGCTTTTATTACGCTGCATAGTAACACTTGTCCATGTAAGGAAACTCAGGATGAGGGACTGACTGCAGTCTGGAGTGGTTTAAGTCTAAGATCTATAGGCCTAATACAGATGTCCAGTTGTTCATGGTGAGGGGTTTCCCTTTTTTTGGACACATTTTGCTTAAGCTACATCCTATTGGCTGAAGATGGGCTTTCTTTGCATCCTATTGGCTGAAGATGGGCTTGTTCTGCATCCTATTGGCTGAAGATGGACTTGCGCTGACTCCCGTCATGTGCATGGAATCACGCTATCCATTTCCATTGAGCAAAATCCTGTTTGTAGGGGGCTGTAGATTGTCCCAATGGTCAAGGGAGTGGAGACATTCCACCAAAAAACACGTGGTCGTCAAACTCTGTGTGTAGAAACTGCTGGATTTTTTGGGGGATTTTTTATAACAGTATTTTTTGTGTTCTCTCTTAAACGAAAAATTGGACAGTATGTCGTGTTGGGTTGCTGTAGACGGTGAAGCAACCCTGTCTCCTGCTGTCCGCGACATCATATGTTCACATTATGAATAAGCTGTGGGACCATTACTGTAACTAAAGACAGCTCTCTGAACATTCTGGGCCCTAGACATGCCTGATAATGTCAGTATTTTCGTCTCCGTACAATGCAGCACGTTCTGACCATTGCCTTTGTCACCATTAAGGCACAAATGTCAGCCTTTTCCTTCTCTACCCTCAGACAGTGTTAATGGTATTGACTGAATGCACCCAGGACTGTGTTAGATACCATTTCCTTTGGCAGTGCGAAAGGGCGTCATATTCGGTACGTGAAGTCGAAATGTCACAGTAGTCTCCAGATCACACTGCCACTGTACTGCCATCTTAATCATCCCAAGGAAACCTGATTTTCCACTGTCCTCTTAGTTTATAGTTGTTCACAAAGTCAAAAGAGACTATATTATATATCACATTTTGTTTAAGGAGAATTATATTTAAACTAATTTTATAATAGGGGAGGGAATAGGAGATGCGTAGATTTTCTTTATCACTAATAAATCATTATGTCATTATAATCACATGCTTGCTTCATGGAGCATGACTGACTGTGTTTTCCATCAAATAGGTCATTTCGCGCTGATATTTTAAAATGAGAGGTCCTACCCTGGATGGAAAACGGGGCAGTGAACAGACAGTTGTTCCCGCAGTTAGACAAACTGGAATGTGCCCAGTTGATTTCCTAGACGAGCCCACTGAGCATTTTACACCAATGGGGTATGCCTCTCAGAGCGATTCTTACATGTAATCTTGCACTTGATGCAATTTCCCCCCATGTTAAGACTCCCATGCATCAGATCGACTGAGGTCATCTCAAAGAAGACCTGTCCCTCAACAAAAATGTTACATCTATCAGGATTGGTGGGCCAGCACTCTTTGGGATGGCTCTGTGGGCCTCTGGGCCTAATCTGAACCAAGATTCAGGCTGCCCCCGCCTTCTTCATTTGGCCCAGGGTTGTTGAAGAAATTACGTATAGTTTGAAATGATCAATGTGCTCACGAGGTATAGACTTTTGTATAAACTGTTTTGGTTGAGGTTACTTGGGCCCCCTGTTTAACACCCCCCCCCCATCACTGCACTTTCACTGTTGTCAGCTCGCATCAAAGCAGCCTTTCTGTTTGACGCACTTCACTATACTCCTTCATTTCGCATGTTATGCTCCCTGTTTGTTCCTTGTCGTTTGTAGTATGAAGGATACTGTGTACGAATAAAGGTATGACGTTTTAATCTGCTGTGTCCAGGCTGCTTTCACTGAACCTCCGTGCAGAATAGTCTTGACGTATCCTGTTGTCCTGCGCGGTGCGGTTTAGCGTCTCTCCATCCATGTGGGAGTAAACGAACTGTCAGCTGGTGGATGGACGAGATCCAGTGAATTAGCTGCGAACAGCATGATGCTCAGATCCTCATTGCTCTGCTGCAGCAGTTCTGGCTTCGCTTTATTCCAGGATCTTTTTACTGTCAAACTGTCTGACAAAATGATATTGCCAGGAAAATGAGAATTAGACCATCTTGACATAATACCTACGCAGTGGGACGATCCTGCTTCTCGATTGACTGAATTTGTTTTATTAGTTGGTGGAGGGTGACTGAAGGTTAAGTAACGTGATGCTACGATATGGAACGGATTTTATCACAGACTGCAAATGATCCCTCCATTTTCATGATAAAAGGGCACTAGGCAACACTAGCTGCAGGCTTAGCTTGGTGGAAACTCATATTTGAAGGTTCACACAGGGATCATTTGGATTGGTGGACGTTCTCTCATTACTCCAACTGCATTAAAACTGATAGATGGTCCTTTGCAAGAGTGAATGACAAGATGCGGGGCGAGCAGGGAATGGCAGAGCTGAAGCTGGAGGGTGCCCCATGTTCATGGAGCCGTTTACCGGTGGCCAGTGATGTGCTTCTTCCCATCGATGAGCGTTGGAACTCGCCGTGGTGCTGAGGGATGCTACTTGATAGTCCTTCCTAGTATCAGCTCACAGTATATAAATGGTTAATGGAATACAACGCAAATTGCAAATATAACACATTTTTGGAAGCAGTAAGAATTACCAAGGCTAAGCCTCTGTGCTTGTGATGGGAAGGTCGCCGGTTCCAGCCTGACTTCCTCAGGGTAGCCACATGTCTGTGGGCCTTTGAGCGCAGCCCTTAACCACACCTCCATGGGCGCCGCTATAGCTGCGAGTTCTCCAGTAATGGATGGCTTGTTAGTGGGTCCGGAATGTTCCTCAGGATTAATCGCTCCCCAGTGTCCTGGGTATGACTTTAAACTGCATCCGGCCCTGCAAGTGGTCCGGCAACTTGCAGTGAAAAATTGTGGGGGTTGGTAGTGGGATTGGCACTAAAATAATAATAGAATAATAGATATCATTATTATTTTTGTTATTATTATTATGCGGCAATAACACTTATATTGCTGTCTTTCAATATAACTTTATTAAATAATTGTTAATGTTACATCTTGCTTGTTCAGCTAATTTATGACAACTGTTTGAGTTCGTTCCCGATTAGTCTAGCAGCGTTCCCTGCTGTTGGGGTGAGCATGTACAGCAGGACAGTCAAGGTAGGTTTTGATGAGTTGCGCGTGACATCATCAGCATTATATATCAGTATGATAGCAGAATGCCTGACCTTTCCGTACCAGCAAAGTCAGTAAGACTGAGTCAATCCCACACCACAATTCAGCTGTTTGACGTTATTGCTGATGTATCTCTGCTTTCTTGCAAGAGATGAGAGAGTATACTTTTTCCCAGCAAAAATGTCAGTCCTATAAAACATCCAGAAGGCCACAGGATGCTTGGTAAGCATTTTAAGTAATACTTGCCCCCAAAACTTACCTCCACCATGGTCAGTAGTTCACTTTTTTGATATTACAACCCACAGCATGCAACCCTGGTAACAACCTTGTCTGACACTTATGTGTATTTGATAATGTCCATTCCCATTAATTCATGAGAGGAGTTACACAAGGCCTGTGTCAAAAACAACCTGAAAAGACACTTCTGTAAAATGTGAGTCAGAAGACGTGAAATGTGACGTTCGCAAGTTGCTGGATTGCCGTGACGTGCTGTCAAACAGCCCCCCCTTGTGGTTAGTTTTAGTAATCTCTGCATAAATAAAACATTCGCGTCTAAAGAGTGGGAAAATATGCATCGTGTACCTATAATCAGGCCCGTAGCCAGAAATGAATTTTGAGTGGGATCTGGAAAATTTTAAGTGGATGGGTTCAGGGGGGTTGGGTTCTCCGTGGCAATGTGCCAGACCATGATATATCGTAATAGACCTGTCTGTCTGGCTGACCCTGGAGCAAACCATCATTTAAAAAGAATAAACAAATAAAAAAAACATGGTCTGTACCAGAGTAGTCTTCTGTTTGCTTGTTACTTATCAGGCATTTGAAGCTCCTGTATTTTAACATTCTTATTAATTTTAATTAGTTTGGTACCACTGAGTCGGAACAAACGACAGACAGGTTTTATAAATCGCATTTTTTGATGGGATAAACTAGGCTTCAGATTCAACATTTTCTTTTCTAGCCTCCAGAGGCATCCATGCACTCGGTGAAAAATTCACGACTCACTTCTATTTGGAAGTACACAGATTCCTCAATGCAGTCCAAAAATGTATGCTCACTCCAGCATGTAATTAAACCATTATACAAATGCTACATGCATAGTTACAATTCTCAGTTACAATTTCAAGCAAAGTATGTATTTTATTTGGTATTGAGTGACATTGTTTTCATTTTAATGTTGTTTTTTATATAGAATCGTGTTTTTATGTTGATCTGATATTCATATAATCGATATGGACACCTCGGTTCTTGAACTTAATCCGTTCCGGACTCTGAAACAAATACTAAAAAGGTTGAGTTCTGATCGAATTTTTCCGATAAGAAATAATGAAAAACCAATTCAATGGTTCTCGGCCCCCCAAAATTACACCTAAATATGTTTTTTAGCATCTAAACACAAAATTGACAGGATAAAACAAGAAGAGCATTATTTCTTAATCGCTTCCAAAACGATATAAAGATCTTATCCCAACATCCGCTCCTTCCGTGTGCCACGCCCCCTCGTTAACCTCGTATGGGATCCCCATGCGATCAGCTGTTTCTGGTTATTGTCATTAGTCCTCTGTATTAAGTCCGCGTTTCAGTTTGTTTACCCAGTCCGGTCATTGGGTGCTCAACTTGCTTACAGCACTGGTTTAAAGCAACGCATTCTGATCCTGACCTAATGCATTACGGTTAGATGCATTGCGACCTCTCACCCGGCTGCACAAATTGGAACCGCCTCCGTAATGACACACCTTTGCCCTTATTGGCTGAAGAGTTTAGTTGCACGCATGACGTTTGTGTCCCAGGCAATTCCGATGCGTAATCCGCTATTTCTCCCGAATATCATGTAAAGCAATGAGAACTGGTTTTCAGTTAATTTACCTGATAAAATAAAGTTTAAATGAATAACATAAATGCTGTAATAGTACACGTAAGTTAGTGGCTTATTTGTTAGTTACTGTAATGTTGCGCTGCTTTGTTTGGTTAATCGTCCAATCTGTGAAGAAGGCATTGAAGTAAGAATTGCATTGTAGTATGACTCATTTCCTGGTGCGTTCAATTTATATTAGGTCAGTGTTCACGGTTTGACTTCTGATATTCAGATAGAGTTCTAGATCAAACAGGTTTGTTCGACTTTAAAGAAATTCGAGTTCTAATGAGTTCCTGAACCGAGGTACCACTGCACCTCATGAAAAAGAACAAACTTTGAAATACCTAAATTATTATGACAAAGACAAGTACAATATGCAGGCATTTTGGAATGGAATGTCAATCTGCGGTGTGTTTCAGCTGAAAAAGAGACCTGATATCAACATGAGGCAGCTACATCAGTTACTGTAATCTGCAAATTGATTTGATGCGTGTTATGATCCTTGTATGTCTTTGGTTGTCAGGCTGTACACATGTAGAGGATGTGTTGTGTTGCCAAATGAATAGAATCGCAACACTGTTATGGGGCAGTTTTGTCGTTTTTGTATCAGCCGTCATAGTAAAAGGCCTCAGAACTAAATTTGCACCCAATTTCCAAAAACATTTTGAATCCTGTTATATGTAAATTCAGTGTGCAAAGATGCATATTATGCTATAAGGTTCACAAGTCAGTGTACTACCTTTTCCCAATATCTGAAATAGTTTATGTTTGGAGAAATGTCTGCAAATCACAATGTCTGTTTTCAAGCTGGTACACATCACTGGGAGCCCATAACTGCATGAGCTGTAATCCTGTGGCAGCCGTTAGGTGCAGTGACGGCTCTGCATGGTCTTGTTATGGCCAAGGAAAATGAGGCCATTTTGCAGGACCAGATAGAGCCTATGGTGCAAACATCGTTCCCTCATGGTCCTCCAGCATTCCGAGATGATAATACCCCTCATGCACCATTGCACAAATTCAAGGTCAGGTTCACGAAGCCCAGGAAGAAGGCAAACGTCATGCATGACCCTCCCAAGTCACCAGGTATAACCATTCCTGAACCTTTGTGGGTGGTTCTGGAGCGCAAATTGTCAGTTATTGTAGCAGAATCTAATTATCTTAAGACATAAGTATATGTATGCTATATGTGCGAAAGTATGTCACATAAGCATATTTCAGCTTTTCTGAAGGGTTTAGATGATGAACGTGGCTGAAATCCTGGAATAGATAAACATGTTGCTTTCGTGCGTAAGTAATGTTTCTGAGGCGAAAACCCATTATGTGCGATTGTTTGGTTTTCTTTTCATTGTCACGCCTTTTCTTAATTTGGCCCTGTTTTACATTGTTCGGTTCTGTATCATCCACCCACACTCAGTTTGAGCACATCTCATGCTTTCTCTTTGACCTAGTATTCTTTCATATTTTTTTGTATGGACAGTGTGATTAAACCTTCCGGAACGCTTTTTGACCATTTTTACGTGGTCGAAAGTGTCTATCCTCAATTTTGCTTCTTAACACAATGTTT
>JABFEA020000048.1:3251171-3266917 GCA_019775915.2 Cyphomyrus plagiostoma
TGGCACTGTTTTCCCCAAACACTAGCCTCTCCCTTTAGCTCGTATTTCCATAACTTTGTAAAATATGCCAAAGTTCTACGACTTGATGGCTTTAATGCCTAAGCACACATAATGATTAAATTCTTTGGTAGCCAACCCAGACGGTCAAATACCGTCATCTAGAAAGACTACAATATATATGACTGCTCTTAAAAGGAGATTTTAAAATGCGTTCTGTTACGGTTTTATAATCTGTACACTAGGCTCTTTTAAGTAAATGCTATAACAAATGCAGATTTTCCGGTTAGCCACTTAACTGTGCATTGTGCATTTACAGCAGAATCCTGCCGCTGTTTAATATTGATACTAAATTTGTATTTTAGGCTGATCCAGACCTCTTGAGTATAAAGATGTTTCCATTTACATGTGGTTGGTAACCATGACAGCAAGTGAAACCGGCACACAGCTCTCTCATTCACTGCTGCTGGTTAGAAGGCACATAAGAGCAGAGCCCATCCTCAAATCAGAAAGTGTAATGTAACCAGCAGCAAGTCAAAAAAAAAAAAAAGTCGTAGCTGGAATGATCTGTTTGACTGTGCAGGATTTTATTTAGTGCCACCAAAAGGGTGATGATGACGGGCAACGACGATGACAACGGTGATGAAAGTCCAAGCGCGAGGTCGTCTGGGTGATTGTGAGTGAGTGAGCCAATCGGCTGCCTGGCTGTCGCTGATGGCTGGACCCATATACACCTGGACCCTCATTCTCTCCCATATTCGGCGTTTAGTTTTGAAGACGCTGGGCCTGCTGATACACATGTGGTCATGATGTCATTTCCTGTGCCCTCCTTCTAATCAGGCTACAGCATAGCTTCTTTCAAGGGCCCGCGTGAGATCTCTGATGATTATATCCTTCTGTGTGTCGTAACCAAGAAGACAGGAAGACATGACAAAGCCAAACTGGGACCTTATCCCTGCTGTACTGCTCCTCTGAGGGAGCGTCTCCATGTCTGTCACGTCGTCAGAGAGCCTCCGTGGCGCCCAGGATGGCGTCCGCGTGGTCCGAGGCACAGCGTAAACAGGTCACCGTCGCCTGGGCAGAATTCTCATTTGCTGCCTCCGCCTGCATGCTCGGACCAGCGGGGTGTCACTTACTCGTTTGGCATAATCTTCACTGTCTGCTCTTCTGGCTGCCTTGTGGAGGAAGGCCGCCCCAAAACAGAGCCCCGGCCCATGGCCACTTCCGCTCCTGCAGCCTGCCCGAGGTACATCTATTCTTTCCCCCGCAGACATCATCCCTTTTTCCCCTCTCCTTCCTTCACTCAGTCATCACCTTCTCTCATTCACCATGGCCTCTCTCTTTATCCCTCCCAGTCTGACTCTTTCCATGCCTGTCCTCATTCTAATGCATTCAGGGGGCGGACATTTTATCTGGCATTGAGTCCTGTGACACACATTTCCTCTGTGTCAGTAAAGTCTCGCTCTGAACTATAAAGCCAGCTGGGGGGGGGGGGGGGTGGCTCACAGAATCAGGCTTATCTGAGGAAGGGGAAATAGTGGGACGTTCCTCACAGGCGTTCCTAGCTCCCATTTTAAGTGACCTTCATGACCCCCCCTGCACTCAGTGCTGTGTGCCCCCACCTTTCCGCAGTCTGGGCATCCCTATGGTAACCAGTGCCTCTGTACTGGCTCTCACAAAAACAGAAGACTGAATGCCTGTATCTATCAGCTGAAGCCAAAGCTAGCTGCTTATCATAAGCTTTCACTCAGCCTCCGTTCATTTGCTTAGCTGACTCTAAACCAAAGCAACTAACTACAGAAATTTAGGTTAAGTACATTGCTGCAGGGTATTGTAGCCTGTCCCCTTCTGGGACTCGACCCAGCAACCTCCAGGATACGAATCCATGCACTCCATGGCCGTGCGACCTGCTGCATGTTGATGGAAAGAAGATTGTAGGCTTCAGATTGTTAATGCCAGTTGTGATGTCTTTCTTTAGCTCTACTGAATTGGTGTGTAGCTACGTACGTCTACCAGTCCCAGTGACGCTTCAGGCCCCTGGGAGACCTAATTCCGCAGAATGTCGGGTCTCGGCGCCGAGGCGGAAATGAGAGATAAGAGGAAATAGAACAGAGGGAACGGGAAGCTGTGAAAAAGGCAGGGTGCTTGTCGGTGTGCGTTTCGTGACAAGTACCTGCGGGCTCGTTGCTCTAATGGCGCGGAGGGCTTCCTCTGAAGCGTAAAGCGTGTAATCGAAGGAGCATGGAAGAAAAGAAGGCAAAGGTATGGAGATGTCTTCAGAATGCGCCAGATTGCCCGAGAATAATGAAATCCGCTATGATTCAGTCCCGAAAAAACCCAGCATCACATGATTGAGCTCTGAAGTGAACGAGTTCGCAGCGACGGGGAGATGAATCAGTGTGAGTCAGGGGGTGGCATAAACAGGGGCAGCGCTGAAATGCAGCCTGGCACAGTGTGCGCTGCCTCAGAGTCTGAGAGAACCTGCCCCGAGGATGGAGTCCTTAACTCTAGAATTACCAAATCAGTCCTTTCATACCTCGAGGATTCAAGACTTCAAAGTCGGTCTGAATATGATAATTGCAAACTACGGCCCACTGTCATTATAATTTAACCACAACAGTAACACAAAGTAACCGAGGGCTGGTTACTTTACTTGACCAATAATGTGTGATTTGAGTGGGGTCTTGGGGGACTCTGTGCTGGCTTCCCTCTGCATGCATTTCTCACTGCCAGTCAAAACGAGGGGGGGGGGAGATCACCATCAGGGAGGGAGGCCAAGAAATGGTGCAAACGGGGGTTCATGCCTCACCAGTGACACCCACCAAAGCTGTAACCGTTTCTCCAACATGAAGGAGCCCTTCTTGGCTCAGGTGGGCATGTGTAACCCGATCTGTGGTCCCTCACACTCTTCCTCCAGAAAATCACCAGTCCAGGTGACTCCTCCCCATCTGCTGAACTACCCGTCTTCATCAGATCACCTCCTCACTACCTTACACCCTTTTTCCACTTACTGATGCAACCATTCCAGAGAAACCCCCTGCTGCAGATCCAGAGGAACCTCCTGCAGATCCATACACGTGTGGCTGTGTGGGTTTTGCTAATAAGCTTCAAATCCCATCGGTGTTGCCTAAGTATTTCTCTATAAATGGCCACTCTGACTCTGATATTGCTTGTCCACTCTATAATGATAAGTAATTTTAGTAAATCTGCTATTATTGCTTCACTAGGGAATCCCGCATTTGCCGCTGGTGTGTTTAATAGTTCTTGCCACAGTGTGTTGTCTTGCGATTAGTGATTAAGGAACCTTTCGGGCAGGTGTGGAAGAGTTCAGAGTTAAAAAAAAAATCAGGACTGTGCCAGAAAACACAAATCCAACCCTCTTAGTGCCAACCTGACATTTGAATAGAGTGCAGTCAAGGTGAGCAGGCGGCTGGAAACGTGATGCAACAGAGCAAACCTGAGATGTACTCTGCTGGCAGACGACGTTTCCTCCCCTGAATCAATTTGCTGTGAAGACGAAATGTATGGCTGCTATGCCACGCGGCCTTTGACGCTCGTATTTTGTAATTAATCTTTCTAAATCGATGAGTCAGAGGAGGAAAGTGATTCCGATTTGCGTATCCTGCTCTCAGCAGGCTGCCTTCTTCATTACTCTGTAGCAGTGGTGTTTCGTAAAGGCTTCTACTTTTTCCATGCAGAGTTTCGGTCTCCTGCATATTGCACATTTGTTCGGCTATTCCCACGGTTCACACCTTGAACCGGCAGCCTTTTCTGCTTTCTTGGATCAGGTCATAAGCTCCGTCTCCTTCCCTACCCTGCAACAGTGCTGCTTTGGGGCACAGTCTCCATTATTGTCTGACTGTGACCAACGTTGGCGGTATGTTGGCCATGTTATCTCTGCAGACCTCTTATAGACCTCGGCGGTGCCCGCAGGCTGCCTTAGGGAGAGACGGACAGATTTTTAGCAATAGCTGTATGCCACATCGCCTGTGAAGTTTAGAACTGACAGACAGCTCGGAGGATGTATCTAGCGTTGAAGTGGAGGTGTGATGGATAGAAGAGTTCAATACAAATTGTGTGGGGGTTGGGGGGGGGGGGGTTTACATGAGTTTGACCATTAAGCTGTGATGTACAATGTACCCCTGGCTGAGTTGGTGGATGATAAACCTGCAGGATCCTCACAGGTATTGCTGTGCTATTTCAGGGTGATTTAAGCAGGACATTTAATTTTGGCCTCTCAGAAAAACAGTCGCTTTAAGTCTGGTCCCAAGCACCTCCCCCCCGGGCGGCCCTGCAGTGCAGACTGCTGAGGTCCTTTGCAAACTATGATCTTGATAGTTTCCCCCCATGTCATATTTCAAAAGGAGAAGGCTTTGAATTAAGGGTACAAATAACAGTAAATTGATTGAAGTTCACTGCAGAGGCCAGCCGCCAAGCTGCCGGGAGCGCAAAGTTTGCTAATTTCCATGTCAATCGCTGAGACACCCACCCTGAATGATGCCAATCTGTAGCGCTGCCATCGGCATGCTCTGCCCAAGGTCGCGCGCGAGCCGACTGCCGGCTGCCGCAAACGCGTAGTTCTTACTGTCGCCGCGAGCTCTGTTGCGTGACACAGCGTAATCTGGGCTCTCAACAGCGTTGAGTGAAAAGAAAGCAATCGACTGGTCAGGGACTGTCTCGGGAGGGCGGGGGCACCTGCATGAATGAATCTCGACATCATGAAATCAGAGTTGAATACTGGCATCCATGTGAAGCTGTGCGTTTAAACTACCTGCACTATTATATTTAACTGACATTTGAAAGCAGTTCATATTTATTTTTATGTCTACCTACACCTAAACCATGCTATGCAACACTTATGTTGACAGGTATTGATTTATAGTAAAAAAATATCTCGATTTGTATAGGAACGTCTACAGACTTGAGTGGAAGTTGGAACATTTCGTGGGAATTTTTATGCCTGGAAGTTTTCCTTCTGCTTGATGGACGCTAAGCATGGCCATTGGTGAGCCAGACATTGGCATGGGCGGGTCCAGATGCTCGTACCAGTAGGACAGACACCGGCTCCCAGATGTTTACACCAGTAGGGGACCGATTATAGAGTTCCGTTTCCAAGGAGCGCGGCATCATTTAACTCTTCCCAAGACATTACCCCGAAAAAATACCCCGAGCAAAGCACGAATACAATCTTGCACTTTTACGCACCGAAATGTCCCGATGCTTATATTCAGCCGGCATTATTAAATTCCCTACGTCTCTTATTTGTCTGTCACAGACAAGTATTTACATGTTTGTTTCCCATTGGCTGGCATTGATGAAGGTGGGGTTTGAGTCTTGCCTCTGGAGCGCTTTCTGAAAAAAAAAAATCTGAGTTTGTTAAAGCTGATGCCGTTTGCAAGGGAGCGACAGAGTATCGCTTCAAATATAATAAAGGTTCGCAAAATGAAAACCTATGGAATGCAATCAATGACACTATATAATAAGTTATCTGAATTATAAGCGATTGCAGGACTAGGTCGCCGCTGCCTAGGAAAAGCGCCGGAACTTCCATGGGGAACATGAAGGAGGATAACCTAAAAACCTAAATGCTTTCAAACGAATCGGTCCGAGTAGACGTTATGAGCGAGGATTCCTCGCCGTGATGTTCCTCAGAGTGTAGACCGGCTTGGAGTGTTATGAGGCGCCATGGCGTGGCGTGATCTTGGGGTTCAGATGATTCTGGCGACCGCGGGGGCTTTTACAGCTTTCAGCCTGATGACTATCGCTATAGGCACGGACTACTGGCTTTACTCCCGAGCCTACATATGTAACACCACCAACACCAGCGTGGACGATATCCAGACGCAACCAAAGAAAACCAAAGGCGATCTTACGCATTCCGGGCTCTGGAGAATCTGTTGTATCGAAGGTACCCGACACGCTGTTTAATATTTTTTTCATATTGTTAAAATATGTTAAAGTGATTTAAAGTTGTCCAGTTATCTTTCAGCGTCGTAAAGGAAACGTGCGGCGAATGCAGTCTGTACAATGATGTGCATTACATGAGTCTGTCCGTCCCAGTTTAGTGCCAGCGTTACCCAAAAAATTTTCCTGTCAGGCACTGGAGAAGTCGGGGAAACGTTATATGGCGAGGGAGCGGCACAAATCGGAAGGGAGAAAAGTACCATTCAACACAGGGTAGTAACAAGGTACCATGACGGAAAGTAAAGTTAACAGGGGATCTACTGGTGCCTGATTAACAATGAAGACGCAGGTGGAAAACTACATCCCAAATGAACCTAAGGGATAGCCTTTATAAGATAAATTATGAAACACTACCAGTCATATGATTAGATGGTAAGCCTCAGTTTTATATAAAAAAGACTAAAAGTATTTAACTATTCAAGTATAAATCATAGTATATATCGGGATATTGTAACTTGTGGAAAAAGTGTTAAACCCATATACAGGCCTGTTTAATAAAGTGCACTCTGGGAAAGACTGACCCAGCACAGACTGGAGATGCAATTCACGACTCTGCCTTCATTCAGGTCTTTTTTTGTATTTAATGCTGTTGCTTGGCAACCACATCTCCGAAATTGCTATGGAAACATAGATACGTTTTAAAAATAGATGATTTGGTAAGCTTTTTGCCATTGTTCAGGAAAAAAAACGCGTTATGAATGAGATTTGGAATTACTTTCTTATGTTCTGTGATAATGACTACTGTCTTTCCGTGTTTAGTCTAGGTTTTGAGCTCATTAATTGTTCAGTGTCAATATAACAGCGGACTGGTGTTTCCGTTCAGGTTTTGCCTTTAGCTACTGACGCCTGTAACTGCGGGACAAAGCTTTAATCAAACTGAATAACGGTCATCATAAAATATGTACCTTTAAATTATCTACCAAGTGCTTTCACGGATTTTGAATTCCCTTTCTTTATTATTTTGTCTGTAATAATGTAGATATACGCCATTTACAGTAACGGATATTTTATATCTTCCCCCTTTGCTTATTATGAGTGTTAAAACTGAAGTAACTTGCCCCTGTCTCGATTCGAACAATATTTCGATTGAACGATGCCTTCGTTGAATCGATGGTTCGTTATTAAAAACTTTAGATTTAATACTGATCATGAATTTTCCATTCAAAACAAATATGTTTTATACGACATGGTCGGACGTATTCTTTTTTGTTTTATGTTTTGTAAATGAAAGGAGTGGTTTTCCGCGCTGTTCCTGAAGCCGAGCGTCCGCTTATGTAAAGCGCGCCCAGGGGAGGCGCCGGTTTGGGGTCCGCCGGACCCCCTGGCTTCAGCCTCCGCAGGCTTATCGCGGCGCGCCGTCAATGTGCTGCCGAATCGCAGGTCTATAACGCATTTTGTTTTTGGAGACAATTCTTGAATTTCTGGTGATGCACCCTTTCACACTGCATATTTTCATATATATATTAATTCTCTGAGAATCTTAAGTTCTTAAGTTAAAAGAACAGTAAGCTGCTGGGAGTTCTTACGTAAAAAAATTAAATAAAATGGGGGTATTTAATAAATCTGGATATTTATATGATTATTTGAGGAGTTATAATTAATTTGCGTAACTAGAGTATACTTGTGGCCATATATGTAATTTTCAGAAACACGGATACGTCGTTTAGTGTCTTAGGTGTACTATGTACAACTAAAGTATTGTGTCTCAATTGTGATTGGTCATTTTTGATTTGGTAGACTAACTTGTCTCCCCTGGTACTTCTGGTACAGTGTCAGTAGTTTGATACTCTAATACTTTGAGACGTACTCCGAAATACTCCGAAATATTAAGGTGGTGCTGCTCTAATTCTCCAGCGCACAAACGCACTTTAATGCCAAATGTAATGAATAAACTGGTGATAAATACTTGGTTCCAGTATGGTCACTGTGTGATTTTATTAAAATATTACTGTCCTGCTGCATAATGGATCTACCCCGAGAGAAGGAGTATTTGACATACATAGCTGGGTGGAAGCAGATGTTAGGGCTCTTCAGATTTTCATCGCTCTGACTTTCTCCCATTTGTTTACTACCTGGTCCCTGCTGGATGACCTATGGAAGGACGGCATGGCCCCGTTGTCATGGAGATGCAAATTAGCGAGACAGATAGGCGGGGAGATAGGTGTGCGAATTGATGGGGGCCTGATCAAATGCATGGTTCCCTGAGACAAACACGGCGATGCTTTGGCGGGGGCTGCTTTTTCTAAGAAGTGTCGGAGCACCACAGCTCAACTGAGTGATGCGCGTTTGCGTGTTTTGCTTTTGTTTTCGATAATTATACCACACGCTGCTTTACCTTAATAGATGCGCAGCCGTGAAGCCATTTTTTATTTCGTTTTATTATTTACTAGCAAATGGTTGTTGTCACTGCGTAATCAGGGAGTTGCAAACAAGGGAATTTCTGTTGTACCCTTGTTGCACTCCAGGCCCTTTGACTGAATTACTTCAATCAAACAACCAGGCGTGCAAATGGGCTGCGCCGCGCCGAGGGCTGTGTAAATTACTTTGGGCAAAAGCGTTTGCCGGTGAATGATGCACAAATGGGGCTGTGATTCCCACCTCGCCCCCAAGGTCTGTAATGACCCCACAGTGGTGGTGTGGGGGGGAGGGGTCCTAGGCTGTTACTGCCGGGTATAATGATACTCACCGGTGTGCACGTATTATAATTACAAAAGATATTAGTGCATGCAACCATTTTACATGAAAAGTCTAAACAGGGATTCAAACCCACATACGTCTGTGTTCTTTGCGACCTTAGTGGTTTGAGCCCAATCACATGGCAGCCAGACCACGGTTATAAAGCGATGGTATCACCGGACCGTGTTTTACGAGGGATGGGAACAAGGGGGCCGGCGGCTTATTGGCTTGTAAAGGCCAGAGGGTCCCCCATCGGCCAGTGGATTGGCTTATCAGGAGGTGGGAAGGAAGTCAAGTCAGCTGCCGATCCTGGAGGAAATCAGCCATTTCATGAGGCTCGATGATGCCGGAGGTATTGAAATTTAACTGGGCCAGTGCTCCGCAATAAATGATGCCAAAAATATTGCACGTCTGGGGGGGGGGTTAGCTGGAAAAGGTGGGGGGAGAGTAAGACGCATACTCGTTGTCAGTCTTTTCTTTCTGTCTTGGATTTGCTCTTAATTTATTCACATTTTCATGGAGTCCTTCATACCGTCTTTCTGCCGATGACCAGCAATGACTGAGGGAAGCCATGGAAGGTGTCATGGGGGGGGGGTGTGTGGAGTAGGAAGACAGGTTGGTAGAAGTGACGTAATGAAGAACAATGAAGATGTCAAAGGCATCCTCAGAGGTGCTCTGGAAATCTGATTATTGGCCTGGAGCCGCGGTTGCCATGGAGACAAGCCGCTGGTCTCTTGGCGACGGCGGCCCGGTTGGATGGCGGGCCATTGTGTGGCGGTCGAGTCTGTGCCAGTTGGCGAGTTTTACCAATTGTTTTGAGACCCGTGGGCCAAACAGCCCTCCATGGGGGGGGTTTGGCAGCGGTCCTGTTTGGAGATTCACTTCCACTCCGATGCATCTTAATGTGCCAAAGGTCAAAGTGCCAGCCGAGGAATTA
This sequence comes from Cyphomyrus plagiostoma, assembly GCA_019775915.2. Classification (NCBI taxonomy): domain Eukaryota; kingdom Metazoa; phylum Chordata; class Actinopteri; order Osteoglossiformes; family Mormyridae; genus Cyphomyrus; species Cyphomyrus plagiostoma. Next base: position 3,260,746 of record JABFEA020000048.1, read on the forward strand.
CAATTTTGGGCCCTAATTTTAATAGTAGTTGTACTTTATGCTTCCCCATGAGGGAAATGGAGACTTTTCGCATATCTAGTCTTGCTCTGTCATGTATAAAAATGATAAATCGGAATTCTTTTATTTGCCATTTGCACAGGAACAGATACATTGTTGTTCTCCATAGCTTGGGGGTCACAGCACAAGGTCAGTCAACATGCAGCCCCCCTGGAGCTGGGGGTTAAGGACCCTGCTCAAGTGCCCAAAAGGTGGCATCAGTCTGCTGGGTACAGGATGTGAACCGGCGACCTTCCTCTGGAACTAATCTCTTGGTGTTGTGATGTTCTGCAGCTGTCAGAAGAGACCTAGAAGAAAAAAGAGAAGAGCAGCTCTTCTGGACGCCATAACATCAGATACACATGGGTAGATGGTGCCCGAGCGCGGACGGCCCGCTCAGAGGGCCTTTTTACGTCTTTGAGTAGTTGGCTGCCTGTGTTATTTGTGTTCATGCGGAAACATGCAGCCAAGATGCGCAGGAGCTGTGATCTTAATCAAAGATGCAAAATGTCACTCTTGTCAAATGATTGACACCCTGTAGCCTCTGATCTAGATGTGGTGATGTGTGCTTCTTCTATAAGTCTCCCCTTAAATAGTTGTCCTTTTTTTTTGACAATGACCAAACTTGTGTCCCACTTCTTGAGACCTATTTAATTATAATTAATAGGCTGTCCCTGATTGAATGCTAGACCCAATTAAAAGCCTGCTGTGACACGATGGCATTGTCATATGGCGGGAATGAGTCGCAGTTCCACCCGAAGGTGTGCGACCTGCGGCGACGGTCATGACGTGTGACCCAGTCCATGCATTTCCCAACGTGCTTTGAGCGCGAACTTGTCGCATATGTTTAGTGACCACAGTGTATCCTGCAAGTTAAACAATGTAATTTCCATCGACAGTTTGGGTTTTTTTTCACTCTGCTACTTGCTGTTTTTTTTCCACCCCATTTTTCACCAAGTCTGGAGTGGCTGTTTAATCCTGCCGTAGATCCTTCGCTCAACACTTGTCAAGAACGATGAAGACTAGCACACAATAGCTGTCACTGCCCCACTTTCTGTCACCCTGTAAGCCTCATCGAGTGAATAACGGGTTTGGCGGTCAACAGTTGTTGCTTCGTGCCTGACATTAGGTGTTGCCATAACGATTCAAGAAGGACGGGAACCCGGATGTAGAGCAAGGGACAATTTTGTGTTTCCTGGAGTGTCTTACTACAGACCTTAATTTCAACCTCTCCCCCCCCCCAGGAATCCTGCTATTTAAGATTATATAAGGAATGTGTCTTTCACTGATAAGGCAAAATATGAAGGACTGGCCTGTAGAGATGCAGACCACGTGAATTTCTAGGCGATTCTGGACATTTTATGATTCGATTATGCCTGGACACATTAAGGGTAACGGTGACTGTCTGCTAAAATGATGACTCTTCACTAAAATGTGCTGCTGCTGAATCAGGATGCCGACATTCACCATGACATTGGTCATAGGGTCTGCGCAGTCCTGCCTGGCGAATCGACCGCGGTGCATGAAAAGGTAACCAAACCACATTTGCACAGCTGCATCTGTAGCCTGGCGCAGTACGCTCCATCCAGCTAGCTGCTGATGCAAGCTGCCTTGGAGTTTGCAGTTAGTCCACGCAGAGCAGAGTGAGGAGGAGGTAAAGGATCGCCAGGCTGGGTCAGACAGGCCACTTCCTCTTGTGTCAGAAATGAACTTGGCGGTATTACACAGGACGTGTCCATTGCCCTGCCGCTGTGCCAAAGCTCTCATATGTTTGCACTGTGTAATTGGGCCGTTGCTGTTGAACAGGTCTCATCCTGTTTTTTGTCTCCATGGTTTCAATGAGCTTTATTTCAGCCTGATGTTTTCTTGTGCCTGTTTTTAACATTAAGATACACAGCATTGTGTCAACTGCCATGAGGAATAACGGGGAAAAACTCACTCCGGTCATATATATTTATAGGTGACTAGGTGGCTCGCCTTCAGGGCTGACTGTCTTCATATCTACACAGTCTTGCTGCTCAGCACAATGCGAGCGGCACGTGATTCAGACTCGATCCTGGGCTCCTCGAAATGTCAGCGGGTCCCTGGCGACTTCCAACGAGCCCCGACTCGCACATGTGACAGACGGTCAATCGGGGGAATGGGGGCGGGGCACTGTGGTAGGGGGAGCCACGATGCCTGGGGTGATAATGTCTTCCTGGAGTGCTGCTGCTGGCCTGCGGTCATGCCGTGTGGCTTCAAAGTCCCTTGGCTGTCTTTTAACCAGTCGCCTTACAGAGATCCCTCCCCCCTCACTGAACACGCAGCCCACACTACATCTAATACTCTCTATCAATGCCTCATGTGTTTTAGGTATTAATAAGGGGAGCTGCTATCGGATCAACCATTTCCCTGATGACAATGACTACGACACGGACAGCTCAGAGTACCTGCTACGTGAGTGCCTCTCCAATCCCCTGGTGAAGCATCTGCTATTTTGGATTTCCAGGAGGATGGGCTCCCCCCTAGAGCCTGGTTCCTCCCAAGGTTTCTTCCTACTCAGTAGTTTTCCCTCGCCACTTCTGCCTCTGGCTTGCTCACTGGGGGCTTTGGGAGGGGATAATGTAAAGTGCCTTGAGACGATGTAAAATGACCCAGGTAAATAAATTTGAATTTCAAATTAAGCGATACAGTCATTTCTCACATCACGCACTTACGTTGTAAGTGGGGCTGAGTACCTCTTCCTCCTCCAAGGTACACAGCTGTTACAGCTGCACACAAACTAGCTTAGAGGCAACGGTGTGTCTTGGTGAGTACGGAAACCCTGGTGTCGCTGATTGAAAGCCTCTTTGAAGTCCTGCCAGTGCAGGCGCTAGCAGAATTAGCCTCTGATGATGCTATATGCCGCTAATACCTGTTAACCCGCGCTAATGCCTTTTAGCGCGGTGCTAACGCTTTCATCGTTCCCTTCCAGGTATTGTTCGCGCCTCCAGCGTGTTTCCCATCCTTAGCACCGTCCTACTACTGCTGGGCGGCGTGTGTGTAGGAGTGGGTCGTATCTACGGCAACAGGAACAGCATCCTGCTCTGTGCTGGCATCCTCTTTGTGGCAGCAGGTAAAACTGAGGCATTAGGTTAGATTCATGTCAGAAAAAAATAAACGCAACCACGAAAAAGTCATACATTATTCCGGTTCATTAAATGACAGACCATCCCATCCTGTGTCCGGGGGGCTTGGTGTTCATACAAAAAAAAAGACCTTTTTGTTTCATTGCACGGAAAATTTATTTTTAAAAAAGAACAAGCTATGGCCTTTAATGTATTCATACTCATCAGAAGCAAACCTGACTCACCGCGAGATTAACGACCCCTCATTGTCACCTCCAGCATCGGAACAAATCGCATCCGTCTCGCAAACGCTGGCGAGCTGTGATGTAACGGATAGTGTTTGAAGGCGGTGACAGATACTGTGCTGGTCATGCATTTCCCCGGCCAGCTGAGGACCGGAAGGAGCTTTTTCCACATAGTCTAAAGCGTGTAGGGCAGTGTTCCCCAATCCGGTCCTCAGGGATCTTCAGACAGTCCACGTTTTTGCTCCATCCCAGCGCCCTGCCAAACAGTCCACATTTTTGCTCTCATCCAGCTCCCTACCTAAGAAGCAACAAAAACGTGGACCGTCTGTGGGCTCCCCATGAACTGGATTGGGAAGCACTGGTAGGGCGTTAAGAACAGATGAGGAGATGGGGGCTGCAGTTGCATGGCAAGCCTTTAACCTCGCCTCTCTTCCGCTCTGCCCGGCAGGTCTCAGCAACATCATCGGCATCATCGTCTACATATCCAGCAACACCGGCGACCCCAGCGACAAGCGTGAAGAAGACAAGAAGAGCCAGTATAACTACGGCTGGTCCTTCTACTTCGGTGCGCTCTCCTTCATCCTGGCCGAGTCCATGGCCGTGCTGGCCGTCCACATCTACATTGAGCGCAACAAGGAGCTGCGTTTCCGCACGCGGCGCCGCCGCCCCCACAAGTCTGCCTCCTCCTCTTCCTCCTCGCCGTATTCCCGCATGCCCAGCTTCCGCTACCGCCGGCGCCGCTCCCGCTCCCGATCTCGCTCCCGCTCCACCTCCCGCTCCCGCTCCACCGAGCCATCCCGGGAGCCCTCACCCGTGGGCATCAAGATAGCTGCTCCGCCCACAGGGGGCGACGTCTCCATGTACACCCTGACCCGGGACCCGCTCAAATCCGGCACCGCTGCCTCCTACAGTCCCGAGCACGACTCTGACTTCCTGCACATCCACAACTGCTTCCCAAAAGATGTGAACGACACCCTCAATAAGAGGACGACACCTGTATGAAGCACCCCCCCCCTCATATTAGGGCCAATTTTTAAACTTGGTACTAAACAAACTTTAAGCTGAAAAATCAACACTCCTTTGCAGTATTTAAAACACCTCTCCTGAATAACTAAACGGAGGAAGCCTCCTCTTACCTCTGCCACATGTAAACGGGGAGTGCAGGTGACCTTTCTGGCCTGTAGCGGCCTTTAGTCTTTTATAATTTATTGAAAAGCTTACCTGTATTTTCTGCTGCGAACCAGAACATTTGTGTAGATTTCCTTTTTTGGTGCCACACTGTATTGTAAAAGTACTTTGTTTCCAGTATTTCTGATATTTTGATTATTCGTTTTCTGACCTTCTGCTTGTTGCAGTTTTTAACCCATTGACTTATTTGCTTTCAGTCCAGTCACTCAGCTTTGTACTCTGTTCTAATGAATATTTCTAACAGACTCCAATGCAGTGAAAAAAACCTCCCCCCCTGCCCCCCTTGTTGCTGGGTGTGTACATGAGTACAGCACACCACTCCTGTCTCGTCTGTTTACAGCCACCCTCACATTTGGACATTCAAGTTCCGTAAACTAGCCATGATGCTCTTCTGGATGGGGAAAAAGTTACACCCTCATCTGAAATTTTGTTACAAGGAAAACTCATTTCTACAAGCCCAGCCCTTTTTTGGCTCAGGGAGGGGACAGCTCAACTCTGTTTTCAAAGAAAGGCTAGATAGATTTTTTTTTAGTTAAAAAAAATATAGACCTGTTTTTTTTCCCAAAAAAGAGGTGATGTTGTGTTAGAGCTTTCTATACTTCTGTCTCCCTTTTGGTGTCAAGGAGCAAAGGAACAACGTAATTTATCTCTGGAACTCTCTCATGTCCGTTTGACCTTAAAGGTATATATAGCAGGATTCGTTATTCAGTTATGATCAATTAAATGCACAATCTAATTCATTAAGTGTGGAAGGTAATCTGCTGTTATTTACTGCCCTGCTCCATTATTTAACAAACAAGTTGACCGGTGATTACAAGCATCCAGATAGACGGCCACCCTGATGCGGTCACTGCATGCATCCCACAGGACAGTCAGACAATCAGCACTTTAAATGTGAGCCGGCCCACAGCCTAGTGCCACGGTGGAAGAGGCCCAATACGCTTCTGTGAGTGAAATCCAAGGGGGCCGTGATGCTGGAGCCAACGCGAAGCGCCGAAGGATGGAGAAGGAGACTCAGAAAACGCGAGTGATTCTTCACTCGTTTCTAAGGAGGCGGCGCAGAGGCCAGCAGGTGTCGGCTCTCGAACCCGAGGCCCTGGGGTTGTTTTTGGTTCTTTCCTTTGATGAACACTGAGAACCTTTATTTATTTATTTGTTTCCCTTTGCAAGCCTTTGGAGGGCTGCCTGACGCGGAGGAAGAGCGCTCTTTTGAGGCTTTGAGTAGTAGACACACACTGCATTTCTGCCACTCACACCAGCGGCTCGTCCATATAAAGAAGAAGGCACCGTGAACCCCCCACCCCCAAACTGCAGCACATGCGCGAACATAAATGGTGAGATAACAAAACACAGTCTGAACAGAGTTCTTAGTCTGGGAGCTGGGGGCTTTGAAGGGCGTGAGTCTGTCTGTGTGGGTGTCGATTCACGAGGGGCTGGATCACATGTCATGCTGGGTCCTCCCCAGCACAGCCTCCCGCATCCCCAACTTCCAAAGCACAATGTGGAGGAGCAGCCAGTGAGACATGCCCCCGGCGGGGGGGGGCGGGGGGGCGGGGGGGGGGGGGGGGGGGGGGGCGGGCGGGGGGGGGGGGGGGGGGGGGGGGGGGGGGGGGGGGG
>JABFEA020000048.1:3267017-3281431 GCA_019775915.2 Cyphomyrus plagiostoma
TGCATTTATATAGCGCTTTTCTACTCTTCCGAGTACTCAAAGCACTTTACAATTTATGCCTCACATTCACCCAATCACACACCGGTGGCAGAGGCTTCCATGCAAGGCGCCAAGCTGCACACCAGGAGCAATTTGGGGTTCAGTGTTTTGCTCAAGGACACTTTGATGGGGTCAGGAGAAAGCAGGGCTTGAACCAGCAACCCTCTGGTTGCCGAACGGTTGTACTGCCCTCTGCACCACCATCTTCCCCAACAAGATGGCAGCTCTTGGGGATGGCTTCAACTCAGCATCTTTCAGAAGGCCGGGACATGGTGATATTTGCTGGTGGACATTATTTGCTGGTGGATGTTATTTGCTGGGGACATTATTTGCTTGGGGATGTTAATCGCTCGTGGACATTATTTGCTGGAGGATGTTATTTGCTGGTGGACGTTATTTGCTGGTGGACGTTATTTGCTGGGAGACTTTCTGTGTTACAGCTTCCCAAAGCCAAAGCACACTTACACCCTTTGGTTTTTCAGACCTGCACCATAGCTAGAAGCAGATTAAGTCTCAATGTGGACTGGTGCCATAAATATCCTTGGTGTACCGGGATGGCATGCTGTACTGTGTGGGGTTCGAGGGGCCAGCGGTATCCCGGGGCAAGATACTTAGCCTGACTCACTTCAGTGGAATATTCAGTGATATAAATGGTCAAACATGTATTCTCTGTACATCGCTTTGGATAGGGCCTGTTTGCTAAGCAAATAAAAGCTACAACAGAGCTCATCTAGATGGAGTCCACAAAGCCAGTTATTAAGTCTCTTTTATAAACATGTACAACAAAGGACTCTGTATTTTATACACTGTAAATAGTTAAAAAAGGGAATACATTTATGGCTTTAGCAATCATGTCTTATCAAGGACTTACCATTTCATCAGAAATCAGGGGACGAGGAAGGCATTAAGAGCAGAACAGTAATTGTAATGTTGTCACAATTATTTTCTTTTTTTTGTAAGCTTTCGACGTTGAATACCAAGACCCTTATTTTATACAACTAAAATAGAAACTTAAGGTTCAATCTGCTTTGTGTTTACCTTGAACAAAGGATATCTAATGTACATGAAGTCTTATTATAAAACGATGTGTCATAAGTGGAGAATATAATATTTCAAAGAACTGGTGTCATTCTTAGATGATATGTGTTACACATGTATATATGTTGTGTTTTTGGATATCTAAACTTATTTTGTGAAACAGAATTGTTTATTTTTTGGGTATATTGGTTTGTGTCAGTGTTGTTCAGCTCGAGTGTGTCGCCATACTGCTGTCCACACATTTCAATTAAATCAGGGGCACACTCCTTTTGGTGTGTCTGTGGAGGCTTTCTGTCCTGACCTTCTGTCTGAGATCTCTAATATTTATTCTGTGTAAACACAAATGGCCCCGTAATCTTTCCAGAAAACACTGGTTCTTTCAGGCTGACCTCGGGTCCCACTCTACACGAGTCAATGTTCAGATGGTTTTCCAGACAAGTCCGCGCTGCTAAATCTAAATCTGTCTACCTAAAAAAACATTGCATAATGGTGCATTATGGGTACGGTAGCTCATCAAGGCTCCTGTCGTTCTTTCAAAAGTCCACAATGCGTGGGATCACGCCGGGCAAACACTGTTACGTTTATGGGTCGGGTGGCGAGGTAGGATTGTGTGATAAAGCATTTCCCTGTGTTTATAAAAAGGCACCTCTGTGTGTTCGTGCTCTGCCAAGCTGCCTGCTCCCCCTCAGGCTGCCTGCTGCATCCGGCTTTGCAAGTTCACGCTGAGTCCTGGATTCTCCTGTAGGAACGCCGGACACTTGTTCACAATGCTTTGACTCACGGGTGATTTGGGGGAAGACTGGACCAAAGCAGTGCTTCAGTGCTGTACACGATGGCTGCGAGGGGGCAGCTATGTTGATTCACAGCGCGGCCGGAGCTGGGAGTCACGTGACGCTCATCTAACTAAGGCAGGAGGCACCAGGGAATTGGATATTTAGGGATGTGCTGTGGAAGGAAATTAGCTGTACATCTGTCTATCATGCTGGACTAATAGCAGCTCTAGGAACAGGGAAGGAGGAACGTGATTGCACGGCCTGCTGGAGTGTGTGAGGTTTCGTCTCATTCGCTTCCTACACCATCTACGGCTCCAAGACCCTCGTTACTTCCAAGACCCCCGTTACCTCCAAGACCCCTGTTACCTCCAAGACCCCCTCTGTATATGTTAAAAAAGGAGCCGGATCGTCATTAAATATTGCAGCTGCACCTGGGGTTTGTGATACTCTTGGGGATCCGTAGAACAGCGGGGAGATGTCCTGCAGAGATGTTTCATTATCTAACAATATTATAATGTTATCATATACAAAAAATACTCACCTCCCCCCTACTCTCCACTAAGGGGGAGAAATACTATTGACATGCTACTACTTGCATACTATTAGACAATTACATGGGGTCTCTTCTCATTGCGAGGTCCCTGGTTTCAGGATTTAGAGCCAGGAACCAAGATGGTAACACCTTGAGGCGTGTAGCGTTCTTCATGTGGCATCCTGGTTCTTCATGCGCCTGATCTGAGCTCAGGGCTGCACAGACCGGCAAGGAAGCCGTCCAGGATGAATTGGGACAGAATGCTCCGAAAGTAGGCCAGCAGAGTAAGTAGTTTATTAAAAGAGCAGCACAGAGCGTTTCAGACTTAAGGTCAACATACAAACGCCGGGCAACAGCTCCTGGGTCACACCCCCCACCCCCCACACCCCCTTACAGCCTAAAACACACTCCGAAACTCGCTTAATCTGCTTAACAGTCTAATACTCATTTTTTCTTCTGTAGTTTCATTCATATATTTTTTTTCATTCTATCTTCCATGCATTGATTTAAGAACTGAAACTTAGTGCAGAAAATTAATCGCATGAAGGAGCAAATGGAGTGTAAGAGCTTGGGATGCAGTCTCAGGTGTGTCTTTCAACTCCGCTTTTACGTGAATATGCACGTTTTCTCATTAGATTATGCTACGGGTGCATTAAAAATCCTGGCTGTTTTGGAGGAGGAGTTATGGCACATCTGGGGGGAAAAAAATCGTCTGAAATCACACATGGACAGAACCAAAGCGAACGATTGCAGCTCCAGACTTCCTCCTCTGTTCCCGAAGTTTGACAAAAGCCAAACTTTCATGTAGGACGATGCCATTCTGCTCCACATAATAAAAAAAGAAAGACATCAACAGCCAGAACAGCTGACGATCTCCCCTTCTGATTGGAAGAGAAACTAGATCAGCTCATTTAAATGCTGCCCTGCTATAAAGAAGCTCCCTGGGGCCGGCGTATGGACAGAAAGGCGAAGGACAAGAACATTTACAAAAGCCCCCAAAAAAATGATCAAAAAAAGACATATAATATACCATCCTGCACCTCAACCCGAAAAGATTCATTTTGAAATGTGAAATGTGTGATTTCTGGTATGTGACCAATGGTCAAGGGAAGCAGGTTGGCTTTTTAGGGATGTTTCTGTGACCTTCTGGGCCACAGGACCAGTCACACATGGTCGGTGGAGCCTGGAAGGGCGACAGTGTACGAGTGCAGCTCCAGGGCTGACAGGGGCTGCTGTATCACGGCCGACCTCCCTAGCACACCGGCACAGCTGGAGCTCAAGTCCCACCCAGGCAGCTGAGCGCAAGGGGAGAGGGAGAGAGAGCAGGAGAGAGAGGGAGTGTAAAAAAAAAAAAAAGTAGGGCACTATTATCTGACTTCTTTTCTCAAACAGGAGACTGAGATTTGTGGGCAGAAAAGCTGGAGTGAAGCAGCACAGCGACGGCGGCTGCTGAGCCCAGAGCCCCAGGACGCCGCTCACGCTCCAGGAAGTGGCGGGAAGAAGAGTGGGCGCTGGAGCTCAGGGACCCCCAGCCTCACTCGCACAACGGGGCCCCTCCCCGGCACAGCCATGTTCGAGGACAAAAGGACCAAGGTGAAGATGACCTTTCTAGTCATTCTGCTGGGCATCTCCTCCATGTTTGCGGCCGTGGTGTCAGACCACTGGGCGGTGCTGAATGCGCGGGTAGAGCGGCTCAATGCCACCTGCGAGGCGGCCCACTTTGGCCTCTGGCGGCTTTGTAAGAAGAGCATCTTCATGAGGGTGGAGGACCCTGGAGGCAGCAGTTGTGGCCCCATCAGCCTCCCCGGAGGTAAGAGCATGTCTCCTCTCAGCCCTGCCGCTGGGGCTGGCGATCACAACCTGCTGAGCATGTTTGCTAGTTTACCGGATGCTATGGTTCCTCTTCCTGGGTATGAACCAGAGGTGGAAAGTTCAGGTCCAGAGGGTAAAAATCCAGACCTGGGTTTTGCTTCAACCAACCGGTCACGCATAAAGAGTCACAGTCACAGAGTACTCAGCTGGTTGATTGAAATATAATCATGGTCTGGATTTTTACCCTTTGGACCTGAACTTTCCACCTCTGGCATTAAATAAAATTTGTTTGAAAGTAAAGTTTTTTGAAAGACGCAATGCCACCCGGCTTAAAGTTTAAAGAAGATCGGAAGCAACTGGAAATCTCCTTTGTATCATTCTCATTGTGTCTGATTATATTTGGAATGTAATTTCAGCACATTCTGAAATGTCTGATCTTATTTCCAAGCTAAGCAAGTATATTTAAAAGCAGACTCACATAAATGCTGATTACATTGTTATGTATATATATTTCTCAGATCAGGATTATTAATGTCTTGGGACAAATGCTAGTACATTTGTTACAAAATTGAACTGAATGCAATTTTACTGACCTATTTATTGATGGACTGCTGTTGAACTCTAAGAAGATACTTAATGCGGACATACAGACGTCACCCACTTCCTTGCGTGTGACGTCCCATTTCTGGGGTCAGATAGGTCTCCTGACCCATGCGTAGCCCTGGAGGACCAGCAGCTGCCTGTGCAGCTCAGATACCTCCCACCATTACTGCTCCATCACATTAAAAGTTTTATCTTCTCACATTGACCCAGAATCTCACAGTCACTCTTGACACAGACAAAATGCACATGGTTTTCACTCATCTCTGGTGGAACCACATTTCGTCTGTGCGCATGGTGGGCGGAAGGAGAAGTTCTGCCAGTTTTGTAGCTCTCACTTATCTGCATATCCTATTATTTCATTGACATTTTATTACCACTGTATATATTTCTACATCTGATTTGCAAAGAGTCAGGTTATTACTGATTCAAATGCTTAGTTTTCTTCCGCCATGGTCCCAGACTGTCTAGGGAGCCTGTCTTATATGTAACTCTCTCCTGAGGTGGAACTTTCACATTTTAGCGCTCCCTGAAAAGCACTCTGTATGATCAGCGGGCTGCTATTTTATTGTAGAAACAGGTGATTACAGGTTCTTAGGGTGAAACTGTAGCCAAAACCCAAAGCTTCAGACAACAGAGCTTAGAGAGATACAGAACATACATATTTGGCCTGGATCCTGTGGGCTTCATGTTCAGAGTCAGAGGTGGAAAGTTCAGGTCCAGAAAGTCCAGACCAAGATTTTGTTTCAACCAACCAGCTGATTATAAACAGTCACAGTCACTGTGTTGAGTACTGAACTGCTTTGTTGAAACAAAATCTTGACCTGGACCTGAAATTTTCACCTCTGTTCAGAGTTATCTTAGGTTATCTTATTATTCATCCCGCTAGACAAGGGTTACCACCAGTGTGCAAAATCCCATCGATATTTTGGGGGAGGGGGCCCATCTCCCTATTGTTGTACAATACTGATGTTGAGACCCCCATAAAATTTTGCTTTTGAGACTTTCAGGAGGTCTCATGGGTTAATGGGGGGTGTCAGACCATCTAATCCATGGCAGTATACAAGGACAGAAAACAACCATTTCAGTCAATTTGAACGGACCTGGATCTCACTTAAGCCCAAAGTCCTCGCTGTGTGCTGATTGGTCAGTCTCCTATAAATATGCACGTGTCACTAATGTTAATGTGACACAGCTGGATGAGTCTTTCAGTCAAGGACACAAACCAAAGCAAAAGATGAGCTGAACTATTTATCCGAGTGCAGGAGCCTTTCAGTTTGAAAGTAGCTTGTAAAACCTGAAGCAGCTCAAAGTGTCCATCTTGACGTGTATCAGGCCGTCACTCTACACTGAACTGAAATCTTTACTTTTTCATAAAGGACAGATGTGCACATGACAAAAATTTTGAGTCAAGACTAGAATGTTGAGTCATGACGAGAATGTTTGAGAGGCGTGTCACCTTTACCGAGTCGTGACCTAGTCTTCGTGCCCCATTTATACAGGAAGGCCAACGCCACCAAAGGTGTTTCAGACGTGCGCTGCAGTGAGATGCTTAGTGCAAGCAGCCCTCCTGAAATGCACAGCTTTACTGCCAACCAATTTTAAAACAATCATTAAACACATGGTGACTTTAATGAGGATCTGCTGAGTGTCTCTGTTTCCACAAGCAACTTTCCTGGAGTAAATGTCCTGGAACTACCTCTGGAAAGAAGGAAATTAGCTTTTTGGTCCTAGGGTGAAGCACAAGGACGTCAGCATAGAAATGGTTGAACTCTCTGCTCTTTTATCTTTCTTTCAGGCAAAAACTGTTCCTACTTCAAACATTTCACTTCCGGAGAAGAAGCTGAGCTTTTTGAGATTGAAACCCAGAAAGGCAGGTTGTGTGTTTTATTTCACTGTACATTTTTGGGCTATGAAAGATGTGTAAGTGGTAGGAACAGAAATTGAAATCTCTGCTGTTGTTTTGCTATTGATGTCCATTTACTCTCCTCATTTCAAATTATGGAAGAAACGCAGTGGTGGTTCCTTATTTACATTCAAACTCCTGTATTTCTCTTCTACACCTCAATGAATTTACCAATACATTTCAATAACCTGAGTATTAAGCAGAGGTGAAAACCAGTCTGGTGGAGGGTTAGGGTTCGTTCCCCATTTGTAGCAGATATACTGCTAGGGGCATGTCAGCGGCACTTCCTGCGTCTTCTACCTCAGCGGCTCTGTCATGATCCTGGTAGTGCCCATCAAGTGCTGGAGGTGCCGCCCAGACACTGTGAAGCAGTAGGCACGTGCTGTGAGGCTCACGTGCAGGCAGGCAAAATTATGGGTTTGAAACCCCCCCCCAAAAAAAAAAGAAAATGTTTGCTACCTACCAGACACGGAGCCAGCTAGTAAAATAAGTTTGAACCCCCAACGAAGTTTGCTGGACCCCCCCCAAAATTTATTGCTAGCTACGGGAATGCTCACGTGCCTTTGGAAAACTGGAACCATCCACTTCTTTTTTATGTCCAAACCCAAAATTAGCATTATTCTTTATTCAACCTCAATTTTATTCAATTTAAGAGAGGACACAAAAAGCGAGAGCACCATATTTCTTAATATAGGCCTAACCATTATCATGAAATTTTTGAAACGTGTTCCTGGATTTTTACGTAGCTTATAGATATGTTGTGTAATTTTGCCATCCAACTGGAAAAAAAAGTCATACACTTATTACCAGGCATTATTTTTTTCTTCACCAGTATTCAAATGCATATTTCAATGTAAATCAATACACGATTCATTTTTATTTTTTGAGCGAAACAACGTTTAAGTTCAACACGCTTGACTTCGCCTTCCAATTAATGCTTCTACGCAGAGTACAACATCTCGGCGGCGGCGATCGCCGTCTTCAGCCTGGCCTTCATGATGCTGGGTACCCTTTGTCTGATCGGGTCCTTCGGAAAAGGCAGGGACTACCTGCTGCGGCCGGCTGGCATGTTCTTTGCCTTCGCAGGTAGAACCCCGGAAAAACAAGCCATTGATTAATAGAGCCGAGCGGCGTGCAGTTCTTACAAAGCTACCGTCAACAGCTGGTAATTAGTAATTAGGAAGGTTATAGTCTTGGCCTATAACAGAGTTGTAAAAACATATTTAATCAACTGGATACTTATTCCACGTCGTATATTCATTATACAAATCTGCGTTTTGTAAATTATTTTCGTGAAACAGGCCTATGCTAGACTTAAATCTCTCGATCTGTGCCAAAACCCTGCGCTGCTCCATCAGGTCTGTGCATAATCATCTCGGTGGAGGTGATGCGACAGTCCGTGAAGCGCATGATCGACAGCGACGAGACCATCTGGATCCAATACTACTACTCCTGGTCGTTTGCGTGCGCCTGCTCAGCCTTCGTCCTCCTCTTCCTCAGCGGCATCGCCCTTCTTCTCATCTCCATGCCCCACATGCCCCGCAATTCCTGGGAGACCTGCATGGACGCCGAGCCTGAGCCTCTGGATTAGGAGAGGAAGGTACAGCTTCAATAGGCACGTTTGGTTTCGGTCGTAATTGTAACAGTTTGATGACCCCGCGTCATGTTTGTAAGTAACAAATAATGTGCACTACTACGGAACAAGTAACATTGCTCGTCCCAGATTATAATGGCTTTTGTTGTAAATGTTCTTTAAGGCTACTGTTTCTGCGCGATTGCCACTACGGAAGAACACGTGGACTCCTGAGTACATTGTGAAACACCAATTGTGAATCACCTTTCCCACAGACACATAATTAATAGTAATAAAAAGGAAATTATGGATGTGGTTAATATTGCACGTCCTGCTGTCATTCTTACAAGGCTAAGAGAATAATTGATTTGTGGTCTGTCTGTAGATAGCATGGCCACAATTACACGTAAAGCAAAAATTAGACAACATATATCAGAATACAACGCATTCTGTGTTATGCTGTAGCACGTTTTCCAATTTTTCAGAGCGAATAGTTATTACAGTTTAAAACTTGAAAAGCATGTGTTTGTTTCATTTATAAAATCAGGTTAAATTCTACTTTTTCAGTAGTTGTTTTTAAGTTAGTGGTGTCGAGGTGCCCGGTCCATTTTGAGTCCTCGTATAGATTATGATTAAATTCCGTGTTAACGATGGATTTTTGTTGCGTTATTAAGCAAGTAATTGGTTTTAGGGATTTTCAGTGCTCACACACGGCATGGCGGTTTTCAGGGAGGAAACCATTCACGAGGTATTTTTTATATAGTAGCTAAGTAAACTAAGTGCAAATACCGTTCGCTTTCAACAATCAAATGCAAGAATTGTGTAATTTATTACGGGTTTCAAGCAAAACGGCTTTTGTATTTTTGAAAAGCAACGTTATTCTGTAGTTTACTCTTTTGATACAGGAACGTAGAAACCATTGCTTCTGTCAGGTGAGTTTTTTTTTCTCTCGTCCAGATGTGAGTAAAAGACGTAACAGGTTATTTACGAGATACATCTCACGTTGGGTTTCGCGGGGGAAAGGAAACTGGACGGTACCGCCCTACAAATGTGCAACTAAACTGTATATGAAACATCACAAAAAACTTCTCTATAAACGTAAAATTTATGTAAGCAAAGTATCTTTCTAGTGAAGATACATGTATTGTGAAGGTGCAATTGTCTTTTATTGTAATTTTTTAAATAAATAGAACTATTCAGAATACTCAATCACTTTCTGTATCTTTTTTTTTGTTTAATCCAAGGAATTTTCTAAGATGTTACAATGTGCATTATGTAAAATGTTTACAATTGTATACATGTGTCGTTTATTACAGTTTAGAAATCATTTTCAGAGTTTGCACCTCTAAGCAGTCAGAAATCTGGCTTGTGTGATCAAAATAAGCATGCATATGAAATATAAATGTTTATTTTAAGTTGACAATTACCTGGCTTTCTCTGGCATTTGTGGTTTTATAGGGATAAGCACCGATAGGGCTATAAGAGCATGTCAGTCATCCATTCAGGTTTTAGGCAGCAAAGTAGTTCAGGACTAAGGACAGCATAAAAAGATTTATCACCGTGGACAGAGTCCATCTCGCTCGTTATAAACACCTCGGGCAGCTGAATTAACAAACCTGCTCCACCTTATATCCTGATCTAACCCACGTCCATCAGAGGAGAAGGCGATGGCCAATTTTTAGGATCACTACAGTACAAAAAAAAATAAAGAAAAACTGTTGATGTTGCATCGACAGCTACTGCATTGCAGAAATAAATACATTAAAAATACATGTGGTCATTTGGCTTCCCCCCAGATTTACAGACTTGTTAAACAAAAGCCAGTTTGCTGTTATTTTAGACTGTCAAAAGGCTGGACTGGTGCGAAAAGACCTGACTCACTCTGCTGGGACCTTCTACCCAAACAGACCAACCAGAGAGGCTTTGAGCTCCTGCTTAGCGTAGCCCCACTGATCTCAGGGGGCTGCTGTCCTGTCTGAGTGACCTGGATCTGCACTGACAGGACAGACAAACTGGACTAGAATCAGTTTTAGGTCAGTTGAGAAAATATTACTTTGTACTGGAGCTGGGCTCTTCCACCACCTCGGATACGGAGTCATTCTGTATTTTTGCAAACCCCTAGGATGGGCAAATGTTGATGTGACTGGAAAAAATATCTGCTGTGAACTATTTTTTTTTTCTTCATGTCGTAGTGTATTTGATGTTAAAAAGATGAAAAAAAACTGCAACAGTTTAGTTACATATTTCTTATTAAAACTAACAATGTTGTATTCTGAGAATGTAGAAGTTTATTATATGGGAAACGAATGACAGGCTGGTTCCATCTAGTGCCCAAAGAATTTATTGCAAAGTTTAACACCATTATGCCAGCCTGTGGGCTTTATAAATATATGCCAATCTAATCAGGTTTCATATAATAAAATGAATTATGCGCTGTAGAATTCTTCTGAGAAACACACAATTACAACAGTTCTAAACTACAATGGTGAGGTTACAAAATGAACAGTATTATGAATTCAGACAGTCCAGAGATAACGTGTGTCATTGTAAGACGCAGTTTCTCTGTTTTAGCCTCCCGAACCACAGACATAAATAAAACAGTGAACTTTGTGTGCATGGCCAGTATAAA
The DNA here is from genome assembly GCA_019775915.2 of Cyphomyrus plagiostoma. Lineage (NCBI taxonomy): Eukaryota > Metazoa > Chordata > Actinopteri > Osteoglossiformes > Mormyridae > Cyphomyrus > Cyphomyrus plagiostoma. The sequence continues at coordinate 3,277,920 of JABFEA020000048.1, forward strand.
TGGACAGGGGAATGGATGGACGGCTGTGTGCTCACATGGGACCTCCTTCCCCAATGAGTGGGAATGAACCATTAATACTGCTGGAGGCAGGAGCAGAGACACTGGGAAGAGGCCCCATGGCAGCCTACACTGCCAGTACTATCGTCTCGCCCAGTGGTCCTGCTGTAATGTCAGCCGGCATCTCCACCATCTATCTTCCAACCGCTTATCACAGTGAGGAGTCCAGAGGGGCCTCCAGCCTGGGGTGCACAGCACACAGGGCAGGGATCCAGTGCTACAGCCCAAATGGGATGTCAGTTCACTGCAAGGCACAGCGTGCACATTGGGTAATGTAGAGCAGCAGGCATTATGGGTAATGTAGAGGTAACCTAACTGCAAATCTTTGGACCGTAAGGTATATTAACAGGATGTGTGAGGATCCTGCACACACCACATACACAGAACAGGGGGAGGATTTGAACTTTGAACCCCTAACCTTGGCTGTGTCAAACCCCCCCACATATTATATCCTCTACGTGTTAGGCTATAATACGTTTTGTGCTAAAGTGAACCTCCACTTAAAGCAACACCAAACTGCTCAGTTTTACCAACAATTTCAGCAATTCACAGGGCATGCAGGCTGATCTAGTGATTATCATTCTCCCAGGAGCCGTGGCGAATTGCTGCTCAGGATCTAACCTTTTAACCCCATGTCCAACTCCTTAATCACTGTGAAGCAGTACTGCCAATATGATGGACAATTTGCAAACACATACATCTCCGTGGTTAAAAAAGAACATGCATAATTCAGCGCTCATTCATAATTTATGGTGTCACTGTAGGTTCTCTCTTTCCGCAAGGTGTCTGACTGAGGACAGCTTACAGAATCACTCTAGTCACCAAGCAACAGTTACACATAGGCAGGAATAAATCACAGAACACTGACTTCAAAAAATCAAATTACATATTATATATCCTGCTCAGTTACTTTACAGTGCCTTAACATTGCTATCATCTATTCACCTTCCATGTTAAATAACATTGGATGGGAAATAACACTAGTTATCTCATGTAACCTCAGATGTTCAGCTGCAAGGCTCTCCCATGACCTGGAGCTGAAGGTGATCCACACAGGAGATTAGGAATAAGGCAGGAAGGTGAGTCACATTCTCTGCAATGCCATATTCAGGGATTTTTTTTTAACAGACCGTGTAATTGCAGTAAAACAGGTAGTGGCATGTGGAATATTAGACAGACAGGTTGCCTTTCGAAGTTCCAGTCACATTTCTGAATCGCTAATGAAGGAGGATGTCTCGATACAGGCATGCCGAACACTTCCCCATATAGGGGCTATTTGTGCCGTGTTTACATCCCTGTCTCAGCCAGCAGCTCATTACACGCGTGCTCTTTCTTAGCTGTGACAATTACCGCTTTATTTTCGTATACCTGGGGGCCTTTTGGTCAACATTGTGTTTGCCTGCATTGTATTGGTCTCAAAAATTCTGTTTGGTTGAACAACTCTGTTCTGTGACTATGATGACTTGGGATGGAATGACTGACCTATTTTCCTGATTAATAATCAGGTCATTTCCATCTTTTGCTGGGGACATTTGGCTAAATTTTTCATAATTAGCCTTCAGTTATTTGTATATATATATTTTTTTAATGAAAAATGGTATTTCATAGAAGTTAAGATAAAATCTTAATAGAACTATTCCTGTGTTAGTTAATGGCTCAGTTGATATATTAGAATATTTTATTGTTTAAAGCATTGATGTGTTTTAGTTAATAATCTGGAAGTTGCTGGAATATATTATACCTTAAAAGAATGATAACTGAGAATGTTAGCTGAGAAATTTTTCATATTTTCGTCGTTGTCTTTGAAAAGCTCACACCAAAAACGAGACGTAGGCATGAAAAGGGAAATAAAGCAGTTTGATCAGTTCTTCTTACATCATAGGCGCTCAGATATGATGTAGGACGTGAGATTATCCTGTCCAAGATTTTAACGTCACGTTCCGTTGTCCGTGAACCGATGGCATAAAGTGTATATTTATATTCCACAGAAAAGAGAAGACATAAAGATTTAGACACTACGGTGTTCAAACAGCCGACACTAAAGAAAAATTTGATGTGATGTTACTGACATTTCTGGTCATTACTAAAACTCTTAATTACACAGTGGCGGCGATTTCCCAGAGCGAACTTGATGCACTAGAACAACGTGCTATACATAATGACCAACCAACACATTAAGCAATGAACCACAGAGTGTTAATTAGCCTGTATGTGGGTTGCTGGTGTCTCTTTAACTTCATATGGCAATATTACATGTATATGCTTGTATGGTACGTTATATCACTTAATGAAACGTGAAGCAAGGTTGTCTCAAAAGCGGATACAAAACTAAAATATCAAGCGCGTCTGAAATTATTTATTTACGATATGATTATTTAAATTATATTTACATTATTGATTTCATATATTATGTTTTGCGAATATGATTTATGTCACAACCGCGTTGAGCCTTAAAAGCAGATCATTCCTGACACCTTGTGGCTGAATGCTGAATCTGCAAGTCAATTCCATATTGACACTACGGAAGGGAGAAGCTAAGTTTTGAAACCTACGTGCGGTATTTTTTTAGGCGATTTCAGTCACCGCGTGGTGCTTACCTTAGTCCGATCCTCTTGGTTTAAACCAACCTGAATAGCATTTCATTACAAGCCACGGATGCACCATGAATTTTAGCTCCTGGTGTGATATACTTGGTGTTGAGGTATTTTTACTTCTCATAATGCAAGCTGTGTAGGTTGGCATAGCCATCAATCCCCGAGATGTTTAGTCATAGATTTCAGAAGGAATCATTATTATTCAGCTCTGCCAAGTCGATGTAACCTCCTAGTGATCCCTGGAGTGTCTTCCATCTGAATCGTCGGAGTTCACAAAGGCATATTCATTGTTGGGGTGACTTTGAGTCTCTCCTGCTTATTGCCTGTTGGCGTCTGATTCTTTTACCTTTTTTCATAAAAATCATGGGGTCACTCATAATATTTCCAAAATAATACAAGCTTCGGTCTGTTCAGTTGTGCTTCAACTGTGAGTCTGCTGGCGTGTCACCATTTTTTCTGTGGCCTGTGGTATTCTTACAAACCTTCGCCAGCACCAGAGGTCAGAGACATCAATATTCTCAGTTTTATGTTTCTTTGTTGTCTGCCTTTGATGTTTATAAATAGTCATGGAAAATACAATATTCTGAGTGAGGTACCCAATCTAGTGGTGTATTTCCAGTTATTAAATAAGCTCAGCTCAAAAAGAGCCCAATGTCTTGCTTTATACCTTTGCTCCAGGCCCATAGTTAAGTACTTTAGAAAGACAAAAAATAGAAGAGATGATCATTCTGCATCTTTCCCCATAATGAAAGACATGACACCAGTTTGAGTACCGCACCTGTCTCTAGGCCTTCCTCAGTTTGGGTACTGTCCCTGTCTCCTGGCCTTCCTCATTTTGGGTACTGCACCTGTCACCTGTCC
>JABFEA020000048.1:3309182-3330107 GCA_019775915.2 Cyphomyrus plagiostoma
AAGAGAAGATCATCTGCATAGAGCGATAGTTTATAGGAGATTCCAAACCGAGTAATACCTTTAAACTTTTCCTCACTCCTTGAGGGTCTTTAAAATAAATAAATAGATGGTCGAATAAATAAAGTAGAAAAATAACTCACACTGGTCACAGACTGGAGCCCAACTCACCTCTACCAAGCGGCTCTGTTAATGCCGTCTGTTACGCTGTGAAAATAATGAAGTACTGTGGAGTCTAATACACAGTGTTGCTATGGCTACAGTAAGTTTCCATGCATGAAATGAGTACTGCCATTTCCTAGGTTGTTAAAAAAAAAAAACAAAGCGATTTTTCACCAGGCTGAAGCGGAGGGCCGTGTCCCAGAATCCCCCGTGTCAGTCCATGGCACTTCTCGTGGGTGACGAGGTTTGTTCTGGATTGGTGCGATTCAAAGTGCATTTTACAGAGCGCCGGCAAAACGACTCTGACAGATCGGCCTGAATATTTCTGTCACCGCATCAGCGGAGATTGTATAGTCACCCGAACTATTCTCAGGTTTTACATTCATGTTTTATTTATTTAGAGCCAAAAGAATGAGCATATAACAGGAGAAAAGCAAATGCAAAAAATCATGTTAAACGGCTGAAGCCCCAGTTCTGTTCTGATTTTTATTGTAACCTGAACAATATTTAGCATCTGACTTTGATGTTTCTGTGGGTTGTTATTCAAAGAGCAGGTATATTTAGAAATGAAGGGATAGGCAAATAAGATAAGATAATCCTTTATTAGTCCCACAGGTGGGAATACAACCATATTTGAGCGATTCGCTTCTGTTTAATTATTTCAGTCAGATCCAGTTTCGAGTCCATAGTTGTGGTGGCTCTAAATCTCCAAGGACACCCTAATTTTGTGTATTTCCAGCAAGAGTCGGATATGACATTTTATAAATTAATCTCACCCATTGGGTGCCTGCACTACCTTTTACCACCCGATTGTTAGGGACATTTGTGACATTCTGGGAATATTGGGGATATCTGTGTCATTGAGGAATTCTGCAGCTCTGAGAGCTGATTTTGGTGAATTCCAGCATCCGTATTTATGCAGATAACAGCAGGAGTTACAGAACGGTGACTCTCGTAGTATAGTACTGAAAATCTTACTCTCTCGTAGTATAGCATTGACGGTCTTTTAGTATAGTAGTATAAGTCTTACTCTTTAAATTCATAGGAAACCTGTCTCTCTGTCTCTCAACCTATTGGGATTAATGTGAGTGGCATGGAGTTGCTCCCTGTTGTACCAGTCCAGCTCTGAGTGCCTCCCTCTGGAATATTACAGGTAAAACATATGGATTATGCAGATAGTCTGGCTGCCATTCGAAAATGGCGGAATGACACTGTTTTCAAATATACCGCCAGACTACTATATGTTGCTGTAAAATGTCTGGATGTTATGGCAAGTTAAGTCCCGACCAAGCCTAATTTATTACCCTTCCGGCTTAGTGGTGGCTGCCCCTCAGGGTGCAGGACACACACTGTTTGATATGCAGGCAGGAGGGCGTGAGAGAGCGGGGTCGGTGGCATGGAAAGATAAAAGCGGCCCCTTGCCGTCATTGGCCATGAGACGTTGTCCCCTGAACACTCCACTTACTGTCGCCGGCATGCGTATGCTGCATCCGTGTCTGTTTGCATATGACATCTGCATGTGTGAAAGGGAAGTATGAATAATGCAGCAGCACTTTAACCTGAAGTGGCTTTTCTCTCCCCCCCCCCCCCCCCCAGAAAACAATGAATATGGACTCCTCTCTGCCACCGAACGGTAATCTGCTGAGGGCAGAGGGATTTTCATGGAAGAGTCTGCATGGCGGGAAAAATGCATCTCGCAATTAATCAGGCCGCAGTGGGCCGGAGGCAGAGGTGGCTCAGGCGTGTATTCTGGTTGGGTGTCGAGCGCATCCTCTTGCGATTCTCTGCCGACTCTGTGTCTTTCATACACAGCCATTGTCAGCACTGAAGAGTTTCAATAAACATACAATAGATACAAAAGAAATGGCTGCTTCTGTTTTCGAAAAGGGTTGGATTGCCTGCAGTTGCCTGGGACAATTTATTGCAAGTAAATAATACTTCAGTATTGATCTAGAATGTTATTTCTTTCCAAATGGGAAAGAGAGGCTTATTTTGACTGTTGTAAGATAATCACACAGTAATACACAAAATAATAAAACGACCTTCTTCATACCTTTTCAGAGTCTTTGAATAGCCTATCAGCTAACGATAGACTAGCACCTGACAGTTAGAAGGCCATTAAAAGTACGAAAAATATTGTGGTGAAAAAATTATACCAAGAAGCACATCTTCTATAAGAAATAAACTGTTCAGTACGGAGTGGTGGCTGAGGGCATCTGTGATCTCCAAAAATGTCCAAAGTCTCTGATAATAGCAGGTTGTGAGGTGAATGACCTGGCATCACCAAGCTGCCTGAGATTCATTTCAGTTCGATTTATTTTTATATAGCACTTTTCACAACAGTGTCACCCCAAGGCCCTTCACACAGGTGTTTTGTGATACATTCCTGCATCATTTTTGCAGAATGATTCAAAAACAGGGAAATTGGAAGATAAAGAATGAAAGAAGGAAAGCCCCCCCCCCCCTCCGACATAGGAACATTATAGAAAGAGAAAGAGTGGGCTTGCTTGCTAAAAGCAAGGTGTAGACTGTGATCAAGTTTCTAATGTTTGGAGCATGTAAACCCTTTAACATTCAATGGCACTAGCAGGCACACTGACAGGTAGCAGGGACGAGAACAAGTAAAAACATTGCAAGTCTGAGTCAAGTCTGAAGTCGTGTGCCCTAACTCCAAATTGAGTCCAAGTCTTTCCATCAGTTTTACTGTTGAGTTACAAATCATCAAATTTGTGACTTGAGCGCGAATAAAGTTGCGAGAAAGTGACTTGAGTTCCCACCTCTGACAGGTAGTAAATGTGTTAAACCTGTCTCGCTTGGCAACATCTAATGAGGGACACAGCCCATGGAATTCATTTCTGACAAACGGTTTGGGCACTAGAAAGAGCGCTATATGATAATGGACCCCATCCCCCCCCCCGGTATGTCTCCCGCAGTACAGGATCGGCCAGCTGTACATGATCAGCAAGCACAGCCACGAGCAGAGTGAGCGAGGGGAGGGCGTGGAGGTGGTGCAGAATGAGCCTTATGAGGACCCCATCCATGGGCACGGCCAGTTCACCGAGAAGAGGCTGTACCTCAACAGGTACGCAGAGACCACCAACCCCAGGGCTCAAAATGCCGGCGTCCATTCAAGCAACATTTCATCCAGAGTAGCAGCTTGTATTTACAGCGATGATTCACATAAGTATATAATTATCTCCTGTTCCACACTGAAATAAAGGGGTTTTTTTTTGCCTGCCAATACAGACACTTATGATTAATCAAACAGTTGTATGCCGTAATATTTTCTTCCTGGAAAGGAGTGGTGTTAATGAAATAATTTATCTTTTTTCCAGTTTTTTTGGAAGGAGTTGCGGGACTCAGCAGATGTTGCTAAAATGACAGCCCGTATGTCTCATTTACGGCACTGTGTGATGTCTTTGCTGTATTGGCATCAGCTGAATTATCGGACTGGATGCACTATATGAAATTAATATATGTATCTGCCCCCTGAGGGTTGTAGGGCTTTCCTCCACCAGCGTGGGCTGGCTATGTGGGGGTGTGGCCAGCGAGGCCTTTTGTATCAGGAGCCTCTTAATGCTATGGAGCAGTGCTAATGCCAATGAAGATTGCTAATGCTAAAGGACATTGCTAATGCTAAAGAGTATTGCTAATACCAATGAAGATCGCTAATGCTAAAGAGTATTGCTAATGCTAATGCAGCATGACAGAATTTCCGCAACATTCTGCCTGCTGTCAGTAAAGCCAGAAGTGGGCAATTCATAGTTAGTCACGCCTACATGTCCTTTCACTTTTGGTAAAGTAAAACTAATTCTGCATGCTGTTCATCAGTTTTACCCTTACATGCTCTGACATGAATGGTTCTATGCTGGAAGGGTTTGACATTTACCGCTGGGTTTGTCCCTGTGACCCTGACCACGAGAAGCAGTTAGATAATGTTTACTTTATTACTAAGGTTCATACACAGGAAATGCCCCAAAGCTTTCGATCAGTCTAAATTAGTTTTCCTTTTCATGTGAAATCAGCTCCAGTTGAACCCAGACTATGTATTACTGTGACTTTCTGTATAACTGAAACCACAAATTGGTTGTTACGTCAACTAGCCAGCATTACAGATGGCAATTATTTCACAATTTCTGCAAACTAACAGTTGCACTCAGTCCAAAATGTTCCTTCTGTGATAATTTCTTTTTTCTTCCAACCAAACTTTGGTGTATGTGCGTGCACTGCATAATCCAAGCTTCTCGCTCATCAAAGGAGATGCTGGTGTCCCTTTGGAGGACTGAGATATCTCACAAGCCCTGCCATCTCTCAACATTTATCAGAGGAAGTGTTTCTGACAGCGAGAACAGAGAACATAGTGAGAAACAGATGGACAAAGGCGACATGGCTTTTTTTTAGGACAGCAGTTGCCCAGTCAGTTTGAGATTGAAATAAAAAGAAAACGGATGTACATAATTAAATATTAGAAGTGTATCGATACTTGAATAAGGCAGGCTGACAGGCCACTGCTGTATCATGCATCCTGCCTCTTCTCTTGGTTAAGAGGCCAGACTCCTAACCAGATGGACACATGCTCAGATCCCAGGATGTCCCTCAGGTGATCTGCACCAAAGCTATCCCACACTGTGAATGAGATTAAATTGGGGAAAAAAATGTAACTGAACAACACAATCTTCTAAATAACCAATCTGTTTACGTCATAATCTGGGTCATTTCTGGAGGTGGATTACCTGATAAGTAAGACCTCAGCCCCGACGGACTGTCCAGCCCTGGTTAGTTCAATAAACACATACCACCTCAAGGCAGTACTTTAATATGACCAAACCATCATTTCTCCAGTTATTTTGCTACTACAATTATTCAGTCATCTTTATTCTCATTCATCTTCCGCCTTTGATGTCTAACTATTAGATATGTACATTTTTGTCTGGGGAAAACCAGCTTGTTTCTAAGCGACGCAATTCAGACGGAGAACAGAGGAGGGAAGGAGCCGTCAAGACAGCTACGAGTTCTTGTCAACACCCTTTGGATCCATGTAGAATGAATGTGGTTGTATAATAGAGGTACAATGGATGGTATTCCCAGAAAGACACACAGCTGTCCTTCTGCCTACTGGACACCTGCCCGTGACAGATTTTCCCAGCATCCCTGGAGGTTGACAAGTTTTTATTTTGTTTGGTGCCAGTGATGTTCAGGTGGGGAAGAGCTCTGCTGACAGGCTGCGGACGACTCTGCTTTGGGGTTCTACTTGGTTACTTCTGCCAGGGTTTGTATAACCCGTGGATAAGCTCAATCAAACCAATACTGTAGGACATGGCGAGTTACGGCAGTGTGGGTTCCCTACGGCATTTCTGTTCCCGCTCCGAGTCCAGCGACACGCAGGTGGACCGGCTAGAGTTTATAAATTGCCCACAATGTGTCAGCGACACGCTGCCGTCCTGTACAGGATGTCCTTTGCCTTGGAGGGAGAGGAAGTAGGTGGGGTGGGACAGCCGTTATGTAACATAGAGGAGTGGCTGCATTAAGGACTAAATAAGGAGTCGATCTGTTGGGCTGAGGTACTCGTTTTGACTGTAGAATTCAGGGCTGAGCCTCTCTGCCCCATTAGAGAGTTTCCCTTAAAATGACCATCTTACAGTATTCAATGCCATTGTCATTCCCCCCCGCCCCAACAGCGGACCCCCCTCAAGGCCTCTGACACAATACGGCCAATAAATACACTCAAACAGTTTGTGAGGCAGGGCCGTGTTCCGTATCACTGAGGGCTTTGGTGTTATTGCATGGTGACAGAGAGTGTGAGAGTCTGAAAGAGTGAGTGTCACATCCGATGCATGGGAGTCGGCGACCCTGCACTCCTTTTTCGCGTCTTTTTCGATGAGGGATGCCGGTTATATAAACTCATTTCAGAGCAGGTTTATGTCATGTGACTCAGTCGTCATGAGTTCTGCAGTGAAGTGAGCGTGAGGACCTCCCCTGTCCGGTATTCTGACACGGCGCCCTATTGTTACAGCACATGCTGTCATACTGTAACTATCTTTGTATTGTAAACACACCAAGTCCCTGGGGTGATCAGAATATTCTCAGGCAATGATCAAGGCCAGAGAGGAGATGTTTCTTTTTTTTTAATATGGAACTGAGGAAGCAGTTCTTCACTCCCTGCTTTGTGTTACGCTCTCGGACAAGGACAACTGGGCAGAGCCACTGGTATCGACTCTGAATAGCGAGCTCGGTGAGCAGTATGGAGAACTTTTAGTCACAGCACCTTTTTCCTAAGTCATTTGATGCTCGTGACTAAGTACGGCGTGTTCCAGGACTGCAGACAGCCTTGCAAGATGGTCTTCTGAAAGAGTTACCATTTCTGTGAGTTTGGCACGCAGCCGTGTGCCACTGAAGGCTGATTAAAAGGAGCCCAGTATGTAGATCTTCCTCTCAGCCATGGGTCTGGAAAGATCAAACTTGGTTTAGTCCTTCATTTCATTCACTCCTTTTTTATTCCTTTTCATTCGTCATTTTTCTTCTCCTTCCTCAGCAAGTTGCCTAGCTGGGCAAGAGCTGTGGTCCCCAAGATCTTCTATGTGACAGAGAAGGCCTGGAACTACTACCCCTACACCATCACAGGTGACTACCAACCGAGCTCTCCCATTGGATAGGAGATAGGCATATGGTAGGTTCACTCACCTTACGGGGTTTGGTTCTGATTCTCGTCTAACACCATACCTGTGCCTCACTCACATCCTACTTTTTTAAAAAGCAGAATCTCTCATATAGCCAAAAAGCCTGTGGATAGCATGTTGTAAATGGTTGACTGTAGTGACACACTGGGCCATTAAAGGGGATGGCGTTGACTTACACTGATAACCCTTAGAAGAGCAAAATCCATTTACTGTGAATTCTACTAGTTTTCTTATCAGGAAATTAATAAATCAGGAAACCAAGATACAATCTTCCGATGGAGAGCAGTCACCCTCGATCCCCCATCCCTTTAATTACCGAGGCACTCTGGGCATGGATGAAGGTTTAACTCGACTGCCCGTTCTCTCTTCCCCCTGCATCGATGTCCATCCCGGGCCGGGGCGGTTCAGAATACACGGTGAGTCTCCATCCGACGCCCTGTCCGTCTCCTAGCAGGACGACAGATGTTCAGCAGAGGCGTTACTCAGTTATGCGTTCGTGTTTTCACTGTGCACTTAGCCCGGTATGCGCCCTCTTACGGCGTGTCTGTTACAGTAATGGGGTCAGCTGAGCCAGGAACCGCACTTTTGGCAGGTGTTTGAGCAGCGATGAAGTGAAACTGGGTAAAGTCATGTGACTTTTTCTCGGACCAGAGAGCGCCATCTGCTGTACGCAGGGATGAAAGGCGCAGTCTTTCGCGGCTGTGAGGTGGACAAAGTGGCGGGCAATAATGTCGAGGGAGGGGTTTGCTGCACGGCTCAGCAGGCGACGTCCCTGTGCATCTGATCAGAAGGTCATCAGTTCAAATCCCAGGGCTGGTGGATTGATGAAACGCCTCTCAGTGTTAACGCCTCATAGGGATTATGGATAAAGCAATTTCTAAACAGGATTGTTCCCCCCCGACAACTGGGTTTTGGCCACTGGAACCTAATTAATGTTTCATAAGAACACGCCTCCCTTTGGTCTTAGTTCGAAATGTACTGGCAATTAAAATGTACTTTTCCTGCAATAACAAACAAGTAATGATGTTATGTCACGCCTTCTGGTCCCAATGTAAATATAGCTCACTCTGGCTTATATTTGTTACAATTACTCATGGGCTCAGGAGCCCAGCAGGTGAGGAGAGGACAGCTGATTACCTGATTAGTAAACCTTGGGCACAGAAAAAAATAACGCTGTTAATTAACTGCGTTGATCACCTTGTTCAGGGTTAACGAGTTCCACATGGAATTGAAATCTGGAGCCTCCGTCATTCTTTAGCTGTTAGTTTATTTTCTTTTTGCAGTCACAGTAATCTTACGTACCTGGGGGTGTTCCTCAAAGCAGGATTTCTTGCTTAGCTGGATAACTTGTTGGATTTAAGGTAGTCTAAGCTACATGTAAGTGGACAATTGTAAAGGCAATTTAATGCAGACTACCTTAAATCCAACAAGTTATCCAGCTAAGCAAGAAATCCTGCTTTGAGGAACACCCCCCAGGACACCAGGGGGGTCTGTAGGGGTACATCGGCATTATAATTTATCATCAATTTGTGGGAAAACATTAGCAATGTAACATTTATGTAGTTTAGATTTATGAAGTATAGAAGATACACTCAACATATTTTTTCTAAGAAAAATTATTTCTAGGTACTATCAGCAATGATGGGCTTCCAGATCACAACATTTGAGCAGGAGGTTTATATAGCGACAGGCACTCGTCAGTAGAGAGATAAGTCTCCCCTTTCACACTGGCACTCAGGCATGCATCTAACGCACGCACACACACACCCACGTGCACGTGTCAGCTTTCCACACAGTCGTGTCCAACCATTGGCATGTGCCTTCATCACCGAAACTCCCCATCATCTTCTGAACACTGGCCCCAGTCTGCAGCCCCCACTCCCTGCACCAGAGGTAGGCATTTCAGGTCCAGAGAGTCAATGTCCAGACCAAAATTTTGTTTCAACCAACCGGTCGAGTATAGAAGGTCACAGTTACAGAGTCATACTCAACTGCCTGGTTGAAACAAAACCTTGATTTACTCTCTGGACCTGAACTCTGCCTCACACCCCTTAAAGCCACATAACAAATGGGCAGTAGATAGTGATGGACTGATGGTGCAGGAGAAGCTTCACCAAAGGGCTCTTTGTAAACATCGCTTGTTTGAAGGCTCGGTTTTCCGTATCAACGGCAGATGATTGATCTCTATGGTGCTCCGATAAAAAAATCACCATAAGCATGTAGAGAATTGCTTTGAAACGTCACTGAATCTTGGCAACCTCTCTGCCTGTCCTGTGGCTCCATGTTGTCATGGTCAGAAAAGACCATGAAACACCTGAAGAGCGCTGACACTGCTGGCTGCAGTCCCCTCAGTCTGACCACCGCCATGACCCAGCTGACAGCCAGAGGTGGACAGTTAAGGTCCAGAAAATTAAAATCCAGACCAAGGCTTTTTATAACTGGTTGGTTGAAAGAAAACCTTGGTCTGCATTTGAACTTTCTGAACCTGAACTTTCCACTTCTGCAGATGACCAATTGTATTTTTTCTAATGCTAGAGTAGAATTCAAGATTATGTGTATTGGACACTGATATTTATTGGACAGAGCCTGGACTGGCCTTGGCTGCTCATTCAATGAGTTGTGGTCATCAGGACCTTCTGGGAGATTAGATATGTAGAATGGTTCCTGACCACTGTTCACAGCATTATTATGGAAATAAATGCTTTTTGTCAACTTTTGTTCTTTAATTTTGCTTTTTTGCAGTGTTCATTTTTGCCAAAGTTTTCCATTCATATAGAAACAAAGTATGAGGACAACAAAGGAAGCAATGACCACGTAAGTATGGTCTTGTGTCTGTGCATGTGAGTGCACGCCTGTGTCGGGTGTGTACTTGCAAAAGCGTCACCCCGTCTGTGCTCTGTGTGATATGCAGAAAATACTACACAGTTCAGGTCCACCTGGTCGGAATTTGAGAATCAGATCGCCATCTGGTGGTCATAGCTGGGATTGATTGTGGATATTCTCACTGTTAGGGGAGCTGTTCGTTCTACTCATTTGTGCTTCCTTCATAAAAATAATGAACTTTCATATTCATGGCAGCCAAAAATTATGACATGAATCTGTGTATAGGAAGCTGAAGCGTGTTCATTGTACCAGAACATTACATGAAGCACACCTGTGAGCTGTTGGGAGCCATAGCTAATGAACTCCTTAGGGACCAGGCAGGAAGCAGCCTCCTCACAGCACATGCAGGTCCTCTGGTTGCCTTTAATGTCCCTGTGTGTGTGCATGTCCCTGTGTGTATGCGTGTCTTTGTGTGTGTGCGTCACTTTTTGTGTGTGTGTGTGCACGCGTGTCCCTGCGTGTGTCTGTGTGTGCTCGTGTGTGTGTGCGTGTGTGTGTGTGTGTCCGTGTGTGCTCGTGTGTGTGTGCGTGTGTGCGTGTCTTTGTGTGTGTGTGTCCCTGTGTGTGTGCGGCTGCCTTTCAGATCTTTGTTGGGGAACCCAAAGAAGAAGACACGGAGGTGTGCTTCATTGACATCGCCTGCGACGACGTTCCTGAACGGTACTACAAAAAGTCAGAGGTACGGGTGTGATGGCAGCTGGGGTGTGGTGGTGGGGGGGTGGTGGGAGGCAGCTTTTTCACGTGCATATCGAGCATCACACATGTCTGGGCTATGGACAAACACCAAAAACCATCAGCTGCTGATGAAACATACCTTGTCCGTATCTCTATACTCATTCCGATTGTTTGTAAGTAGACAGCCTCTGGACAGCCTCTGTCAGCTGAGATTCAGGCATTATGCAGTAATACTGAGTCAGGTTGGGTCCTCATATGCCTGTGTCTCACTCCTCAGTATCTCTGTGTAAGTAAGAGCAGTAGATGATTCTGGAGTGTGAGACTAAAGGGTTGGCATGCAGGGTTGGAATGCAGGGGAGAGCGATTACGCTGCCATGCATGTTAACCTGAACAGGTCGGCAACTGCAGAGATTATCTTGTTTGCAACATACTGTCAGAGGCTGTAGCTACTACAGGAAAACAAGGCTATGAAAGCAGCAGCTTACCGATTAACAGAAAGTAAAAGAAGGTGAAAACTAATTCAAGTAAAATACTGTATTGCGAAGGAAATCACTGAATGTATTAAATAAAAAATGACTTTCAAAAGAAAAGAAACTACTGCAGAAATAGTGCATCATTTAAAGTAATTCAGTTGCACTGCTCGGACTCCCGAGGGGGTGTTCACCGCCAAAGCCCTGCCCCCCCCCCAGGACCTGCGCTGCTTCCACTCAGAGAAGACGTCGCGGGGTCCCCTGACGGAGGGCTGGCGGGACACGCACTGCCCCATCATGTGCTCCTACAAGCTGGTTGGCGTCAGGTTCGAGGTGTGGGGGCTCCAGAACCGCGTGGAGCAGTTTGTGCATAAGGTACGGCCTTCGGAGGACCAGAGACCAGAGCGCCGATCTGAACCGCGGATTCATTAAAATACAGGCCTGCTCTTCCCAGCCACTCCGCTCGTGGCTCGCTGACTGCGCTCTCTACACTGACTGCGCTGGCTGCCAGGTCACTTCAGGTCTAGCAAGCTTCAGCTGAGATGTGAAGTCAGCTCAAGTCAAGTGGGCATTATTGTCAATGCATCCATATACAGGTGTACAGGCACAGAATAACCATGTCCAGGACAAACAGACAGCACTGACATTTTCATAGGGCTTAGAGTGCAAATACACAGGACACTGCAGAACAGGAGGTCTGGGTACAGGGGTTTATATACATGAAGGTATGCATAGGCCATTCTCGACCCTATTTGGAGGGGGGGGGGGGCTAGGCCACCAATTATTTGTCTCAGCCCCCCCTAAAAAATCAACATTCTGTATTTTGTCAGCTAGAAAGTCGCCTCTATACTGGGGTAGTACTGAGCCACTTTCAGGGTGAGAGCCTAGAATCTGCCCTGTATGTAGACAATAAGCAATAGAACAGGGTGGGATACATAGTGGCTGAAGACGAACAGTAAATAAGCTCAGCAGTGTGTAAACTGAGTTGCATGATTCATACATCATATCCATCTTCCAGCTACTCATCAGCATGACTTCAGTGAGGGGGAGGGCATGTCCATTCCACCTTATTGTGGAATTTGGCCCCCCCCTCTAACAACACCAGTATATTTTTGTTATTTACTTTCATTGCACCCCTTGCTCACGTTTAACATTATTCCTACACTGATGCAGTCTGTTTCTCCCAGTATTGCCTATGCACTATTAAACATTGATAATCTATTCTTACAGTATATGTGAGTTTTTAACAGAACAGTGTATGGGTAGTGTGTGGCTCAGTAGGCTAAACCTGCATGCCTGTAATCAAGAGGTCACCAGTTCAAACCCAGCCTCAGTCCGAGGGTCCTGGAGCAGGGCCCTTAACCCCTAGCTCCCTGGCTGCTGCTATAGGTGGCTGCCCTTCACGGACAACTTGCTCCACAAAGAGCAAGTTGAGGGGGGTGTAAAGACAATTTCAATATTATTATTATTAAAAATGCCTGAAAGTCTCTGGTTGGAGCAGCAGCCAGAGACCAGGGTCTTCACAGGGGGGAGGGTGACCTGTGACAGCGGAGATGGACGCTGGGTGGGGCAGAGCTCACACACCACAAACGGACAGAGAGGCCTGGGAATCATTCATCAACTGCTTTACCGTGGTATCAGGGCTGAACAAAGGAAATGATTGTGGTTGAGGTGATTACGGCTCTGGGGATTGGTGTCAACAGGTATCTGGGCTATTTCGGTCAATACAAAGCAGAGCACTGCAATTTATACATATTGCAGAGAACAGGGCATGGGTGGCGCTAATCAGTACGAACAGCCCCGGGATTGGACACTCCACCGTGAGCCTGCTAGAGGCCACGCCCCCATCTCACTCAGCCCTTGATGCCTGCTTCCCCCTACAGGTTGTCCGCGATGTCCTCTTGCTGGGACACAGGCAGGCCTTCGCCTGGGTCGACGAGTGGATCGGTGAGTTTCTCTCACAGTGCTGCAGCTCGTTTGCGTCACCCAGATCTGACACATCCCTCATTCCTCACACATACATGGGTGGTGCTGCCGTCTAGGGACTGAGGCAGGATGACCACTGTAATATCCTTAGTGTACAAGAACATTGTCTGTCATTGGAACTGCAGCGTAACCTTCAAGGACTGGGTGTATTATGCTGTCCGTTAACGTGTCACTTTTGAACAAGCGGGCAATCAAGACAGGTCAAGTATAACACTCGTTTCCCACGAATCAAAGAGACCAGTGCAATCTCTCCAAGAGTGAGCTGTCTCACATCGTGATAGGGGTCAGCGTGCTCTTTGCTAAACCTGCTGCGATAAGAGGATTGAATTAGCATTAGCAAGAATTAGCATATGGCGGCACGGTGTCTTGCACAGGTTTCCTGCTGTAGAGTACGTGCATACTGGCCAGGTTGTACCCGGCCATGAACCCTCTGCCTTGCACCCTCTGCTTTCCGGAAGAGGCTGCAGGCTCCCTTATGACCTCCGTGCAGGACAAATGGTTGGGAAACCGGTGGAGGAATTTTCATAGACTCTGCATTTCATTAACTGCGAAAACCCACTTTGCATTTCGATTGAAAGTAGCGTGTTCATTTTCAGGCTGTGAACATTAATGTCGAAGGATGCCCGTGATGTTGCTTCAAGCGGTGACCTTGAAGAATGCGTTTAAAGTTTAAAGTTTAAAGTCTAGTTTGTAATGATTTTCCTGGAAACTTGCCTGCATTGAATGATCAATGTGTCCTTATATCACCAGAAGCCTTCATCATAGTACTATATATAAAATGAATCAAAACTTTAGCCCCTGAAGGGTGGTGGGTTTTACATTAAAAACTCACCAGTCTTGATTCTCTCGCTGTAGCCCTGCTGTGTTTGTCTTTCCCAACAGCAGCAGAGACAGAATGTAAAATTACAGGTTTTTCATTTTCTCCCCACCGCTGGGGAAAATCCAGCAAAGGGGTCCTATTGGTAGGATTGCTGAACAATCCATGAAATTTATTTCTGGCTATCGATCTGCCATAGAAATGAGTAATCATGGAGCACCATATGGAGAGGAGTGACAACGTCCAGAACGTCCAAAGTCAATGTGACCCCTTATGATAAATCTCCACTCACATAATCAGTTTTTGCTTTTTTATGTAATAATTTGCAAAGCAGATGCCTTTTACCCAAAGCGCCTCTCAGAACAGTGCTGTTTATGCTGCTGGATTTACTAAAGCATTTAAGATCGTATGAGCTGGTCTGCTAGGCTGTTGAACTGAATATGTGCCTCTTTATGCATCAGAAAAGCAGTTTCCAGGCCCGTTGCCTCTGGATAATCATTCCGAAAGTCATCTAAGACCTAGCAGCGAGCAGTCCCAGGAGAATGCCTGTCCCAGAATGGCACAAGCCAACCTGTCATCTACCACATACAACGGGCCCAATTACAACAGAGAACCAATGGCATGAACTCAGGATCGCCAGATGTTCAGGCACGACACTGCAAAAGGAAAACCGGGAGAAATGGGTGTAATACGTTTATAAAAGGTCAAGTTCAAGCTGAATGACGATGAATTTTAGAAAAAGAATGACCTCTGACAGTGATTTAATTTACTTAATATGTAGTAAATCAGATGAAAAACATGTAATGGCCTGGTGGCAGCAAAATTTGGGGGAAAAACTAAATCTTCTACAGTCTTTATATCATCTGTCTTTAAATAATCCAGCATATGTATATGAGAAACACAACACAGACTGTATAAAGGCAGGAAACAAAGAGAATGTGTGATGGATCACTTCACACCAGCAGGGGGCAATCACCACCATGTGGGCTGCTGGTAACCATGGTTTCCTTGTGGTTGCCCAGGATGAGGGCCGGGATAAGGGAAGGGCATGGCTGGCTGTGCATACGCTCCCCGCCCCTGAGAATAGTGCACGTGGTGCCGGACGACCCGGGAGGGACCGTATCTCGTGACAGACCCCATCTGTGCTGAAGCATGTGCACCCATTTTGGTGAATAGGAGCTGACTTAATTGCCACCAGACTTTTTCTATCATGTTTACGTGGCCCCTTATGCCCCTCAAGGGGTATGTGCCCGCACCCTTATCGCTCACGCCGTCCTCTGTGCCACAGGAAGGAGGGTACAGCAATCAAGAACGGTGACTTAGTGCTGTCCAGAAAAGAGACCATCCATCCATCCATCCATCCATTTTCTCCCGCTTATCTGAGGTCTGGTCGCGGGGGCAGCAGTCTCAGCAGGGAAACCCACACTTCCCTCTCCCCGGCCACTTCATCCAGCTCCTCTGAGGTAATCCCAAGGCGTTCCCAGGCCAGCCGAGAGACATAGTCCCTCCAGCGTGCCCTGGGTGTTCCCCGGGGCCTCCTCCCAGTGGGACATGCCCGGATCACCTCACCAGGGAGGCGTCCAGGAGGCATCCTAATCAGATGCCTGAGCCACCTCATCTGGCTCCTCTCGATGCAGAGGAGCAGCGGCTCTACTCTGAGTCCCTCCCAAATGACCGAGCTCCTCGCCCTATCTCTAAGGGAGAGCCCAGCCACCCTACGGAGGAAGCTCATTTGAGCCACTTGTACTCGCGATCTCGTTCTTTCGGGTACTACCCACAGCTCGTGACCATAGATGAGGGTAGGAACATAGATCGACTGGTAAATTTGAGATCTTTGCCTTTTGGCTCAGCTCCTTCTTCACCATGACAGACCGATGCAGCGCCCGCATCACTGCTGACGCTGCACCAATCCGTCTGTCGATCTCCTGCTCCATTGCTGAGGAGTGTGATCCCCCTATAGTTGGAGCACACCCTCTGGTTCCTCTCCTCCTCCAGAGGCACTGCCCCCGATGTCCATGCAATGCTGCAGATGCGTGTCAACCAGGACAACCCCACAGCATCCAGAGCCTTAAGGAGCTCCGGGCGGATCTCTCCGCCCCTCTCTTCACCCGAGTGTCCAAAACATGCGGCCGCAAATCCGACGACACGACTACAAAGTTGATCATCGAACTGCGGCCTAGGGTGTCCTGGTGCCAAGTGCACATATGGACACCCTTATGCCTGACGAGCACAGAAGCCCAACAACAAAACACCACTCAGGTTCAGATTGGGGGGGGGCGTTCCTCCCAATCACGCCACTCCAGGTCTCACTGTCATTGCCCACGTCAGCATTAAAGTCCCCCAGCAGAAAAAGAGAGTTCCCAGGAGGAGTGCTCTCCCACACCCCTTCCAAGGACTCCAAAAAGGGTGGGTCTTCTGAACTTCTGCTTGGCGCATAAGTACAAACAACAGTCAGGACCCGTCCCCCCACCCGGAGGCGAAGGGAACCTACCCTCTCGTCCACTGTGGTAAACCCCAATGTACAGGCGCCCAGCCAGGGGGCAATACGTATGCCCACCCCCACTCGGCGCCTCTCCCGTGAGCAACTCCAGAGTGGAAAAGGGTCCAACCTCCTTCGAGCAGACTGATTCCAGAGCCCAAGCCATGCGTCCAGGTGAGCCGACTATGTCTAGCCGGAACTTCACAACCTCGTGCACCAGCTCATGCTCCTTTCCCATCAGAGAGACATTCCGTGTCCCAAGAGGTAGCTTCTGCAGCCGAGGATCAGACCAGCCAGGGTCCCCGTCTTCGGCCATTGCCCAGCTCATTAGGCACCTGACCCCTATGACTTATCCTATAGGTGGTGAGCCCATTGGAGGGGGGATCCACGTGCCTTGTTCGGGCTGTGCTCGACCAGGCCCCTGGCCACCAAGCGCTCGCCATCAAGCCCCACCCCCAGGCCTGGCTCGCGGTGACCCGCGTCTGGGCAAGGGAAAATGTGGTTCCGTAATGTTTCTCTTCATAAGGGGTCTTTTGAGCCGCACTTCGTCTGGCAGAAAAGAGATCGTAATCTTTCAAGCATCTTTTACTTATGCGTACTCTTGTTCCAGTGGTGCAACACTGTAGTTACCTTTAAGCCTAGATCTGAAGTCTATGCTTTTGTTTACAAACCTCTACCAATGACGACATATGAGCTTTGCTGTCCTTCACCCTGGTTATTCCATGAATGTCACAATTAACCACCTTCTGCCCCCCCCCCATCTCACTCAATGTAGATATTTCCCATCTTCATCCTGTGAAGCCAATAGGTCACCACGTGGTCACATGTCCAGGGTTTTAGCCAATCTGTAAGCTGCACTAACAGGCCCATCTCTCCCTGCTTGCATCACTATGAAGACATGACGATGGAGGAGGTGAGGGAGTACGAACGCACCACCCAGGAGGCCACCAACCAGAAGCTGGGCTCCTTCCCACCGGCGATCTCCATCAGCGAGATGGAGCTGGCATCTCCCAGCCGGGGGGGGCCTTCCAGTGCCCCTTCCACGCCACTGTCCACTGAGGCGCCCGAGCTGCTGTCTGTGCCCCGTGACCGCCCACGCAAGAAATCAGCACCGGAGACACTCACACTTACGCTGCCCGATCGCCGTGGCTCAGGCTACCGGCTACCCAGCTTCTTCCCCTGGCATGCCCCTCCCTCTGCACAGCCTGAGTGACAAAATCAGGGAACATCCCCGCCCCAAGGCCCAACCTCAGACCCTCCAAGACTAATTAAAGACCTTTAAATGTAACCACCTAGCCAATCAGCTGTTAGTGCAGGTTAAATACCCTGCCAACAAGTGAAAAATAAGGATCCCTCCATGGCGTAGAACCTAAAACGGCCAGGTCACATGTTCCCTTTTTCCGAGGCTTCTTAATCACCATGCCACCTGCTAGCCAAGTTTGCATTGCGCTCCTAGTAAAAAAAATTCACATAATAATTAGAGTATAATAAATCTTGCTATACCAAAAAAGTAAATGTTTATAGAAAGCCATACAGTATCGCTGGGGAGCCAAAACCTTCACATTTAATACAGCATGGCTACTGACCTGGCCCCCCTCTTAGGAGATCCACAGGCTTGCTCAGTGTGATGTGTTTAAAAAGGACAGCAGCAGTATCTTTCCTCATACGTGTCACTGATAGTTATGTGTTAGTCCAGTCATCTCACTTATTTGCACATCATGAGCAGAATTAATGAGAAAAAGGTCAATCAGATGCCTCTTGGTGTGTATGGTGTGACAGGATTGAAGATACTTGTCTGTGTGTTTCATTTGCCTGAAGTAAATCCACATAATGTCAGTTTGTCTGTTCAGACTTTATTAACTTTATAGAGTGAGAGACGTTTCATTCATAATGTATATATGTAAAAAATGACACCTGAAACCATAAGTGGAAAAAGCCATTTATTTGGCTGTGATGAGGAGGGTCTGTCTGTGCCGAGCAGCCTAATATTCCCATCAGTGCCTCTGCATGGTATTTGTTTGGCTTGATGTTTGTTGTACAGATCAGGGCCCTGTATCACAAAGTCAGATTTCTTGCTTAGCCTGATAGCTTGTCGGATTTAAGGTAGTCTGGGCTAAACATAAGTGAACAAAAAGGTCATCTAAACTGGGGCACCTTAAATCCAACAAGTTATTTAGCTAAGCAAGAAATTCGGCATTGTGATACAGGGCCCAGGAGAGAAAGTGTTAATATGCCATCCGTTCAGTGGTTTTAACTGCTATCTAATAGGGTCTGTCTATGTGTGAAACTAAGCTGGGCATTTGTAAAGAGGTCAAAAACCAGCTGGGTTTGATGATCGTCAACCTTACCAGCAGGTCAACCTTACCAGCAGGTGTAACCTTCACCTTCACTGAAAATGAGTCTGTACCAAACTTGTATTGTGTTATAATCACCATCATTAACTGCAAGGACTAAAATCGATGATTAAATATCTAGATATCTCACTGGAAGCTAACCCAGCCGATAAAGTGCAGGGCAGTACTTACTGCGAACGGTTCTGGCACATATGGAGTCAGTTGGGGTGAATGGACATCAGCTTTCAGTGTTTTTACTGATTGGTTAAATAATTAAGCCTGACGTTCACCTTTTGTGCTTTTAAATAAATTCTTATTTTTCTTCATACCTGTTGAGCCATAAGTTCTAAATTTCCATAAAGATCCACTATCTGAAGAAAACATTTCAGTAGATATGACATTTCTTATCAGACTGTGGGCATGAATTTAAAATCAGGGATTTCTTGTTCAAACTGGATTAACAAAAACAAACCTCTATCTTGGATAATTCTTGTTCAGCTTTAGCTTGTTTCATTCAAAATATTTGACTGTTTGGTACCATCAAGGGCCTGTATCCCAAACCAGGATTTGTTCCCTAGCCAGATAGCTTGTCGAATTTAAGGTAGCCTGGGCAAAATATAAGTGAACAAAGATAAAGGCCATTTTAAATGGGGCACCTAAAATCCAACAAGTTATCTGGCTAAGCAAGAAACCCCGTGCTGTGATGCAGGCCACAGCTGTCAATAGTTTGATTATGACTTGGTTGAGAAAAAATAAATAAATATATATACATATATATATTTATTTATATATATATATATTTATTTATATATATAATATAAAAATTATATATAAATTCTGACAACTACTTTGAGTTTGTGTTTTAGGTGGTATAGTTTTGTTTTTTGTGATGTGTAATGTGTTTCTGATTTAGAATATGTTCTTAATTTTAGTTACTGTTGTACTTTGAACTTGATAAAAATGTTTTAAACTCTTTACAGTACTATTTTAAATGTGTTTTTTATTGGCAAGGACTGTGACGAGGCTCCAGTTTAAATTTCCCCATAAGGAATGTTTTTTGTTCCCGAAGCTGTGCTACACCATGCAAAGAGCTTGGTCTTTAACGTGTTTCATGTTTCTGTTCAAAGGACAACAAATGCTTATTCTTATGGCACGGTTTCCACCTGCTAGTAATTCTAAAACAAAATATTAATTTTTCATAATAGTGAACCTTAAAGTAGAACAGAGTTTTGAAACATGTTGCCAGTTGCATGTATTCTGCCCTGGAAAATGGCTGGTTATTTACTTCTACAAATGCAATTCACATTGCGGATTGATTCTTGAAACTATTGAAGTTCTACTTTAATATTAATTATTCTGAATCTCCCTCAAGACAACTGACTTAAAAAGAAACACGACCGACCCACTATGTTCAGTTATGATTTAATTTTATTCCCAAGCAACGTACGTGCAGAGCTTATAATTAGACCTAAAAGTGCAGTCAGATGTCATGAAACCATAAACCTTGGCAAGCCCCAATGCCATTCAGCACAATAGGAGCCTTATTTTCTATTCTTAATGTTTAAATTTTGTTTTTGTTTGGTGTTTTACAATTAGAATCACTGTGATTTTATTTACTTCGATGTTATATGATTTTTTAAAATTGAATCAATAAAGAGAATAAAACTAAATCCTTGATGCAGTGTATAAGGCTGTTGTGTTTTTTGCTCACAAGTTCTATGTAATTAAATTATAAACTTGAAAACTCTGAGACACTCTGCATTGCACTGCACAGTGTTGTATTGCTGTGTGGTACTTTTTATGTAAAGCACTACATTTTAAATGTAAAATTCTTATTCAAAGAGGTTTGAATTAGCTTAATTGAGCAAGTCACGATTGCCTTTATTCAGCCAGATTTCTATTTATGGGATATATCATATTTATATAGTTCATTTTTCATTAACTGAGTCAAGGGAAAGAGAACAAATAGTGTAATTTTTATTGAAGACAAAACCACACAAGGATATTATGGTAAAAGGTTCTCTTAGTTGCCGCTATTCCCGTCTTGAGATACCCTGTATTCATAAATAACCTATAGTGACATTGTGGAGTACATGTGTTTGCGGTCCTTGAAATTTGGATTGTTCCCTAAAATTTAGAGACTTTGTTTCAGCTCTGGACTTACCACATTAGCTCTGGCATGAAAGCTGTTATGGTGAGACATAGCAAAGGTAAAATAATCCATGTAGCAGTTTCAACAAACCAGGGTTTATTTAATAAAACAGAAAGTTAACAGAAAACAAAGGTACCACAAGGGATCAAAACTAAACTAAGGCAGGGAGCAACATTGGGAACAATACCAAAGGTAGGGAAGAACACAGGAAGCAACTAGCAACTAGCAACTAGCAACTAGCAACTAGCAACTAGCAACTAGCAACTAGCAACTAGCAACTAGCAACTAGCAACT
>JABFEA020000048.1:3348670-3372878 GCA_019775915.2 Cyphomyrus plagiostoma
CGTGCCCGTTGCTTCCGGGATAGGCTCCGGACCCCCCACGACCCAGTAGGATAAGCGGTTTGGAAAATGGATGGATAAAAAGCAATACAACCGCCATTTCGGAAAAAAAGTTATGATTATCGATGTAAGAATTGAACATCACACATCATCCAGGCCTATTATATCCCACAGCCATTTTTCAAAATCAGTACAAAATACCTCCCCTTGTGTTGTGATGTCATCCAGCTCCAGGACCAGTTTTTACGGCAGTGGAAAATCAACAGCTTGAAGTACCAAAAGTTCAGTACTTGGTGTGGTAGAAATGCTCCCTAAAACTGTGTACGCATACCCTGTGGTTCTTGCCGGTATCTGTCAGGGAGGTGGCCAGGGCCTGACGGTGGTGATCCAGGGCCAGGGCCAGACCACCGGCCAGCTGCAGCTCATCCCTCAGGGGGTCACCGTCATCCCGGGACCTGGCCAGCAGCTCATGCAGGCCGCCATGCCCAACGGCCAGCTCCAGCGCTTCCTGTTCACGCCGGCTCCCCCGACCACGCCCACCACTGTGGCCATGCCCACTGCTGTGCCCACATCCACCACTGTGGCTGTGCCTGCCCCCAATACAACAGCCGCACCCCCTTCCGCCGCCACGCCTTCTACACCAGGTGATGCCTCTTGCTGCTGTACGATCATTACCGAAACACAGAGGACGATTCAACCCTATAGTCCTTCCACCATATTTACAGCTTAGATCCAGTGTTTCTCAACCAGGTCCTCGAGGCTTTCTCCCAGCTGTCAGCTAGTCAAAAACACAGAATACCAATATAGTTTCAGTATTGTTCTTCATGTTGCAAAGAGACACAGCTAGGGTTTGATGGAATACAACTTTTCACTTGAATTAGCATTTAGTCCTGTTAGCTTAGCATGTGACATGGCTATCGGTTTTGCTCTGCAGCAGTGCAGCCGGAGCAGAAGCCCACGCAGGTGCAGCTGCCAGTGCAGACCCCGCCCTTGCCACAGACACCACCTGCCCCCCAGGCCTCACAGCCGGCTGCTCCTTCTACCCAGGCAGACCCTCCTGCTGCCCCCCCGCAGATGGTCGCCCCAAACCAGGCTCTCACGTCGGCCCCTCCGCCTCTGCCCACTACGGCAGCAGTCCCGCTTCCTTCCACTCAGATTCAGGTGAAGGGGGTCCTGGCTGCCCCCACCCCAGCACAAGCCCCCCTAGGCCAGCCTGGCCTTGTCGTTATGCGGCAGGCTCTCCCTCAGAGCCCCCTACCCCTGGCTTTCCGGCTCCAGCCCCAGCAGATCCGGCCGAAGCAGCCCATCCCAATCCAGCCGGGACCCGGGGCGGGGGCCATGCAGGCTGCCAGTGGCCAGAAACAGCCAGAGGTTAGGCAGGAACGAGGAAGCAGCATCAAGCTGCAGGTGGGGATTACCATGACAACCACATCACTGTGCATGTCACGTCTCTGATTTCGTGACCATAATCATAGAATTTGTGTTTTTATTACTGGCTGTACATTTTGGTTATGAGGTCATATCGTTAATCTTTTTACATTTATAGATTGACTGGTTTTAAGTTTTTTAATTTATTTTATACTGTGCTGTTGATGTGTCCTCTGTGCTCTGCTACAGCCGGATATGAAGACGGAACGTGTGATGGAGCATTTAAAGCAGAAGTCAACTTGTTTAGCTGATCAGGAGGACGCTCAGAGGTATGAGCATGAGGGCCAGCGAGCTGCATCGTCAGCATGTGCTTTTCTGGGGTGTCTCTCCACAGAGTTAGGGTAGTAAGTCTGGGCGATATGATCGCAAATCATGATTAATTGAACATTTTACCTTGATCTAACCAGCATGGGCAAAATGGTCGATTTAGCGGTTCTGAATGTCGGTTTTGATTAATTTTATATCAATTGCCTAGTTGTAATCTAGTCACATGACACAAACTTTGTCCAACGTGTTAAATGTCAGCACATCCAGAACAAACTGTTAGTTTTCTAGTACAGTGTTTCCAAAATCGGTCCTCAGGGACCCCCAGGCAGTCCACTTTTTTGCTCCTACTAAGAGCTGGGAGCAAAAATGTGGACTGTCTGCGAAGGAGCAAAAAATGTGGACTGTCTGCGAAGGAGCAAAAAATGTGAACCGTCTGCGAAGGAGCAAAAAATGTGAACTGTCTGCGAAGGAGCAAAAAATGTGGACTGTCTGCGAAGGAGCAAAAAATGTGTATTGTCTGGGGGTCCCCAAAACCAGTTTGGGAAACATTGGTCTAATAGACAACTAAAGCCTAGATAGCACATGTCCACAGAGACAAGGCACTTGTAGCTTTAAGAACTGACATTATCACAGAAAGGTGACAGAATTCCTTTATTACCCACGATGCTATGCGGATTGTGTTGATATGTTGTATCCCCCCCCCCCCACACACACACACACACACACACACACACACACAGAATGATCGTGTGCAGCCAGGTGATGAAGTTCATCCTGGACAAGATCGAGAAGGACGAGAAGCAGCCGGCTCGCAAGCGGAGGCGGGATGAGGCCGCCGAGCCGAAGCGCAGTAAGCAGAACTCCAGCCGGCTGTCGACGCTGCTCTTCAAGCACAAGGAGCTGCTGAAGGCCGAGATCCTCCAGAAGAGGGCGCTGCTGGACAAGGATCTGCAGCTGGAGGTCCAGGTGAGCAGCTCTGAGGAGTGTAGACCACTGCTGAACATGCTTCCGAAGACTTATAACATTGCGTGTTTCGGCCACTGTGATGTACAATGTTCCGTTCGTTTCTAAATTGCCTGATGAGTGAGTGATAGTTCACTTGGCCTGTGATAGACTGGCATCCTGTCCAGGGCGTACCCCTGTCTTGTGCCATAGGCTGTCCTCAGTAAGCTTCAGGACCCCTGACCCCTCATTACCCTATGTTGGGTAGAAGGATTTGGAAGATGGCCTCATGGATATAACTCTTGGGTTGTAAGTCTGTCCTTAACCGTGATGCTGCAGATGGAGGGTGGAGCTTGTTTTAGCTTTAACAAGCTTAGACTTATGCAGCTTCCATGGCAACGGCCTGGAGGACACGGCGGATGCCTGCGACGCTCGACCACCACTAGGGGTGCTATTTCTCTCCCTTCCAGGAGGAGCTGAGGAAGGATCTCACCAAGCTGCGGAAAGAAAAGGACAAAGCACAGGTTGGCGTGGCCCCCGCCCCAGCAGCCGCGCTCTCCCCTAGCCCCACCTCGCCGCTCCTCTCCTCTCACAAGCGCAAGAGCGGCGATGACCGGGACCATGCCAAGGCCAAGAAAAAGAAGATGATCTCCGCTACCTCAAAAGATGCCAGGAGGGACACCAAGCTATACTGCGTCTGCAAGACACCCTACGATGAGTCGAAGTAAGGCTGCAACGTCAACGATGGCGTCTAACGTCGCATTATTGGCAGTTGTTGCCAAGATTTTATCATTGTGGGTTGGAAATGGAGTTTCCGCATGCACACTCAGTCAGTTCTCGTGGGCTGATGTGAAGTGGGCTTTCTAATAGAGGATGGGAGGATGGGTGGATGGGAGGATGAGTGGATGGGAGGATGGCCCAGTTTTCCTGACAAACAGCCCAACCAGTGACGCATCGTCGTGTCGGCCATGTCCGGCCTGCCTTTCAGGTTCTACATCGGCTGTGACCTCTGCTCCAATTGGTTCCACGGTGAGTGTGTGGGGGTCACGGAGAAGGAGGCCAAGAAGATGGATGACTACGTCTGCAGAGAGTGCAGCCGAGCACAGGAAGGCCCGACTGAGGAGCTGTACTGCATCTGCCAAACGCCATACGACGAGTCGCAGTAATTACTGCGTTTTATTCTGCATTCACTCTACGTACTGCATATACGCATGTTTATCCTATGGTAGTACAGATGTTCCCCGGGTTGCGATCCGATAAATCCAAAAGTATCGGAAGGTGAAAAAAAATGCATTTTAGTACAGTACACCTAAGCTAGCATCACATAACATCCCATCTCTCTCTAACATCATCTTTCCTGGGGCTTTCCTTCATCAGGTTCTACATCGGCTGCGACCGCTGCCAGAACTGGTACCACGGTCGTTGTGTGGGCATCCTGCAGAGCGAGGCGACACACATCGACGAGTACGTGTGCCCGCAGTGCCAGTCCACGGAGGACACCATGACCGTCCTCTCACCGCTCACCGACAGAGACTACGAGGGCCTGAGGCGGATTCTGCGCTCTCTACAGGTAACCCGTCAGGGCCTGGACCTTAGGAGCTGAACATGGGGCCGAGAGCTTCAGCACTGAAATACCAAATGTAGCCATAAGATTTGAGAAACACTCGTAAAGGGTTTCATAACATAGACCTTAGAGACTTCCAGAAAAACAAAACTGTATTTTAGATTCTTAGGCTAGATGTTATGCTTGAAAGACTTCCATGTTATTGTACAGCTATGAAAGACCCCTTAGTACAGAAAATACCATTGGTTACCAGGGCTGCTGCTAGAGATTTTGGACCTCATAAAAGGCTATCACACTGGGCCCCCAGTTCAGGCCAGTACAGTTTTGTTCAGCTTTTTGAAGGTCAAAGTTACTAACCAAAATTGTGACATTTAATAGTAAAAAAAAATCATTTTGGTGCAACACTAACCAGCAGGGGTAGGGGAGGGGAAGTTTGGATGATTCCAAGGGTCCATTACTTAAAACGAAAGATGTTGTACGCTGAAGTACATTACAGTGGGCAGGTTAGAGGGAAAAATTCAGTTTCTGGCTTTTTCAGCCGAATATTTTCGATTGCCAAAATTTTGGTCCGTCAGTACTATTGGTCTTATGAGCCAGTGTGGGCTGGGTACAGAATGCGCAAGACACAGTAATGAAATATTCATTCATTCAACCAACATGCCTAAACCAATCAATCATGAACACTGAATGCATAGGAGAGGGAGCAAAAATGGACTGTCTGGGGGTCCCGAGGACCGGGATGAGAAACTTTTGGTAGTAATGAACAAAGTGGACCTAATGTCCAGAAATCACATCTTTGGGTTTCGTGCAAACAGCTAATTGTGAATATCAGGTTTCTGCAGATGTGGCAGAGTAAAGTAAATGAAGGGCCCGGTTTTGAGCGGATGATATCGTTTGGTATCACGTGAGTCTCAGGACCGGCTCGGCTTCAGTCAAGCTTGGGTCACACATGCTCAATGTGCATCATGAACATATTGCTTGGCAGGCTCACAAAATGGCGTGGCCGTTCCTGGAGCCCGTGGATCCCAACGACGCACCAGATTACTACGGTGTTATTAAGGAACCAATGGGTATGTGCAAGATCGGCCTACAGTGTCGTTTGGCGAGGTCTAGTCGCTCGTTGCCGCAACCTTAAGGAAGTTTTTCCCTCAAATCCAGTAATGAACAAATACAGTGCATTACACTCGCGTTGACGTGGCTTTTTTCTCTGGTGTGGTTCCCACTGCCCTCTTCTTACAGACCTGGCTACGATGGAGGAGAGAGTACAGAAACGGTATTATGGCAAGCTGACGGAGTTTGTGGCGGACGTAACCAAAATCTTTGACAACTGCCGCTACTATAATCCCAGTGACTCGCCCTTCTACCAGTGCGCGGAGGTGTTGGAGTCCTCCTTTGTACAGAAACTCAAAGCTTTCAAAGCCAGCAGGTAAGTAAAGGTTTGTAGTTCCGCCCACAGGCTTCCGGTCTCCCCTTGTCTCTCATCCATCTTCCTGCCTGCGCTCCACCTCACTGGCATGGCATTTAGTGCTCATAGTACATTTCCTTCTCTCGCGCCTTCCTCTGGGGCGGGTCATCGTGTTGCGTAAGCGGCTTTCCTTAACACCTGCGTTGAGTGTCCATGTGTGTGCCGCATGCATTTATTCACGACATCCATTGTCTCTCTTTCTTGCAGATTGTGACGTCGTAAGTGACG
Source organism: Cyphomyrus plagiostoma (assembly GCA_019775915.2). NCBI lineage: Eukaryota > Metazoa > Chordata > Actinopteri > Osteoglossiformes > Mormyridae > Cyphomyrus > Cyphomyrus plagiostoma. Next base: position 3,354,562 of record JABFEA020000048.1, read on the forward strand.
TCATAGCTGGAATCTAACCTGGATGCTGGGGGTCACTGTACCGTTTAAATCATGGAATCTGCTGTTCTATGGACAGCATAAATTCTATAGGGATTGCTTTCTGGGGGCATGGAGAAACCAGTGCATTTAAATGAAAAATCCAGTCGTTTTGAAATTAGCCAAATGCCTGATATGCCTAGTGAGCATTGTGGTTTTGGCAGCCATATTCCCAAAAAAAAGTGAAATGGAATTGGTGACTTTTTTTTTTTTTTACACACTGTTTTACTACCTGTGACAAAGATGACCTCTAAATATAATGTGAATCCTTAGACGTGCATGTAATTTGTTGGTAAACAAGCACTTGGATCCGAATGCTGCTTTAAAGCATTTTTGGTTTTTATTTGAGTCCATTTGTATTCACATTTGTTTAAATATATATCTAAAATATGAATATTTAAAAAGATTTTATTGCGAGAGATATGTAAATTAAGTTTCAGATTTGCTGCGCCCTTTCCCATATCATTCAGTTTTCTCAGCCCTGAAGCTGATTCTGCTCATGTATAGACGATCTTATAGCAACATTTATGCTCTTCTGCTCGTGGGAGTTTTACGTGCACAATCATGCTCTGAGGGCAGAAGCAAAAATTGTAGAGGAGGTGGGTCCAAGCAACTAGAAGAGCTGTGATCAAGACATGTGATTGATTGGTCCTGCCTCCTCTAGCTGCTTGGACCCACCTCCTCTGCGATCTGATTGGTTCAGAGAGGTAATCAACCATTTTCCTTCTGCCTTCAGAACATTTTTGTGTAAATAAAACTCGGAGCTAATCTTCTCCTAAAAGCGTTGTGTTTGTCCTTATAGGGTCATTTTAAATTGTGACTTGCCCCTTCTAGGGAGAAAGTTTTGGCCAGTTTGCGTGTATAGTGAGAAGGCATATTCTCTTAAATCCTTTTGTGAAGGATTGTTTTATGGTTAAAGAAAAATCAATGCTTCAAGTTAGCATTTCACAATCTGTGTTCTCGGGGACCCTCAGTCAGTCAGGGAGCAAGGAGGGAGCAAAAACAGGGACAGAGTGTGGGTCCCCCAGGGCTGGATTGGGAAACACTGATCTAAATAATACAAGTGGCACCTCATGAGTCGTCTTCCAGCTTTCAGTACCAAGTGGTGTTCTTGTTTACTAAAGGTGCACGAAGTGTTGATCTTTTTCAGAAGCTTGCAGTGCCTTAGACGTTAAGCTTGACGCCTCTGCATCCTGTCATGTATGTTTTTTTTTTTTTTTTTTTTTTTTTTTTGGCCTGTGTGAAAAGTTTAATAAAATGTTAAAGGCTCCTCAATTTTTTCCCCTTTTTCTGTATTCTGTAGGTCTCATAACAACAAACTACAGTCTCCAGCTTCTTAGAACAGGGTGTTTCTTTGCTCTAAATAAAACAACGCAAGCTGGGGGGTTCTGCACGTTTAAAACTTGTGCCTGGATGCGGTCTCCAGCCAGCCAGCTTCCCCCCCCCCCCCGTCCCCTGCGCCTCGTCACCCCCAAAAGGAAGCACCGGACCCACAAACGGTCTTGCGGTCTGCTGCCCCAAGGACATGGTTTGTTGCGGGGGGGTGGGGTTCAGAATGCAATGTGTGGGTGTCAGCTCCATGATGGGACAAGTGGAACAAAAATGGCTTTGTTATGGAAAATCGCCCCAACCCCAAAAGTACAGACGTTCATAGACGTTCTCATCAGGTGGGGTTAGGCACCCTGACTGTTAAACGGAGGATATGGTGCAGTATATCCTTTTTGTACCTCACAGAAGAGTGGAAAACATACATTCTGAGAACTACATTTATGATGTAGAAGTGTTTTTGATTTCCCCCCACCCCTATGTCTTCTAATTCTTATTTAGTGAAATAAAATTTCCATTTATTTCACACGGGGTCGCTTTAGTTAAAACGGTCTGCCCCCCCCCCCATCGCACTTGTGGCGTTGAGCTTCTGAATAACACCAGGCAGGAACGCTAAGATGACAAATACACTTAAATCCCTGTACTGTACAGATGGACTGAAAAGAAGCTAAAAAGCAGTGTGTGTTTGAAGGCATTCTGTTTGTACAACTGTCAGATACTGAATTTTGTGCTTTTTATTTTTTATATTACAACTCAAGAAATAATGTACTAATTAATTAAAGAACCTAATAAAACGGAAGGCAGAGCTCCACTCAGCATAAGCTGTCTACGTTTTTAAGAATTCATCTATTTGTGGCTTTTTCTGAAATCACTAAAGAAGAATATGAAAGGGAAAAAACAGAGATATTTCATTAGGATACAATATCAAACTTCTTTGGGGATCTTTGAAAAAGAACAAGAATTTTATACTTCCTCTTTGATCTTTTTATGATGTATGCTATTCAAAGTCTCAATTGTGTGTATGCTAGTGCTTCAGTTGTTTCAGGTTACATGGTATCTTTTGGTCAAAAGTTTATCTAAGAGTAGCTCAACGATATATTTTACGTAAAGATTATGTTTGGTTAATCATCAAGTCAGTTCTTTGAATTTTGCGTACTTTTGCCAACATAGAAAGTTCAGCAGAGTGTAGTGTACAATTTTAAACCCTAAACCTAAATTCATGACTCCGTTTGAAGCGTGAACCATCCAAAAATGTTAGTGGAGAACAGAAAATTCCTGTCTTGCTGTAATGTATGGGCAAAACGTCCTATTGCAGTATTTACGCTTTCTGCTCAGTTCTTAATACAGCGAAACCATGGGGCAATGTGACGTGTTTCTAAGATTTATTTTTGTTAATAAATAAACGACTAGAAGTCCGACCCAGATGGGACTCGAACCCACAATCCCCAGCTCCGGAGGCTGATGCCTTATCCATTAGGCCACTGGGTCGCTACATTTGTGATTTTAAAAGTATGTCTTTTAATAACATTTGCAATTAACAATAATTCTTTTAAATAATTGTAATTTAAATTATGTTTTGACAATAAATGCGCTTATTTCGTGTTGTACCAATATTTTTGGGCTAATAGTAAAGTAGGTATCTGTATGGTTTGAGCCTGAAGGAGGGAAATGGGATGGGTTACAAATTTAGATGACGTATTTTTCGAATGATGCAGTCTCGCGATAGTAGAAGCGTTTCCCTTGACAACGCTTCCGGAGCGTGGTGTGATTTTTCAAAACAGGCCAATGGAGACACGCTTTCACCTGAACTGACCAATCAGGAGTGACTGTTGCCGGCAATTTAAAAAAAAAAAAAAAAACCCTTTTTCATTTTAGACAGTCACACTTTCTTAACTTGGAGAGCTACCTATCTGCAGCGGTAAGTCGTTAAATTCTGGAAGTCAGTTTAGATTTGAAATAAATTACATCACTTATAACTAAATAATCTGTTTCTTAATATGCATTATCTAATTAAGTTTCCCATTTAGTATAACTAATTTCCATTTCTTGGACTGTCTGGTATTTCTGGATCTTATAGTACCAGAAGAAAGATGCTTCAGTATTATGCTTTCTAAGTGTTGTTATTCTGCATCTGTCTAGGGTAAAAAAAAATTTAAATATTCATCCGATTGTTCCGCATTGAGCCCCCTGGTAAATATGTCTGCTGGAAACGAGAACGCCATTCGTCTGAACAAATTTAAGAATAAAGGAAAGGATGCAAACGTAAGTTTCCGTGTACACATGAACAGTGCTGAGTATGCTTGCTTATGAAATAGATACGCTGGATTGTTTACAAGTTTTAGTTTTGTCTTTCGGCAGGAACTGCGGCGTAGGCGAATCGAAGTCAACGTGGAGCTCCGTAAGGCGAAGAAGGACGAGCAGATTCTTAAACGGAGGAATGTCAGCAGCTTTCCGGATGAGGCGACATCCCCGCTTCAAGAGAAGAGTCAAAACAAACAGGTTAGACTCATTCACGCTATAAAGTTAGTTAGGTGGTACAGCACGATCGAATGGGTACGGTTCCTTAAAACGCGACCTACGAATTTAAAATTACAGGCTGCCCAGCACTGGACCGTGGATGAGATTGTAGCTGGAGTTGCCAGCAACAATCAGGATCATCAGTTGCAAGCCACGCAGGCAGCCAGGTAAAGTTTTCTTAAGCAACTTTTATCCAGTGCAAAAATTATTCACTGCTCGGTGTGTTTTTACACCTTGATATTTGTCACTGCAGAAAACTGCTCTCTCGAGAGAGGCACCCCCCAATCGACCATATCATCAGTGCTGGGCTCATCCCAAAGTTTGTTGGCTTCCTGGCTGTGGCAGGTTGTCCCCCAATCCAGTTTGAGGCTGCTTGGGCTCTGACCAACATTGCTTCTGGGACATCAGACCAAACTAGAGCTGTGGTTGAAGGGGGGGCGATTCCAGCCTTCATAAACCTAGTCAGATCTCCGGATGTCCATGTCAGTGAGCAGGCCATCTGGGCTTTGGGTAACATTGCTGGTAAGTACTCTTTACTAAGAAGTTAGTGACACCCTTTGCTATGATTAAATTTTTTTTATATTGTGTCATTGTACTGAGAAAATAAAAGTTGTGATGGGATTTACTACAGCTCATTTGGAAATGCATCCTCCTTTCAGGTGATGGTTCAGCCTACAGAGACAAGGTTATCAAACATGGGGGTGTGGCTGCTCTCCTGTCCCTGCTTGCAGTCCCTGATCTCTCAGTGTTCACGGTGAGTTAGAAATATATCCTTCAGGTTGCACGAGGGCTGGAACCTACCCCAAGCAGCACAAGGCAGGGGAACACCCTGGATGGGATATCTGTCCATTACAAGGCATTTACCCGCACAAGTTAACCTCAGACAATTTCATGATGCATATGTTTGCATCTTTGGAGTGCAAGAGGAAACCAGAGGAAAGTCATGTGAAATGCGGAGAACATGCAAGCATGTAAACATATAGTCATGCAGGCAGGATTTGTGCCCCCAGCCATGAAGTCGGGTGGCAAAAGTGCAATTCACTGGACTCTCCACCCCCCAACTGCTGGGCGGTGTCATGGTACTGCACTACTATATAAAGTGAATAATAACTGGAGGGCAGGGGGTTCAACAGGTTAGGATAATGTGCTAGTGACAGGAAGGTCCTTGGTTCAAATCCTAGGATGGGCAGAGAGATAATCACCGTTGGACAGTTGAGCAAGGTCTTTAGCCCCCAGTTGCTCCAGAAACTGGATGACCCTACTTCCACTGTTTTACGTTGCTTTGGATGAAAGCATCAGCAAAATTAAATTTAATTTATTTGGAAATAGATGTATTTCCCATGATAGAATCACATTTGAATAATGTGATTATTGTTAAATTCAGACATTTTGGATATGGCCCGTCTGTGCAGTTACATTCTGCTGAGAGATATAATGACGTGCTGTTCCCTCACAGCTTGGGTACCTGAGGAATGTCACGTGGACACTGTCAAACTTCTGTCGCAATAAGAACCCAGCGCCGCCGCTGGCTGCAGTTCAGCAGATCCTCCCCACGCTGGTGCGACTCCTGCACCACAGCGACAAGGAAGTCCTGGCAGATACCTGCTGGGCCGTGTCCTACCTCACCGATGGCCCGAATGACCGCATTGAGGTGGTGCTACAAATGGGCCTTGTGACACGCCTCGTGCAGTTCCTCGGCTCTGGGGAAATCTCCATTATGGTAAGGCTTTCTGGAATCCCTCCTCCTCCAGTGAATAACTAATTCTTAATAAGGGTTTCAGTTGCACGCCTGGATAATTGAGCCCCACATGGCTGCTAATGTAGCTTGGGTGTAGTATAGTTCACTTCCTGAGATTTGATCAGGCTACATGTAGCTATAAGACTACCTGTTTAAGCATGTGTGACCCTTGCAATTAGAGTCGGTAAATGAAATCTATGAAACGTGGAGATTTACACTGGACAAATGTACAGCCAGCAGTTAAATGACACCTGGCATGTGTTTGAAAAAACGTTCCAGACCCCATCGCTGCGCTCGATTGGCAACATTGTGACCGGCACGGACGAACAGACACAGATGGTGCTGGATGCTGGTGCCCTGTCCATGTTTCACGCCCTGTTACGTCACAACAAGAACAGCATCCAGAAGGAGGCAGCCTGGACCCTATCCAATGTTACTGCAGGAAAAGATATGCAGATCCAGGAGGTCATCGATGCTGGCCTAGTCCCGCTCCTTGTAGATCTCCTGCGACGGGTATGTCTCTGCTTGCTGGATGCTGCCATCTTAAGACTAGCATGTGCAGTTTCTCGGTGAGGTAGTAGATAGGGCTCAAAATGTAAACGGCTTATTCTTCCTTTTTACAGGCTGATTACAAGACTCAGAAGGAGGCAGTCTGGGCAGTAACGAATTATACCTGTGGGGGCACTGTTAACCAGATTGTCTACCTGGTTCAGCAGAATGTACTGGAACCACTGCTTAACCTGCTCTCCACTAAAGATGGAAAAACCATCCTCGTCATCTTGGATGCCATCTCTAACATCTTCCTGGTATGTTGGCAGTGTCTGTTCACATCCCACTGAGGGACCATCACTGAAATTAAGCTTATCCTTAGACTTACAATAAGGGCTAACATAGATAGTTGCATTACGTTAGGGTGGACATTAGTTATGGGGAAGGGTTAGGGAATTCTCTGTATTACCCATCTTTTCTGTGGTTTTGATTTGATTTTGAGGTTTAGATTTTGGGTTACAGTTGGCATGAGGTAGCTTTGCAGTTGGGGTTAAGGATGTTGTCATGGGTAACACTGATTAAGGCAGGTAAGGGTTCTTATTTGGGTTGGTGTTAGTTACTGGCCTTGGGTCTTCACTCTGCAGTCTGGGATTTGAGTTATTTACAGCTTTCTGGCTCTCTTTATTTTCAGGCAGGCGAAAAAATCGGAGAGGTCGAAAAGCTGTGTCTAATGATTGAGGAATGCGGTGGACTGGACCGGCTTGAAGCCCTGCAGACCCATGAAAATGAGATGATCTACAGAGCAGCCCTCAACCTGATTGAGAAGTATTTCTCTGGCGAGGTGAGCAACATATGGAACCTGAGACGGACCCAAATGCAGGTTCAAAGCCAAAGGAAATGTTGTACCTCAGTAGCTGCATTTCTGAATTATAATGTGCGTTAAGGTTATTGATTGGATTACATGTGCATCTGTGGGGTTTGTGTAGCGCTTATTAAATAATGGATGTATTTCTTTCCTTTACAGGAAGAGGAAGACCTGACTGTGGCCCCAGAAACTACAGCTGAAGGCTATGAATTTCACATTTCAGATGACAAAAGCACTTTCAACTTTTAAATATGTGGTTTGCCTGCTTATTCACATTAGTTTGTCTTTTATTTGTGTCATAACTCCCTGTACTGTACATAAACAGCAACTAATGTAAATAAACGATTAGAAATTTTCAGTTTATTTTAGCCCAATTAAGTGCACCTTAAGGAATATTAAATGGTACTAGTAAATGGAGAGTGGGCGTCTGGATATTCCCCATTCAAGGGGATTCGGTGGGGTGCGCCGACGCAGTGGCGGGGCCCTTCTGTCGCTGATGACGTCACTTGCCCGCCTCAAAGGTTGGTCCGGCCAGGACGGCTCCCCGAGTCCTCGCTTGCTCAGTCATCGGATCTCAGCAGCTGTGGCGCTGCTGCGCTTCTCGTTCCCCGGTCCGATCTGTTGAACCGATGCTGCTGAATGAAAATGTCGAAGGGATCGGCGACGGCATTTCTCTGTTCGGACGACGCGGAACGGCGAGCGAATTAGAAAGCTGAGCTTCGGCGAGTCCGACGGCTGCGTGTTCGTGTAGAGGCGCGCGCGAGACTCTGGCGTGTGTAAATGGCAACGCGGTGCACATCCGGGCCACAATGCCCTGACTCCATTACTATTTATTCAGAGTGAAACTGGCGAAAGATCTACTTACGGGATCATATTGATAATATTCTGCGGCCGCACGTCAAACTGGAAAACAAAAGGACATGTCTAATCAGGGGGTTAGGAGAAATGGACCAGTAAAATTGCGGCTAACAGGTAAGGATTTCTTAAACGTCCAGTGTGCTCACGTCTGCAAATGGTTCCGTCCTGCGGGTTTCTTTGTAGCGCTGCAGCTTGCCTTTGCTACATGTTAGGTGGACGAGGGGAGTCCTTCTTTGAGTACTTTTCAGAACTGACGCTAAAACAACGTTATGTGTTTCGTTAAGTGCTGAAAATAGGGGAAAATATCTAAATATGATCTTGTATGTCTAGAGACAACTTCACGGGCTGAAGTAACTTCGGGAAAAGCCACACGGAATCTGTGGCGCCTGGTTTGATGTTCCCATGACGATAGGTGTAACATTAGCTAATAACGTTTGATAAATGCCATGTTTTAAAGTGCGTTTCCTTGACTAGCTTGCTGATATACTACCCATATTCTAACCACCCAAGCGTTTGCTTCTCGCTACTAGGAATTGTACAAAAATAATCTTAAAATAACAGATTATCTTAAGATCTCTTTTAGTGCCATATTCGTGTATGTATGTGTGTGTGCGCGATACCGGTAATTGGCGGATTTTATTTGTGGGGATTCTTTAATTTCAGTCACATCTTGCGACAGATCAAACAGGATGAAAACTGAACGTCAGCTTTCAGAATTGTTTTGTGCGCGTGTAAATATGGATTTAGCATTGATGTCGAGAGTTTAAGATTATGAACGTGTATATTTCAACAGAATCCGTTCACGTGTCGACGTGGTAGTGGTCTGTTTCACCCACGAAATGCGACGTATGGAACTGTCTCCACTGGGTTTGTCTGGTAAAAGATCACGAACTTGGCAGTAGAGAATGATGTATAATATAAACTGTGTTACCGGTATTTTAATTGCACCTTAACAATCGCCAAATCGAAACTTACTCGGAAGGCTGGAGTGTCCCGTTTCACCATAAAGCGCTATACGTGTATGCGCACGCGTGCGTTAACTTGATCTCTTTCAGATGCGTGTGTCGGGCAGCAACTGGGGATGGGAGTTTATGAAGAATATAAAAAGAATACATTACATCGGATACAATCTTAATTATGAAATTGTGTACAACTATCATCTTCAGGGTTTCCCTCGAAACCTTTGGTGCATTGTGTAAAGTATGAATCAAGAAAGTCCTGTATTCCCTGCGAGGAGATCTTTAAGTTTCATAGTTTATGATTCGAGAATCTGAACCAGTTTAAATCGGAGCACGTAAGCCAAGAAAATACTGAGTGAGCTTTGTCCTCTGAGTGACGGGCACAACAGCTTTATTATTTAGGGATTTTTGATTCATTACATCCTCATGTTAATGGCGTTCATTTTATTTTGAAGACTGTATGGGAAGAGTGTCGTCCTTTCATGCGTAAAAATAGACCTCGGATCCGTCACATTCATACGATGCCAACCTGATGAATTACAGCCGAAGACTTAAAACTAGCGCTGTGCTCGTCACTCCGTTATAATTCTGTTAATCAATGGAGCGAAGTTACATATAAACGGCTGCAGTGGTGGTGATTATTATTATTATTTACTCTTATTGCTGGATTAAGACGCGTCAATGATGACTGCGAAAAGTTTGCTATGATAGGTAAACTATCAGACACACAAACATGGGTCCTGTCTGCTCAAGTTCCCAGCCCATGAAGGATGTTGTAATTGACACCACATCAAATCTGTTAGTAGCTCTCTCACGCTCTCATGTCTGCTAATGTACAAACTATTTCAGGATCTGCCAGATGGCTGGTAATTGTGGTGTTGTGCATATAAAGAATACTTTCAACATAAGCCACTAGAGATGAGAATCGTACCTTGTACTTCAGCTCAGCTAGGTGATGCAGTGACGACATGTAATGAATTATTCAGTCTGAGTAGTGGTGTTGCTGCTCCTGTAGTGGTCTGTCCAGTGATGACGTACATTTCAGTTCAGGCCCGATGATGCAAGGGATCACTCTTCGTGGACGAGAACTTCAGAGTGAGCAACAGATCACAAATCTGTTCACTGTGGGTCTAAATATATAAATGTTGTACAGGGGTAACAGTTTCCTTATTCATTGAGCAGGGGGTGACCTATTTATGCAAAAATCCAGACACTCCAGTGCTAAAGGACAAAGGCAGCCTGTGTTGTAGGTTGTTGTATAAAATATTTTTTGGCCAATGGCTTTCGTATTCTGGAAAAAAAAATGTTCACTGGCAACGGAAGGGCATTTTATATATGTAATGAAGCTCCCTGCATGTGTGAGTCTGCCATGATGATGATGATGTCACCACCACATGGGCATTGGTGTTTGGTTTAGTGGTCTGATTCCTATGCTTGATGAGTCCTGTTCACTGTGACGCCATTGGTCGGTCTCAGTGTACCACGCCCGTTACGCCAGCAGTGTTCCCTCTTGGTCCCCCCCTCCCCTTCGTTATCGTTTGGCATCCATGATTGATGGAGAAACTGACTGACGGTGGTGTTTCTTGGGTAGCGACTGTCAGCTTGGCGCCTCCAAATGAGCCACCTCACCCGGCGGCAGCTTTGCTCTCCAGATTGGAAAACTGTTCAAAATGGTCGACATCAGCATGTCCAATTGAAGGTTCCTGTGTGAGGTGCAGGTTTGCTGCTCGGAACAGCAGAGACCGGCAGAGATACACGGACACCCTGGCTGCAGGGTCTCTGGGACGTTACAATCCGCTGTGACACTGCCGCCCCAGAGCACCGATTGACCTGCCATTTACGGATATACCACTGACCCATTTTCGCGTTCACACAGTCTTAGCCAGTCAGTCAAAGCCAGACCGTGACTACCTGTGGTGTTCCTATCACCAACCTCGTGTTCTTGTTGGAAAGTCCCACATCTATCAGTTCTGTTATTTGCAGTTGTCTTTTCCCTGATCTACTGCCAGGAATGTTAGTGTTCTTTTTTGAGAGCATCAGAACAGTACGTGGATGGTGATTTAGGAGGGTAGAGGTGGGTGAGATGGTCAAGATGAGTGTACAGTTTGTAACACACACAGATTAACTCTATGTCCTCTAGGGCCGGTTTCCCAAACAAGGATTAAGACTAGTCTTGGACTAAATTGCCGTTTCAATGAAGATTCACCATTGAAACTCAAAGCTAGTCTAAGTTTAGGCTTAATCCTTGACTGGGAAACTGGCCACTAATGTTTTTTTTTTTTTTAAGGGGGTCGAGATGGGAGAAATTAAAATGGCGATCTGTCGCCTAATTTTGAAAAGGTGAAGAGAGAAAATGTTCCTTGGTGCCACTATCTGGGGCAACAGCATACTGGTAGTAGGGGCTGCCCCCGCCCCCCCATTTCTGACCTACTGAAGTGCATGAGAGAAGCATCTACAGACTGATTCTCAAACACCTGAAACTGCAGAGCACATTTGTGCCCTTCGTTTGTTCTTAAGATCGCTATTTGTTGACATTTCTGTGCCATAATGGCCTGCTTGTTGAAAACCTTTTTTTAAAAAAAAAAAAAAAAAAGAATCAGTACTTTTGGCACAACACTGACCATCTCAGTGATTGTCTCTCTGAATTTGCTGCATATTAAAGGAAGGAAGCGGTATCAAGTGGCAGTAAGGACAGTAAGTCAGTGTCCCCTCCCTGCTAGCTGCGTTTTCGTCAGAACGTTTCCAGCTTGACCGGCTACTTTTTTTTTTTTTTTGGTTCCTTGCATCAGTGCTGCGATAACAACGGGAGCTGTAACGCAATGTCTGCGCAGACGAAACTTAGCCTGCGATGTAACCTTGAGATAGACGGTCAGTTTGTTTTGCATTCATCCAGGCTGTAAATAAAGGCCAGACATAAGAGTGGAGTAAACTTCTTTGACTGTTAAGCACATTTTATTCTCTTGTCCTTCTTTTCACTGCCTTAGGCAGAGTTACCGCTTTACTGACTCCTTAAAAGAGGTTTTTTTAGTTTGTTTTTTAATCAAAAGATAATGTTAAGCATCTTATTTAAATGGTTTTAACTGTTCAACATTTTATAGTTATTAATGAAGTTTTTAATTTATTGTCTGTTTTAATGCTTGTATATTCTCACCACTAATATATCTTAGTTGCCAGCATGGTGTTAAGTCAACATGATTAACTGTAAGAGTGGACTCAATCGTCCTTGCTGTCTGTAACGTAATATTTCTGTATGTCAGTCTCACACGAGCCGACTTTTACCCCGACAGTCACCTGTCGTCACACCTTTTTGACGCACCCCTTGCCGTAGTGAGTGCTCTTCAGAGGAGATTGTGTTGTGACATGCGTATGTATTGTCTACACACATTCCATGCATTTTTTGTTTTTGGGTTTCTCCTTTTTTCTGTATTAGGGTTTTTATGTCCATGTTGCTCCTAGTTATGTTATTGGGTTCTTTAAAATGCAGATGTGAAAAGCGCACTAGTTAAATGTCAGGTGCAGCCACTTGTGCTGAAATGGTTCATCAGGATTTGGAAACTTCATTCTCCTGTACTGTAAGTGCAAATTCACCGCACAAGTAAATTATTACCAGTTCAAGTAATAAATAGCCCACTGTCTTTGTGTGACGTCTGCATCGTTCCATGGGTCATAAACGCAAACCATTGAAAAGTCGCACGTGTGCAATCTAATGAATGGAATATTTGCAGCACCATTGGCTGCATTTGCAGGGGAAACCTGGACTTGCATCTCTGCCTAGTTCTTGTTCTGTCACCATTGTGGTGTGATTAGAGTGTTTCCCTTTCTTGGCTCGCTGCCTCTTTATCATTTTCCTCCTGTCTTGGGTTTGACTCCTTCCATTCTCTGCTGGCTGCAGATTTCAGATCCGGAGAGTACAAATCCAGACCAAGATTTTTTTTTTTCCCCCGACCAAACAGTTGAGGACTCTGTGACAGTGACTCTATACTCAACTGGTTGGTTGAAACGCATTTCGGTCTGGAATTTTTTCTTTCTGGACCTGAAATGTCCGCCTCTGGTTTAAAGTGATACGTAGCCAACATGAGAGTTGATTCACATCCCTTTTTCTGAGTGACGAAAATAGGCTTGGCTAAATGATGAACAGAACAAACACAGATATAAACCTGACATCAGTGCATTATTGATGCAGTCTTGTAACTGCTGAGGCCAAATTGATATTCATATCAATGCATATTTCACTGATAATGTTAAAGCCATATTACAAGCCATTACTGGTGGTTTAATTTATGGACAGCCCTGTATTTCAAAGCAGTACTGATATATTATTGATACCAATGTAGCAAAGCTGCTCTCGATCCAGCTATAACCTGTTAGTGGATTTTTGAAAACCTGTTTCTGGATTAAACTTAAGGATTCAGGCCGCCTTCTGTTTGCTGCAGAACAGTGCCGTCACATAACAGCCAGAGCATTGCTGCCTGGAGCAGGGCATGGGATCCGAGGTGCACTAGGACCTTGGGAAGCACGGAGTGCTTGGCATGCTGAACATCCACATGCCTGGTTCATTCACAAGAAATTGGCTTATTGCAGGGAAACTGTCACATTTGGTCAATGGAGGCTTCTCTGAGTTCTGGTCATTTTTACTTAAAGTAGAATAATGTAATATGACATGAAGACACCTCGGCCAGATCAGATCTGCTGAGATCAGGGGGAAGCTAGTGTCAGCCTAAAAATTTGTATTTTAGTTTATTCGCTAGTTTATTTATTAGTCTTTTTTTTATTGAACTTTCGGCCATTAATCATGATGGGATTTCTGACGGGGCTTTCTCAGACCCACAGAGGGATGGATGTTTTTGGGCTCATCCTGAAACAGCGACGTGTTTTCAAATTCCACTGCGCTTCCTTAATTCCGCTTTTAATGGAAGACGAAGCGTTCCTTGTCAAATGTGCCTTTTTGATTACTCTGTGTGTCACTGTCCCCACAGCTTTATATCTAATTACCTACTTTTCTGCTCCATTCACTCCGAGGAGGGAAGGTGCATTTTGATGTTTGCCGTATATTTTGGTCAGCTGTAGTGGAATTCACTGAACACGGGGTCCCTGCTCTGTAAACGAGTCTTGGCGGGCTGTGTGCTTGTGGAAGCGTGCCAGAGGAATCGGAAATAAGCACCACTGCAGGGAAAATCTCCGCCTGCCTTTTGACTTGATGTTCCCGTTGCCATGGTGACGTGGTCCAGCAGCAATGGCATGTGTGCTGGGAAGAATGCCCCACAGGAAAAAGTTTAACAAATCTCCATTACACTAGCTAATTTTTTTTTGTGCCTTTTTACTTCAAAGAAGCTTTTGCCAGTAACGGAAGTGGAAATACAGGCTTTTCTTGTGTGATGAAGGAAAAGGACATGCAGGCAATCCCTGGGTTACAATAGGGTTACGTGCCAATAAACCTATCATAAGGAGAAAATGCATTTTAATGCAGTACACCCAACCAAATGAACATTACAGTCTAGCCTATGCGAAACATTACTTACATTAGCCTACAGTTGGGCAAAATCATTAACACAAAGCCTATTTTATAATAGAGTTGAATATCTCATAATTTGCTGAATAATCATACCCATTGTAGAATGGAAATATCATAACATGGACCATCATAACATGGAGTGTCTGCATTTTCTTTCGTCTTAAACTTGATGTGTGACGCGTGGTCTATTTTTAGGACTTGGATGTTCATCTGACAGACTAGCAGGTATATCCATCCCTCCAGTCTTGTCTTGCTTTTATTATTTAAATTGCAGTGTTGCATCTGTCCTTGACAATCAACAATGACTACTTATTAAGTTCTTCATGCAGATGTTGATAGTGCCTTCACCGTAGCATCTCAGCAGATGGTTAAGTAATGAAATGGTCTTCACAGACACAACACAGTCCCAAGGATGTCTGGATGCATGGTGGCAGTGCCAGTCCTGGTTTTGCCCACTTTAGTTCAGTTTATGCTTTAAGCAGACAAAGCTATCATTGTTTACTCTGGGCACATCTTCAGATTTTATTTTTTCTTTTCCTTTAAAATCAGCTAATGTTCTGTATGTGCATTAAAAAAACGGATCACCTGATTGTGTGAAAGAGCCAATAGAAAGTGATGAAGTAATACTGGTGTACCCGTACCCAAATAGTGTGAAGGATGGATCTCCCATTAGAGTAAATGAACAGATCCCCACAGCCATGCATTTTCCTCTTGGGTTTGCCTCGTTCCTGGATGAGCAAAATCCAGCCTTTTTTTTTTTTTACTAAGATGCCCAAGAAACGCCCTGTTCAGCTGACGCGAGCACTCCCTGCACTAACAGGCAGGGGAGTGTTTCTGGTTTCCTCTCAGGCAGGTCAGGGCTCTAGAAAGATCTGTGTTCCAGGCCGCATCGGGTATATTTAGGTTTGTGCTTTTGTGAACATACTTTATGTGGAACAGGGAAGGGAAGGGCCAGGGAGCTCTTAAAATTGACATCAGCAACTGATGAAAAATTTATGCTAAGCTGGAGAGACCCTCACTGCTTTCTCTGGGGAGACACACACTGCTTTCTCTGGATGGTTCTGGGCCTTTATCGCAAGACACCAAGGCTTGTTATTTTTTCAGGGAAAAAATGTATCTGTCTGAATCTGGATGTATGTGTCTCTTTCCTCACTTGTGTTTTAAGGGATCAGATCCCATAAGTGTAGTTCCAGAAGTACTGTGGCAGCACCTGGTTATGGAGTGAAGTCTGAGAACAATCTGTGGCCTTTTGGAGGACTGGGACATGACAGGGACGTGTCTTAGGCGTCTTTAGGGTGGCTCTCCGTCAGCCGGTCCTACTCCTGCTAAAATGATCCCAGTCTGCCTGCGTCAGTGCGCTGCAATCAGATGTCTGTACTATCTGGGTCTCGTTAGAAATGCATGGGTCTCCCTTCTTATCTCTGCTGGACATCACACCAGTATCACTGGAATGCAGGTACAATCGGGCTGGAGATTAATTTTGAGTGGCATGAATGAATGGAGTCAAGTTGCTGGAAAGTGTTTTACTGCTTAACACAGCATGACCCTTTTCTTTGTCCATTTCTTGAAGCCATTATTGAGCATGACATTTAAGTACATATCGCATGACAGTTGCGTCGAGAGTAATTACACAACGAGGTCCCTGCCTTCGGAAGCTGGGGATTCCATGCCCTGCAGTGCTGATGTAAGGCAGCACCTCATTGTGTAACCAAACCGGTTCTTGGGGACCCATATTTTTGCTCCCTCCGAGCTCCCGGTAGGGTTAGCAAAAAAGGAAACTAAAACGTGAACTGTTTGTGGATCCCTGAGGACCGGATTGGGAATCGCGGGTGTAAGGAGTGGGAGAGGTAACTGGGATTCCTCAATTGTGGAGGGTGACCCTTATGGTATTCTGAAGGTCTTGACCTGCTGTGTGATATCATTACAGTGTTGGCCATTAAGGGTCCCCAGGAGCTTTAACTGGCAGGTTGTAAGTTCAAATCCCCGGTGGATCCCTGTTTCTAAGATGGAAGCGTTCAGCCCACATGATTTCACTGAAAGGCGCCCGCCTGAGAGTGTGTGCCATGCCTGTGCTGCATCGCCACGAGTGGATGGTGACTTCCTGTGGCATTCTGAGCATGGCATTCTGAGCATGTGCATCTTGTTAGCTTTCCAGAAATGGTCAGTTCCCTTTGTTTGGAAAGCCGGCTGTTGCTGCAGCAACAGCATCCCTGGCCAGCTGGAGTTGTGTGTCTGGGGGGGATGAAGCGATTTGAATGCTTTGCTGCCCATCGCTATGGCAGCTTGAGACGTTTGCGCCAGACTGGAGGAACCGTGAGAGGGGATTCAGGGCTCCACATTTATGCTCTCGCTTAATTCTATTTTCTGTTGTACTACATGCAGAACACATCAATTTTTGGATTAAAAACTGACGTTTTCTTTCACATGTTCCTTTCACTCACATTCCTTGTTGGTTTTTTTTTATCGAGGTACTGGAGCTTTGCATTTGGAAGTAATCTGCCAATGTAATGATTCGTACACCCAGGAAGACAGTGAGTGAGTCTCTAAAGAAATGGTAACTTATATTTTGTTTTTCTTTCACAGTCCTTTGTGCGAAAAACCTGGTGAAGAAAGACTTCTTTCGTAAGTAACCCATTTAAAAAGGTCTATTTCTGTCACGTAGCACCATGCAAATTTTTGTTATTTTTTTTGTCAAGAGCAGTCTGCTTTGAAGCCTGTCCGGGAGGAATACAGATTTTGGGTCACTTTACAGTTTGTAAAGTCGCACTCAGCGCTACACGGCTGGAACTGGTGTGGGGTGTCCGGGCTTTTAGAGTGAGGACAGTTGGAAACGGAGATCTTCTGTGAAGTTACCTAAACTGAGATTTATTTGTTGTTCATTTAAAGGCAAATCACTTAAGTCTCATGTGGCCTCCCACTATGGGTTTCTAAGCAACAAAGCAAAGTGCATTCTGGGCGTAAATAAATCAACAGCCCAGTCGAGCTGTGTTGGGCCAGACAAAATCATAATGGAGATGTACTTGTCTGGAATAGTGTGGTTCGGTCTCCCTCTGTTTTGGCCCAAATCCGCGATGCATCTTAGGTACGTTTCTTCCTCATTGGTCACCACCCAGGCAGGGACTGTCAGCACCCTCTGTGTCTGTCTGTGTGTGTGGCTTTGCACATACGCCCTGTGGATAGTCTGACTCGGCTGGTTTGGCACAGCCATCAGTTAACATGAACTCGCTCAGCTGTTGTGTAAGCAGGCACGTGGGTCACATGATCTCTCCCCTTGGTGATTGGCTGGCACACTCAGCACTTAATCTTGTCCATTGGGAGGAGATCATACTTGTGTAAGTTCAGTTAAAAGGCTGTATCTAAAGGCCCTTTTATTTAACAGTTGTTTTAGTCTTTTTTTTTTTTTTTTTGTTTAGGTATCGTTTAGAGTTGAAACCCAATGCGTGACCAAATTAGTCATGAATACGAAAGACGTTTTTTGGCTATCCAGTGCTGATTTGTCGCTAATTAAAAACTTGAAAGGAACAACTGATTCTGTCTCTTTCTTCCAGCATGAAAAGCCGTAAATGTCAGTACAGTTACCTGCATCAGTTACATTCCTCAGTCACTGCAGGCGATGGGCGGTTTGCTCCATGAAATGCTCGGCTAGCGATGGGACGGTTGCATGACAAGTACTCTATTCATCTCTGAATTCCTGCTACTCCAAAGCCTCCACAGACCCCTGTGAATCACTAATCTACAGCGTGATGTTTGACATTTTAATTCTGACCTGGCTGGCATGCACGGGTGCTGATCCTGCTTGTGTACCAGGTCTCCCGGACCCCTTTGCGAAGGTGGTGGTGGACGGATCAGGTCAGTGTCATTCCACTGACACTGTGAGGAACACCCTGGACCCAAAGTGGAACCAGCACTATGACCTGTACGTGTGTCCCGGTGCACTTCACAAAGTGTGTGTGTGTGTGTGTGTGTGTGTGTGTGTGTGTGTGTGTGTGTGTGTGTGTGTGTGTGTGTGTGTGTGTG
>JABFEA020000048.1:3408109-3410609 GCA_019775915.2 Cyphomyrus plagiostoma
TAGTGCAGGTGGTAGGAGTGCAGGTGGTACTAGTGCAGGTGGTAGGAGTGCAGGTGGTAGGAGTGCAGGTGGTAGGAATGCAGGTGGTACTAGTGCAGGTGGTAGGAGTGCAGGTGGTAGGAGTGCAGGTGGTACTAGTGCAGGTGGTACAGTAGGAGTGCCATTTGTGGTATTATAGCTCATGGATGGCTAGTTTTTGCCTGGCTGGATTTTATTAACGTGGTTCTGTCCATTGATGGCAGTAAGCTTGACTCTCCCTGTCCGCATCTGTGTCTCCCACACAGGCCTAATGTCGATCTGACCACGCTGATCTATCGCATGCAGAAGGATGCAGACCATGTGGAGAAAAATCTCATTCTTGCAGAGGAGAAGCTGGTTCTGGTATTGACACTCAATCATGATACACAGACACACAGTTGTAGTGCAAGCAGAATGTGGACACATGGATGCAAACACCACACACACACACACGCACAGTAAAGTTTTGAGCACAGACACACAAACCTATACATGGATCATCCAGTTTGTGTACACACATATCTTTTAGATAAAGCATTCCCACAGCCTGCTGTATAGACGTAACTCTGTTCTAATTATTGTCAGGATACTGAGTACGTGAAGAATGGCCTGAGCACGCAGTATCAGAAGGACTGTATTGGCTGGCTGGACGATGCAGACAACCTTTTCATGGGACTCTTCCAGGACATGGAACAGGCCAAGAAGCTGGGCCACCCCCAATGTCAGGAGATCGAGCTGGAGTGAGTGCAGTAACCAGACATTATGGACTGCCCAAATGTTTGTGTTTATGGGGTTCACTTGGGGGAACTCTCTGCACATTCACAGGTATTGAGCGCCTGCTTACATGTAGAGTTATTTAGCTAGCAGACGCGTTTGTCCAGAGTGAGGCAGATAATGCATTGGAAGCATTCAGCTGTCGAGGAGTCCGTCTGCAAGGCCAAGCCTCCAGTGGGTGACCAGCTGCCAGTAAGACAACATCGCTGCGGGAGCACTAGCTGCACAAGGATGCAAATGTAATATAAAGAAAAGTTATTCAAATAAACACCAAGAGGACCTATCATGAAGAGAAAACTTCAAAAAACAATGAAAGCATCCAGATCTGCCAAGTGAAGACAGAGAACTAGTCAGGGTTAGTAGTATGAAGAGGTTAGATCTTAGTCAGGTTAGCTTCTTGAAGAGATTAGATGCTCCTGTTTAACCCTAAAAGGGAGACTTAGGGTGGTGTTGTGCTTTTTACCATCCCATCCTGCTGCTGGCATTCTTTCTGTCTGCTTTAGCCAGTGTGCCGGCTCCTTGGCAGGGAAGAGTTTGACCTCCTTGGTTGATTGTGAGCTCAGCAGATCAGCCCTCTCTGCTCTGGAGACGCGGTGCTCTACCCTGTGTTGCTGAGCTGCCCTCTTTTCCCCTTCGCGCCTCCACAGTATCAGCAGCCTCCGAGAACGATGGGAGTCAGATTATGGCATTTACCGTGACATCTACGAGAAGAAAGGGAAGTCTGAAGTCGATTGGCCAGCAATGCTTCGTCAGAAGCAGGTAGGTCCTCACCATCTCAAGCAGAGTTGTCAGCTAGGCTGGAGGTTCACTCCACACTACAGATCCTGCTGCTCCCACCATAGATGTCAACTAGGCTGGAGGCTCACTCCGCACTGCAGATCCTGCTACTCCCATCATAGACGTCAACTAGGCTGGAGGCTCACTCCGCACTGCAGATCCTGCTGCTCCCACCATAGATGTCAGCTAGGCTGGAGGTTCACTCCACCCTGCAGATCCTGCTGCTCCCACCATAGATGTCAGCTAGGCTGGAGGCTCACTCCACACTGCAGATCCTGCTGCTCCCACCATAGACGTCAACTAGGCTGGAGGTTCACTCCATACTGCAAATCTTGCTTCACAGAGGCAGGTGACCATGGGGGAATATGGACCTGGCGTGCCTGATGTCGAGAAGCAAATCGCCTCCCACAACATCCTGCACAAGGAGATCGAAGCATACCGCCCCCTGGTGGAGTCATCTGCCTCGAGCTCTCCGGTCTGTGGCTCCTTATTTATTTCGGCTCTGTTTGTCTTGTCCCAAGTGCTTGCAAACTTGCAGTCATTGTAGCAGTTTTGCTTTTAAACAAGAGTTTTGATGTAGGGGAGATCCCTTTGTAGTGATACGTGTAAGTGTTCCATACACAAGCCTAATGGAAATGGTCTGGTTTGCAGGGCGACTCCTCTGCCCTCCGGACACAGTATAAGGATCTTCTGGTGAGTATTTTGACCAATGCTCTGCCTTTGTCTGTGGTGGTGATTCAATAAGGCTCTTGGCTGCTGCAATTTACAGCTTTATAGCATCAACCCCAATGAGGTTTTATGATTTTACAGCTGTGGCACCAACTGCTGGAATGCCTTATCTGGCCTGTAAACAGTCTGCAATTTATTCAGTAGTTAACTTTTATTAAGTGACATGTGTCTTATAACAAGGTCTAGCTCATAACTCCATCAT
>JABFEA020000048.1:3413109-3425723 GCA_019775915.2 Cyphomyrus plagiostoma
TTTTTCTTTCAAACTGGCTGATTTCAAGCCATTTTTTTCAGCTGATTAAATGGTTGAAGCCCAAAAAATATGTAATTCTTAAGCATAAGAATTTGGCAAAACATTTAACAGTTAACAGTTGCATATTCTAATTTTATGCTATTGTTGTTTGCAAACTCGCTTTTCATGTGGATGTGTGAGAAACGAGAGGAGTGTGGGAGAGTCATTCCACATGCGTGACAATCCTGCCAAACGAGACTCAACCCATCTGAGTGTCTGCCCTGCTATTGATGTGCTTCAGAGCTGCCCCTTGATGCAGTACCACTCCGTGTCTCCCAGCTCACTCTCACCTCATCTCTGCTCCTCTCTGCTCCCAGGACGACGATCAACTCCTGAAGCAGAGCGAGGAGCTCCTGGGTGAACTGCGGAAGAGAAGCGTCTCGGTGTTTCCCCTGCGTTCTCGCCGTCGCCCCCCTGTCAAGGGCCCCACGGCCGTGTCACTGTGCGACTGGAAAGATAACAATGTACGACCCCTCCCCCCTCCCTCAGCGTTATTGCAAACCGCTTATCATTGCAAGGAGCACACGGTTAAGCAACATGGGACGTTTTTGCACAATAACCATCACACTCGATGTCACAACAGCAGTCTCCACCATAAAGTCTCCACTGCCGGCTTAAACGGTAGACCTTGCTGTTCTGGGGAACTCTGCAGTTAGCTTTATCAGTCAGGTGTGGTACATTCCAGGAAGCCATAAAATAAATTCCTCACCTTTGCTTGGGGCACGATGATCTCCAGTCATCCGTATGGGCATAACCTGGTGCTGGGGTGTGTCTGGCACCCAGAGGTTACATGATGTTAGGCCATGTAGAGATGTCTTGCTTCTGAGCTCACTGCGTCTTTGGCCTTCCAGTGCTCGGTGGCCAAAGGGGAAAGGTTCACTCTGCAGTCCAACTACGATCCAGAGCGTTGGAATGTGCAAGCCAGCAATGGAGTAACGAAGAGTGTGCCGGCGGCCTGCCTGGTAGTGCCACCCCCAGACCCAGAGGCCTTGGACCGGGTGGACAGGTAACTCGCGTACCAGCTTGGCTCCCAAGGCTTCCTGGTCTGGTTCTCTAGGCCCAGGATAGACCCGGTCTGGCACCTTGTTCCTGATGAATGCTGATGTCACCAGGTTAGAGAGAGATCTAGCAGACCTGAAGAAGAAGAGAGCCAACCTCCAAAGTGGGCCGAAGAGCACCAGGGTGGAAGTTGTGCGGACACAGTACCCAGGTATGGCGGTGTGGCTCCATAGAGCATAATTTCCCAGTTAGCTGGATAACTTAAGCTAAACATGAAAACTGGGTGATCAGAAGAGAAGTGAGTGACATTCCTATTGGACAATCCTTGGCTTAAGCTATCTGACTAATGAAGAAATCCTGCTTCGTGGAAGAGCCCCTTGAACTAGAGGACAGGAATATTACTCCCATTTGGCATATACCTCTCTGTGTGTCTCATATCCCACTGTTCTGTTGTAATTGTCTTTGGGTTCTTGAAATGTGCTATATATAAATGAAATGAATGAAGTATTGTTGTTGTTGCTGCTATTATTGTCTACTAATCTGACATTTTATCGAAATCTCTGTTGGTACCGTAGTCGTCGCCTCCAGTCCCACAGATGACCCCAAAGTCCGGGCTCTGTCCAGCCAGCTGGACAGGATCAGCGATGACCTGGAGCAGGCTAGGCGGGACACTCTGGGCCGACTGAGAGCACCACTGGACCACAAGGACCCCGTGCGGGACTTGTCCAACCGTTTGAAGGAGCAGGAGGTGAGAGACATGGCCTCTGTGTTACATATACCATCAGTGATAATGATGCCAATGGTGGTATATACTGTACAGAGATACAGGCTGCACTCCTAGTGATACTGCACAATTTTAAGAGTTCCGGACCATAATGAGGGAATCAATCAAGTGTAACAAATAGCGGTTGCGCTTTGCTTCAATACAAAGTATTGGGTGAAGACTTCTAATACACTCATATTGAAGCAATGCTGTGGTATATACACAAGTAATTCTGATATATGTTGGTGTGTAGTGATTTATACCTTTCTGCAAACATAGTTCTACTTCAGTAGACCTAATTGGATCGTCTGCTCAGCTAATGCATATATCATGGTGCATTGTTGGCTGTGGTTGGCTGGATGCAGTAGTCAAATGGAGCTTTTCCACCAGCATACATAAACCGGCTTGCTCCCGAGCCATACTGTGAAGAGAGACTAGTTACAGTGTGGTTCCAGTTCGCTGCAGAAGGGTCGTTCCTGAGTTTGGAGAGCGTGCTAATTTCTGGCAGAACATCTGTGAAACGTTAGCATCCATCAAAATTTTGCTAGCGGAATTCCAATTCACTTTTGTAAATTTGCATTACAAATCCATTATGTTCAGTTGTTCTATATTACCTTTTTAAGTAGTGGTGCAACGGATCATTGTTGATCCGTGATCCGAACCGATCCCTCTCTACAGTTCGACATGCACGTGATCCGAAGATTTGGAAAAAAAAAAAAGTTCCACTGTATGGTGCGCGTGGTCAGTCAGTCAAGCGATAGTCATGGCCAGCGGTAGTGGCCCAAGTGGAGGAGCAGAGGAGCTCGAGGAAGCTCCATCACCCTGGTGTGACAGGAGCGAAGATGAAGGCTGCACAACAACTGCTGATATCCGCGGCATTTAAGCAGCCCTTTGCTGCCCAATCCGACCGGGCTAAAGCTATTACAAAAGCTATTAGGGTGTTTATAGCGCTGTTATAAGCTCACATCTGCTTTACTTTCTTTCTTTTTTGATGATGTGGACATAAGCTAGTTTTTATTTCATTCTCCATGTTCAAAGTAAGAAGCAATGATACCTTAAATTGCATTTTGAGTTGTTTTTGACTGTGTCCACATTAGAGGAAATAATTATCATGTGCTATATTGCACCTTAATTTGTTTTTATATACAGAGGTACCTCGGTTCTCAAACTTAATCCGTTCCACACTCCGGATCGAATCCTAAATAATTTGAGTTCTTATCGAATTTTTCCCATAAGAAATAATGGAAAACCAATTAATTGGTTCCCAGCCCAGGCATGTATCCCAGGCAGTTCCGATGCATAATCTGCTATTTCTCTTGAATATCACGTAAAGTTGTGAGAACCAGTTTTCGGTTTATTTACCTGTTAAAAAAAGCTTAAATACATGACATAAATGCTGTAATAGTTCACGTAAGTTAGTGGTTTATTTATTGTTAGTTAATGTAATGTCGCGCTGCTTTATTTAGTCAATCGTCCAGTCTGTGAAGAAAGCATTCAAGTAAGAATTGCATTGTAGTGTGCGTACAATTTATATTAGGTCAGTGTTCACGGTTTGACTTCTGATATTTAGATCGAGTTCTAGGTCAAACTGGTTTGTTCGACTTTCAAGAAATTTGAGTTCTAGTGAGTTTGAAAATCGAGGTACCACTGTAATTGCATGGAATTGAGTCTTGAGTTGAATGTTTTTGAATGGGCAAAAATACTTAAATAAATAAATGGAGAGTTAAATTTGTCTTGTCTTTTTTGTTTTTTTGCTGATCCGAAAATTGATCCGATCCATGACTTAAAACCATGATCCGATTCGAATCGTGAGTTTTTTGATCCGTTGAACCAACATTTTGAAATTTTCCAAGTTCCGAGTTTTTAGGGATGCAAACGACATCTTGATGTGCGAAAATACTAATAATTAATAATACACAGAATTAGCTGTTTTTTCCCTTTAGATAATCTATGCATATTGATGCTGAACACCGATATCTCTGTGCTTTCAACTAATCCAGTGGTGGTGATGCATCTAGCTTGTTTTGGTCATGCTTTTGGCCATGCTAGTAAGCAGATCTGTGTCAGCACCGTTACGGCTGGTCTACGTCTTTCATACTTTGCAATGGAAAACCGACAGTTCGCGGTACTCGTTGGGTATGGCTTGGTTCCTGGTGGAAGTTGAATAACGCCATAACTGTATCTGTTCTGAGCATCGCTCTGCTTTGCCATCAGCATACAGACTCGGTACTGAAGAATCTGGGTGAGGAGACAGCGACTGTCCAGCGTGGGGTTGAAGCCCTTTCATCTGTGAGACCCAGCGATGCTGTTATCTCTGCCCTACGGTTAAAACTGAACACCACCAAGAATAAACATGATGATGTCACTTCCCTGGCTGATTTATATACCAAGAAGTGAGTCCATACCCCTCTCCTGAATGCAGTTTAATAATCAATCAATCAATCAATTAATGAATTAATTTAAAAAAATTGACAGATTCACTGGGTTATGGATGTGTGTCCTTGTCCAGTAAGTTGTGGGTTTAAGCACTATGGTCTGCAGATTAATCATGTCACCACTGGGCCCTTGAGCAAGGCCCTTAACCCCAGCTGCACCTCACATGCTGGCTAACACTGCTCTCTGATCCTCACATGTGCATCGTTTGTATGTACCTGGTTAATAAATATTCAAGACATTTGTGGTGTAGCAATCTGCTGTGGTGTGGGTCATCAGAAATTCAGAGAATATGGGCACCACCCAGATCTGTAACCCCCACCGTCTGACCTCTCTCACCACCACAAGGGCCAACGCTTCTGTCTACCTGGAAAACCAGATGGAGAAGGTGGATGTCTTTGTGTCGGGATTTGAAGACCAGCTGGCTGAAGAACTGCCTCTCCTGGACAAACCAAGCGCCCTCCGGGAACGCCGTGAGGAGCTGCAGGTACGCATACACATTTCCAGCTGCACCCGTCGGAGAGATCCTCCTCAATTAAAAGCAAGCAGCCTTGCTCTGGCGTCAAATCCCTTAAAAATTCTCTAAGATGTAATAACATACAGAGTTCTGTCTACCTTATAGGCCTTCATAAATTGGGGTTCTTAGGGTAAGGATATGACTCCCAGAATAATGTGTAGTGCTATATGTGCGCAAAACAACACTATTCCCTGAGATCCAAACCAATAACCTAATGGATCCGAGCCCAACATTATAGCCAGCGTCCATCGCCCCCTCCTCCCCCCCGTACCCTTTTCTCATCTCCATTGCTCTCTCCCTGGTTGCTCTCCTGTCACAGCACATACGTAAGAACGTAGCCGCCAGGGAGATCGACATGCGGCAGTTGGGTCATGACCTGGAGGCCGTGCAACAGATGTGCAGTTCTCTGCAGGCAGGCTATCAGGAGTACTGCCCCGACCTCGGCAGGCAGAACACCGAGGTCCAGAGCATCAGGAAGCGCTACAGCAACCTGCAGAACCAGCTGAAGAGCAGGTCAGGCCTGCCAAGGCGGTGATGCATGTACAAAAGTCAATTAAAAATGTTTAAAACAGTGTTTCCTAATGTTTGGGGACCTACAGGCAGTCCACATTTTTGCTCTCTCACAGCTCAGCTCAGAGGGAGCAAAAACATGGACCAACTGTGGGTCTCTGGGGACTGGACAGGGAAACACTGATTTAAAATATACTCATTCAGCCCAACAAGCTATTAAATAGGAGGCTTGTGGTCGCCTCATAACTTCGGGGTTGCATGTATTGCATGTATGAGTTCATTACTGACTAAGTGCCTCTGAGTTCCCCAGAAGTGGAAAGTTCAGATCCAGAAAGTACAAATCCAGACCAAGGTTTTACTTTAAAGTTTATCCCCAAATACCCTACTATTTGGTTAAAACAAAACCTTGGTCTAAATTTGTATGTTCTGGAGCTGAACTTCCACTTCTGCCAATGGTATGTGATTCTGAGTGTAAGAGTGTCTTCCATGTGATGGACTAACATTCCGTCTGGGGTGAATGTGTGTGACTGAATGGTGCGTGAGTGTCCCTTGCGATTTGTTGGTGCCCCATCCTGGGTTGTTTCCTGCCTTGCGCCCGTAGCCCCTAAGATAGGCTCTGGACCCCATTGACTCTGAATGCGACTCTGAATACGTCAAGCGGGTATACAAAATAGATGGATGGATGACATCTAATTTCCTTTCCACAGGGAGACTGCAGTACAGGACATAGCCAGTAAGAATCAGGCCTTCCAGAGTGCTGCCCAGTCCCTTACCTCCTTCTTGAACAAACTGCCCAATAATAAGGTTTACCCCAGTGACAGTCTAACCCAAGTCGACAACAAGATGAGCTCCCAATTGGTGAGTGAGCTGGTCATGGATTATATACAGCCAGTCAGAATATTTTTTCAGAGATTTTTGTGGGTCTCATTTAATAATCAAAATACAATACGCCGAATGTTGATGTTGATGAATTAAGTTTTTGCATGATGTTTTGACACCACCTTGATCCAATTCTGGATGTTGCTTACAGTTAGTGGTGGAGGAAATTTCAAGGAGGAAAGATGAATTGGACAGAATGACAAGCCTGTCCTGGGACCTGCAGAGCGCCCTCAGCGTAAGGGCCAGTCTCGTACTCACAAACCATAGTGTCTGATTGTGGATGTTTGAGTGTGCGTCCTGTGTTGAAAGGCCACCATGGGTGTCTCTGGCTGCTACATGTGCAGGGTTGCTCGGTTCTGGGCCGTTTGATGTTTAAAAGCTAACAGTGACCGTGATGCACCAGAAGTAAAATATGGCTTGTTAAATGTTGACTTTTGCAGGATCATGACACAAACTGCAACAAGTATCACTGCATCATCGATGACAGTGGAACTAGTGCTGCCCAGAAAGTGCACATTAACAGTCTGGCTAAGTCTGTGGAAAATCAGGTAAAGAACACAATTCTCAGCTGTCATATCGAGTCACCCTCTAATCTCCAGTGAAATCTGACCCATTTGTACCAGAAAACTATGACTGCAAGTAGTTCCAAACAATATTGTGTAATTAGCATTAGAAGATTAGCAGATTCTATGCTTTGGGGATGATGAATAGTCCATGTGTTAGCATTGTAATTTGGACAGAGGTCACTAATAGACTGTCCCCCTCGGTGCCACAGGAAAAGCATCTTCTGAACCACTTTTCTGAAGCATCTGCAGAAAATGAGCAGCTCCTCAAGCAAATGAAAATCGCCAAAAAGCTTATCATTCAGGTATGATGGGGACAGCCTGGCCCTACCGAAGTTCATTTTGTGGGGAGTGGGCCTACTACCAGACTGGGAAGACTGGGAGGTAGGGTGACCATAAGTCCTCTTTTTCCTGGACATGTTTTCTTTTCTGAGACCTACCAATGCGTAATATCTCTGGGATTTTGCTTTGTTTCATGCTAACATTTTCTTTCTACAGTCTGAACACTTTCGACGTCTATATTAGCGTTGTTTTTACACCTCTCATGGCGTTCTGCCCCATTGTTGTGTTCTCTTTTCTGCAAAGCAAAATATAGTCACTGTACTGGGAGGGCAATCAGAGACTTTGGTTTGGCCTCAACATTTTTTCTTAAACTGAGAGTTTGTCATTCATGGTGCCTTATTTGACCAGACAGCCTAGGAAAAATGTTTTCTTTCTTATCGCCTCCAAGCAGAATGGGGAGAAAGCCTCAGAAGTGGTGGTACAGCAGCGTGTGTTCCTGCAAAGCCAGCAGAAGAGCACAGATGAGCTTGAAAGCCTCAAGCAGGACCTAGTCATGGAGGTTGGTAGGCGTGCTCGTGCAGAAGATGAGCTCGAAACCTACCAGAAACGGATGATATCCCTGAAAAATCGCCGAGGTGTGGAACGTCTGGAGGAGAAGGAGGTGATACATTACTATCGGGACCCAAACCTGGAGAGCCAACTGCAGATCATGTTAAGCAGGATCCATGATGAGGAACTGAAGAATTCTGGGACCAAGGCTGAAATTGAGTTGGTCAATAAGAAGATTGTCCTCCTGCAAAATGAGCTGAAGAATGTGACGCCCAAGCTGGTGACTAAAGTAGTGACAGAGTATGAGAGAGACCCCAAGCTGGAGATAGAGACCACCAAAATCAGAGAGGAGCTTCAGAAGCTGAGGGAAGAGATAAGAACTCGAGAGAGCCACTTTGTCAACATGAAGACTGAGATAACCATTCTGGAGCAGAAGAAGCCAGTCTTCAAAGAGAGGGTGGTGAAAAAAGAGATTGTGAAGTTGGAGAGAAATCCAGAGCTTGTGCATGCTGTCAGCATCTTTCAGACGGAGATTGCCAATGAACATGACAGATGCCAGCATCTCAATGATGAAATCTTCCAGATAAGGGGACAAATCAATTTACTGGAGAGAATGATTCCTACAATAGAGCCCAAAGTCATCATTAAGGAGGTGAAGCGTGTCGAAAGGGATCCTGAGCTAGTTAGTGAAGCCCAGAGGCTGAGCACCAGCCTGGAAGAGGAGAGAGTGATGAACAGAAGTCTGATGGAAGAGATTACCAAATATCAATTTCGCTATGTCCAGGTTGAGAAAGTACAACAAAGGACTGAAGTCAAGGAGACCACCAAAGAGATCTTCAGAGTGGATCCAGAGACGGAACAGCAGCTTGTGCGCCTGAAGAAAGATCTTAAAAACTTAAGTATGCAACGCATGAATCTGGAGCAAGAGATTAACCTAGTAGTTAAGAATCTGGAGTCACTCCAATCTCAGAAGCCAAAAGTGGAAGTGAAAGAAGTGACACGACAAGTGGTGAAGGAGGAGGCAAGTCCAGAAGTTGTTAAAGAAATTCAAAGGTTGAACAACCAGCTGTCCATCCTCCAAAGCACCTACAGCAGAAACTTTGAACAACTGATGATTCATAGTAAAGAAAGAGATGAATGGAAGGCTACGAACTCCAAGGTGGAGACAAAGATTATAAGCAGAGAGACTGTCAGATATGAGAATGATCCTCTGATAGAGAAGGAGGCTGAGAGGCTGAGAAAGGAAGTACGTGAAGAGACCCAGCGACGTCGCACATTTGAAGAAATGGTGTTCAACCTGCAGAACACATACTTAGAGCTGGAGAGGCAGAAGCCAGAAGAAAGAGTGGTGGTACAGGAGACGATACGACTGCAAAGGGACCCCAAGCAAATCGTTGAGCATGAGAAGCTGAGCAGGATTCTTGATGAGGAAATCAAGTCCCGCAGGAAGCTCGAACTAGAAGTCCAGCAAATGAGATCCCTGGTGAAGGAGAAAGAGTTAGTTATCACACAGGTAGATGAAAGGCAAAAGAAGATACAGGTGGAGATGGAGTTACGACAGATCAGATCTCGAATCAAGGAGCTAGAAAGTAAGCCACCATCGGTCACAGAGAAAATCATCATCGAAGAGGTTGTACAGGTGGAGCGTGATGCCACACTGGACAAAGTAATGAATGATCTGCGTGTCCGTATAGACAGAGAAAGGAACCTGATCAACAATTGGGAGAAGGACATCCAGAACCTCAGCATTCAACTAGAGATCCTCCAAAGAGAAAAATCTGTGGAAAGGGTTATCTACAAGGAAGTTATCCGGGTTGAGAAGGATGAAACATTGGAGAATGAGAGAACCCAGCTGAGAGAGCGGGTGTCCTATGAGAGGAATGCCAGAAAGAATATGGAGGAAGAGATAGAGCGTCTGAGTGCAAAACTAAAATACCTGCAAAGCATAAGAGAGACCAAAAGCACAGATATGGACAGCTTGACAAAGAGTCGCAGCCTTCTTCTGAAGGAGAAGGAAAACCTGTTACTGGAGTTTAGGCA
Source organism: Cyphomyrus plagiostoma (assembly GCA_019775915.2). Classification (NCBI taxonomy): domain Eukaryota; kingdom Metazoa; phylum Chordata; class Actinopteri; order Osteoglossiformes; family Mormyridae; genus Cyphomyrus; species Cyphomyrus plagiostoma. The sequence goes on from JABFEA020000048.1 coordinate 3,422,684, forward strand.
GCTAGATTCCAAGAGGCAGGAAACTACAATTTCATTCCAGCGGCAGTCCCAGTTGTTGAGTGAGCAAAACCAAGTGAACAAGCAAAAGAGCATCATGTTGGAATCTGATGTGCAGAAACTGGAAAAGGATATTCTGGAGGAGAAAGACAAGATCCACAAGCAACAGCTCTACATAAAGGAGCTGCAGGGGAAGTCAAGAGAAGAAAAGACAGAGACCTCAGAGAGAAAGACAAATGTCTCCACCCGCATCACCATCTTGGATCCTGAAACTGGCAAGGACATGTCACCTTCTGAAGCCTACCTGCAAGGTCTGATTGATAAAAATCATTACCTCCATCTCCAGCAGATGGAATGTGACTGGGAGGAAATTTCTACCAATGGCCCAGAGGGTGAGAGATTAATGGTACTGGATCGCAAAAGCGGCAAGAAGTACTCTGTCGAAGATGCCCTGAGGGAAGGCAGGTTGACCCAGTACGACTTACAGCAATACCGACAAGGCAAAATGCACATTTCAGAGTTTGCCCTCTTGGTTGCTGATGGGACAAAGGTCAAGCCTACCATCCTATCAGAACTGAAAACTCCGTTAGCTCCACAAAAGTCATCAATTTCTTTCAGTAGCAGACCCACAAACATAATTTTTGAGGATAAATTGCCCATCTCTGGTCTGTATGACACCACCACTAAAATGAGAATGTCTGTACGCACTGGCATAACCCGCAACATCATCGACTCAGATTTGGGTCTCAAGCTGCTGGAGGCTCAGGCAGCCACTGGGGGCATCATTGACGTCACTAACGGTACCCGCTACTCCGTCCACAAGGCAACAGTACTGGGCCTTATTGAACGGACCATGATGCAACACCTGATGAATGCTCAGAAAGCCTTCACTGGGACAGAGGACCCCTTATCTAACAGCCGTCTATCAGTTGGGCAGGCCATGCAGAAGGGTTTGGTTCCTAAAGGAATTGCTCTACGCTTCATGGAAGCCCAAGTCCTGACTGGAGGTCTTGTGGATCCCAACCAGGCAGGCCGATTGCCTATCATGGAGGCTCTGAAATCCAACTTGATCGATAATTCAGTTGAAGAAGTGCTCAAGGATGATTCCACGTACCCAAAATACCTGGAGGACCCCATCACCAAAGAGATGATCAGCTACAAAGAGGCCATGGCTCGGTGCAAGAAGGACCCACACACAGAACTTCTGTTGTTCCCAGTAGCTTCCAAGGAAATCAATGGTGCAGGACAAACCTTCTCTTCAAGATCATCCTCATCTTTCTCCTCTAGGTCTACTTCATACATCGACTTCTAGACTGGTTTTCTGTGAGAATTCTTCACATAACTAAGTGAGGAACTGATAATATGAAATAGTTCTAACAAAACACAAAATAATTAAATAAGCATAAAGAAAATATATGTAATCAAAAACTTTCTGCTTTACCAGTATTTTAGCTATTTTCCTTACCTCAAAACTTTAGTTATACAGAGATTCTGAAATGCTATGAATATGATTGTTTCACAGGGCTGTATACAATTTCTAGGTTAACAGTAAGATTAAAAAAAATTTAGGAAAAATGTAGGTTTGAGTGTGAAATTTTGTTCATATAGCCTGCTTTTCTAATCAATATCTCTGAACCTCTGTCATTATCATCAGTTATTTTAACCCCCACAGAATTTGATTAAAATGTGTGCCTACATATATCAGAGTCTGAGTCAGATTTATTCAGTGAATTATATGCATGTACAAGGTTTTTTTTCCTGTCTTGTTTTGGTGCCACGTACACAGTAACAGTGCAAGGACAAAGAACGGTAGTACATGCAAAGAACAAAGACATGAACATAAGATGGACGGGTGGTGAGGCAGGAACACCACAAGGCCTGGAGTTCTTGTTAGTGAGACGTGCATGAATCTAAATATAAATTAATAATGGATTTCGTGCAGGAAAGTGGCACGTGATATAGCTCAGGTTCTATTTCATTAGGGTGATCCAGCTAATCCATGTCAGGGAGACACTTTAAGCTACTTCGGGTTTTACAAACCACTTTCAAACTGAAAGGCTCCTGCACTTGGGCTAAATACTTCAGCTCTTCTTGTACTTTTACTGCTTTGTTTCCTTTACTGAAAGACTCATCCAGCTGCCTTCCATTAACATTAGTGGCACATGCATGGTTATAGGAGACTGACCAATCAGCAGGCAGCAAGAACTCTGGGCTTAAGTGAAATCCAGGTATATTTGATTGAAATAGCAGTTGACAAATCCTGTCCTAGTTCAAAGTGTCCTCTCTGACATGGATTATCTGGTCACCCTAGTTCTATTAGTACTATAATTTATATTTGGGGCAGTAGTAGTAATGATACGGTGAGGGGTGTGACAGTGAAACAGCCCAGGGGAAGGAGATCTCCCTAGTTGTTTTGGTCCTCAGAGGCTGGAAATCTGTCCTCAAAGTGAATTTCTGGAACAAATGGAAACCTACATGGGAATCACCGATGATACTTGATGATTGTTCTACAGTTCTCAAGATGTTCAGCTGAGGGTTGGTTTCGGCTGATGGGATCTTCACGGCAGAATGCATGATGAGCTGTGAAGGTGCCTGCATAAGAGTGCAGTTTGAATCTGAATTCCAGTAACTCAAAATAGCATTTATTCTACCTCGAAAAATTCAGTTCGCAAATTCAATTTCAATCTAGTGTGACAGTCATCCAGGTACTTGAGGAAAAGTAATCAACCGCAGATTCACAACGCAACTCATTTCCACGTTTACGGCAGTTCTGCAGGTCGGTGTAAAGAGGAGGCGTGTGCCGCGGTGTAGCGAGCGCTAATGCGGGATCAAATACGTAATATAAATTAAGCAGTACCGGCACTGCTATATCTTAATCTACACTCACCTAACATATTATTAGGAACACCTGTTCAGTTTTTCATTAATGCAATTATCTAATCAACCAATCACATGGCAGTTGCTTTAATGCATTTAGGGGTGTGGGCCTGGTCAAGACAATCTCCTGAACTCCAAACTGAATGTCAGAATGGGAAAGAAAGGT
>JABFEA020000048.1:3439651-3460889 GCA_019775915.2 Cyphomyrus plagiostoma
AACTGTCATATGAAATCAGTGTCACATTTTCAATCGTGAGGTGATGGTCAGTTGTCAGCTCTCTTGGTCGTCAGGTCATGTGATATGTTTCTGAACTGTATTCAAATGTTGACATTTTCAGACATTTCTTTGCTGACTTCGCTATGATGCGATGTGTATGACGTGTGTGGACTGTGAAGCACTGCCAGTGTCCGTTGAGAAAATGTATACAATGCTACATTTTTAAAATAGATGCATCTGACTGGTTGCATTTGAACGCGCAATAAATAATGATACTGTTCTGTGAGGATGTGCTGTATTCTCTTTTTTTCCCCATCCTATCGAGACTGCTATGTCCAAGATTCCAACGGAGCAGAAAAACTCCTATCGCCTAGTGATGTTATAATGCATTACTGATGTGTTTTTGGTGATGCTGGTGTAAACGAACTTACTACATGGCCAGTCCTATAAAAATATAGCGCATACAATTATATACAGTGCATAATACTTGATAATAATAATAAACAACTGTTACTGGTTTATGTAGTTACTATACTGTACTTTTTTATTGTTAGAACATACTTATGTATTATTGTAGCCTAGGTGTATAGTAGGCTGACAACGCGTTTCTCAGAACATACCGCCATCGTGCGAGGCGTGACTGCATTACGTCATCAGAAAGGAGGGGGCATGAGTACCCCGGCAGATTCAGGAGGCTCAGCACTGTGTAGGGGCCCTACACGCAACTTCAAATATTGAAAGAAAAAGAAGCGTCTGTTATAACCTGAAACTTTTGTTATATTAGCTTCTAAGGTGGACAATCTTTAATCCCACAGTTTTTAATTCATTATAGGAAACACGATGGTCTTACCATTATACTGTGTAGCATAAGATAAAATGCAGCTCAAATGAGGAGATGGAAAAGACCATGTTGGTAAGAATTGTTTGTATATAATGGGTTTATTATAGAAGACCTGGTGGTGCAGGTGCCCAGGCAGTCAGCAGGCTGTGTGAAAGGCAGACCAATGCGGCGCTTTCTTCAGCGTCTCCAGGAAGAACTGCTCATCCAGCAGGAAGTCCCGGTCCTGTACGGATCAGGAGAGGTTCTGTCACTCTCACTCAATCTGGCCACTCCTATGGGGGGGGGGGGGGTGGCCACAAGCGATCCACGGCCTGGCTGGGTAATAAGTGCCACGGTGACACGGCACTTATTTCTGCCTTTTACCTTTTCTGCCGTGTGCCTGAGGAGGGCAAGTTTTAGGTGAAGCTCAGGAGCTGCCGTCGGGGTGAGGAGTGCCGTAGACAGGGGGGGTAATGTGGAGGGCGGCTGACCCAGCGCTGGAGCCACATCTAACAGGCAGAGGGGTGTGTCAGCCGGGCCAGAAGCACACCGCACATAAGGATGTATTACAGCATGTGTGTTGACACACTGCACTGACTGGTGGAGAGTGCCTGACTTAACAGAGATGGGCGGTTTCACACAGGTAAAGCTGCTGATATGTAGGAATGAGGAAGCGGCTCTGTGCGACTGTACCTGTGAGGATGGGGGCCGCAGGAAGCTGGGGGCTGATGGGGAGCCCCCGCCTCAAGTGCTCCACCTCCTGGCGCTGTTCTGCTATGTGCTTTCGTCCCTGCAGAGTAACAGACTCGCCCTTTAGCTATAATAACTATTTTCCTGGCTACATTTTCACAAAATCAGCCCCCACTCCCATTCCCAGGCCCCCCCCCCCGGACACTTGCCTGGTTCAGGAGTTGCTCCTGACTACGCAGCCGCTCCACCTGGGTGCGGATGCTGCTCAGGCGGGTGTGGTGCTGCTCCTCCACCCGCCGCGCCTCCTGTAGAGCTCTCTCTCCCTCCTCGTACCTGTCTGAGGCCAGCTACCACAAGGGGGTGCTATTTCTTTTCAGTTCATTTCAAATTTTAGCCTGAATTAGTAAGACTGATTTGGGATTTATCAAATGATTTACAGCATCTGTAGGATCACAAATTTATAAATTGTTTAATCTAGCTTCCAACATAACAGTCTATGAACTATAAGAGATAGGTACATTGGGTTTGCAGTTGGAGGTAAAGATGGTGACATTCTAATATGATCAAGTCTGGGAGCCCAGGTGTCTGAGACATTAACATTTCATCTTTATGGACTTCCTGACCACTGGGTAGGGGCCCATAGTAAAGGTGAATGCTAATCTCAAGGCCAGGCTGTGCCTTTGTCGCTATGATAATGTGAAGGTCTGAGTGATACTGTCAGGCTAATTAGATTAACACCTGGAGAGACATTTGAAAGGCACTGCTATGCTGATGAGATCAGGGCTGGGGAAGTTTCAGGCTGATTCCGGGACTATACTATGCTTTGTTTAGATTGTCTCCACCTCTGTGTATCCCTCCCCCCTTTGAAACGTATGAACTCTGCCGAGCTGAGTTTTAGTCAGACTTGGATCTCAATGAAGAGTAACTTCTGCCGGAAAGATATCCCAACGTCTCCTGGTCTCTGCTTCGACAAAGGAAAAAAGTTTCCAACACATCGTTGTGAATGTGTGTTAAATTAAAATGTTAAGGGAGATTAGATAAATCCCTCAGTGCACGTGTCACAGCCCACATGGCTGTCAAGCAGCGTCACATGACCAGGAGATGGGGTCGTTGCCGTGACGAACCTTGCTGAAGGCCTCCATCTCCTGGGCCCGTGTCTTGAGGTGCAGGGCGGCGGTGCTCAGCTTCTCCTTCTCCCTCTCCAGCTCCGCCCTCTCCTTGGCCGCCATCTCCTCACGGAGGCGCAACTCTCCTGCACGTAGCTTCAGGTCGGCGTGCTCCTGTGCGGGGGGGGGGGGGGTGGTGCATAACTGCCGAATGAGAAACGCCACTCACCAGCGAGAAAACGGCAGAGTATCGGGGAGGTGGTGCGATGGGGGCCCAGCCCAATACCTGGGCCATGCTGATGATGGTGCCCTCGCGCTGGGCGTCCCTCTCCAGGGCCCGGCTGGCTTCCCGCTCCGCACGGCCCTGCTGCAGCTTGTCCTGCGCATGCAGCTGCGCCCACGCGGCTGCCAGCCTCCGCCGCTCTTCCGAGCAGCGCTGCATCACGGTCTGCTGTTCCTCCAGCAGGGTGCTCTGAAAAACATGCAGACGGCGGCGAAGCGGATAAGGGGCTGGGACCTGCAGCACTCCGGAGCTCGGTGCAACACATGAGCCCCAGGCCCCACCCCCTGAAAACCCACATCCCCTACATAAGCCCCACCCACCTTTGCTCTTTCCAGCTCCTCCCTCTCCATGGAGAGGCGCTGCATTAAGGCCCGCCTCTCCTCCTCCAGCCCCCTCTGGGCTGATTCTGCCTTGGCCTGTTCTGCTGACACCCTCCACCGCTCCTGACAGAGGCACACATGGGCCTGACGTGACACATGTGCGTGACACCGACACGGGATGACCTAAGGACCTCACAGGCGTCCCAAAGCACTGCCCCTACTCTAGTGACCTCTGACCTTTTCCAGCTGCCTCTGCTGCTCAGCTAGCTGCATGCCCATCCTGTCGATGACCTCCTTCAGCCGCGCACGTTCCTCAGCCATGTGGTTCTGCTGCTGGTCCAGCCGTTCCTGCAGCACTTGCATAGGGAGCAGTGAATTCTAAGCGGCTGTGTTCAAACTGGCCACTGGCATGAGCGTTCAAGGGACTGGAATTGCGACCAAAAAGTTAAATTCCAGGTCCTGAGTGTGACTCGTGACACATAACGGGCTTGGAGGCATCCAGTCACAGGGCAGTGGATGTGTGTTTAACAGAAAGCAAGTCTGAGCAAGTATCCCGGACACTCGGTAGTAACCAGTTATACTGAGGATGGCTTTGGGTGAAGCAGACCAGCCCGCGGCCTGTCTTACCTCGGAGCTGCTGGTCCCTGTGCCGCGCGCCCTGCTCCAGGCCCTGTGCCGTGTGCTCATGCGTGCTCTCAACACGCGAGGACAGCTCACCCAGCCGCCGGGAGAACTGCTCCATCTGATCGATCACCACTGTCAGGGACCTGCGGGCGGACAGGGAGACTGCGCGTGTGGCTGAGGCATGCCGTGTGTGTGTGTGTCTGCGTGAGAATGTACAGGAGTGTCTGACCTGGCCTGAGACGTCGCGCTGGTCACAGCGTCGATCTCCTCCTCCTTCAGTTGCTTCAGCCTCTGCACCTGCTCCTCATGGTCCGTCTTCATCTCCAGGATGGATCTCCTAGGAGAGGGAGAAAGTCCAAGATGGCAGACGGTGCCGGCAGGCGTGGCCGTGATGACGACCCCCCCATCGGCGTTCCGGCTCCTTACCGCTGCAGTTCCCGGAGCCGCTCGACCTCGCGGTCGCGCTCCTGCTGGTTCTGGGCCAGCCGGCGCTGGTATTGCGCCTGCAGCTCGGCCCGCTCCTGCTCTGCCAGCCGGGTGACGCTGGCCAGGCGCTCCGCCAGGCCCTCGCTCTCCTGCTGCATCCGCACCTCCCTCTCGGCCGCCGACTCCTCCAGCATCTTCACCCTGGACCTGTGAGCCGCCTCCATGAGCTCGGTGTCCTGACCGTGCCTCTGCTGCACGCTCTCCAGCAGCATCTTCAGCTGGTCGCGCTCCAGCTGCAGGCTCCGCACCTGCCACCAGGGGGCACCATTCTACGACTGTGAAACGGCCGCATAGACAAACCCCCCATGGAAAGCGCAGCATTCCTTACCTGGCCTTCTAGCTGGATCAAGTGGGTTTGCAGGGACAGTTCCCCTGCCTGCTGCTCCGTTCCCTTCCTCTGCAAGGTGCCCCCTGTCCCCTGCAGTGGGGACTGCAGCAGCTATCAGAATCGGAACTCACATTACTACCAGTATGTGTGAACAGACCAGAATTGTTTGTAGTTCACTGCCAAACATGAAGTAGAGAACAAAAATCGCAAGACATTCAGGGGGACATTCAGGGGGACACTTCACAGAACAGCAAGTACAAAAAACTATAAGAATACAAATAAGGGAATACAGGTTACCATTAGACACAGTGCAAAACGTCTGAAAAAGTCTAAGTGAAACATTATAACTAATGCAAAAACCGTTTGATTGCAAGTTGAAAGGATATTGCACATATCCTATGAAGGGAAAGTGACTAAAAATATGTCAAAACCTAAAAAGACAGAAAGCTGAGAAAGAAAAGTAAGATCTGACATCCAGCAGGGTGCCTGGAAACTGATCAGGCAAAGCGTGAAACAGGTATGGCACTGTGACACATTGTCTGGGCAGAGGAGGACGGCCGGTTTAAACAGGCTTACCTGAATGGCTGCACTGTTCCCCCCTATTATCTCTGGTGCCACTGGAAGATACAAAAAACTGCATTTACTATTACTATTCAACCAATGGGCTGATTGTTATCTTGTTCCATGAATGAATAATACCAGAGGTAGAAATTACAGGTCCAGAGAGTAGAATTCCAGACCAGCCAGCGGAGTACTCTGTGACTGTGAGTCTTTACACTTGATTGGTTGGTTCAGTGGTCCAGTGATGGAAAACAGGATTCTAGTTCTGTATGGGGAGTGTTCATTGCTATGATGGTGGTGGACTGCAGGGGGAGACTGTGTCCCGTATTCTTCTGGGTGAGTGAGGGTGATGCCTAGCTCGAGTCCCCGAGTCAAGCCCACTTGACTCAGAATCTAATAGGGTGGGGCTCTCTGATCTGATTGGCTCAGAGATGGCCTCTTTAGGTAGAAGGTCCTGCATGTGCTTACTGGAGTCTGCACAGGGTATGGAAACCTGTAGCGTTCACGCTCTGTGGTACTATCTCATAAAAGGTTGGCTTGGAGAAAGATTGGCATTAACCAAGTTCACTTTAAATTCCACACTGCTGCAAGTGTATATCTCTCTCTATTTGCTGAAGTAACTGAATTCAAGGGTACATTTAACCCAAGCAAGTGACCATAAACACGGAATGGCATGATGACTGAAAAACTGCCACCGTGACAATGAGGTCTGCATACCCTACACTAAAGAAATATGATGCACACTGTGCAGATAGGCCTACACTGTAAGGTAGCTGGCTCGTTAGGATGGTAATACAACAGCAACAATTCCCAGCTACCTGAATGATAACAGTTGGCAGTGTGGACCAGTGGCTGCGAGGACCAGTGGCTAACACTATTATATCATTTTCAAAGTTTGACTCTGAGGGTATGGAGTCAGCACATTCTCTGCATTTTCATTTTTCTATAAAGGCCAAACCGGTTCCCAAAAACATATAATTAGGCTAATTAGCACCTGCATGCCTGTAGCATGTGCATAACCCAGGAGGGGAGTGTGTGCTAGGCTGCCTGTGACGTGATCCAGACCCGTCGGCCTCTCTGTACTAGATAAACAATCGGAAGATGGGTGGATGGTTTACCAGGTTCGGGTAGGCCCTCCTTCACCGGACTTGAATGACGAGGTGGAGTGTCTTGCGTGCTCGAGGTCTCCCATGGCAACAAGGAACTGATGGGACAACAATGAACAATCTGTAGATACATTCAGTTCATTTAGAAAATAAGCCTGCTTTTCCCTACATTTATATTTCTGGGTTGAGGGCCATGTTGTCTGATTTACAGTAGACCCCCCCCATTAACTCTTGTCTCATACCTCGATTCCTTCGTAGGTACAGCGTCTTCCCCTTTCCTCTTAGAAGCTGGTTGTGACCTGGGTTTACTCCTAAAACGAGAATTAGGGTTATTAGAAATCCCCTAAAAATCACGCGATTTGTAATCTACAACAGCTGTGGTTTTAGCTTTTCCATTTTGTCAGAATTTTCAGGTTGGACTTTGAAAAACAACAAATGTAAAGCTTGCGTTGGCCGAGCCAAGCCTACGCGAGGGGGGGGTCCAGGTCCACCTCATCGGCGCCACCCTGGGGATCTCGGGGCACAGCCGCCTTCACTGCTGCGAGGTTCTTCTTCCGGGTCAGTGCTCCTGCCAGCCAGTCTGTGGCCTCCTCTCTACCAGGAGTGTTTGGTAGGGGAGGCTCACTCTCCTGCGAGGCTCCCGTGGCCGGTGGGGCTCCCTGGCCACCCTGCGCCTCTGGATCCTCCACCTCTTCCTCCGGATCCCGGCTAAGGCCTAGCCAATCGGCGGCGGGGTTACTGGGGTGTGAATGAAGGGGAGGGACCAGTTTCGGCTTCCCCTCCAGCATTTGGCTGTCGTACTGAATCGTTGGCCCACTGGCTGCCGGCTTGCTGTGGCGCTTAGCAGAGGAAGAGCCGGCGGAGGAGGAGGACCTGGGCTTCCCCTCTGGCGACCGGCTGCCAGTCTCCTCTGCTGAAAACCTGAACACGAGGGGAGGGACGCCTGAGAAACGCTACCTTCAGCTGCAGAGGTGAGGACCTACCAGAGTAACGCCGGTCACACCTGACTGATTGCCTTTGTGACTGGCGGCTCTCTGGTGTAGAGACCACAGTGGGCTGGTAGGAGCCAAACGTGAAATCACCGTCCCCAAAGGCGGAGTCTGGGGAGAGATCACACACCAAGGCATTACATCATGCATAACCCCAACACCCCAGATGATTCAAATGGTACACCCATTTAGCGCAGCATGCACACAATAACCTAAGCCAGTGTTCCTCAACCCAGTCCTCAGGGACACACAGACAGTCCAACAAGGGCCTGCTTGGGAAACACTGACACAAGCAACCAAATATAGCAGGATGTGAACTCTTGTTGTAAATGTTGCTACCTTTGGCAATTGCTGGCTTCTCCATATGTACTTCCCTCTTCTCGCCAGTAGGGGGGCGCTCAAGCAGGCGTGGAGATGTCCCCCGGCCCAGAATCTCATCCAGCTTAGTTGGTACCGGCTGTGGGGGCTCACTGCATGGGGGGGGGGGATCTGCATGCATTAAACTGGCAAACCTAATGGTTTGTGGGGGGAATCCTGCTGTTATACCCTTGAGGAAGGTACTGCACATATTTCACTAAAGCACTCATCTAGGTCAATAGGTTAAATTTGTAAGTTGCTTTGAGAGACGCAAACAAAACGTGCAGAACAAGGGCAGGCCCTGTAACGACATATTATGTAAAACCACTCGACAGAATGTAACAAATTCAATGACAATAATAATAATAACAATGATAATGGTGAAAATAATAATAATTGGATAGTGCAATATAAAACAATAATGTAGTCTATAAATGTGTAACATTTTGTTGAGTTATTACATAATGTGGTGTTATTACATAACGCTTTATTACATGGTGTACAGCAGGTCTCTCAAACTCCAGTCCTGGAGGGCCAGAGTCCGGCACAGTTTTTGGTTTATCCTCATTTAACACACCTGATTCAATTCCACGTGCTAATTATCACACAGCTCTTCAGCTGAATCATTTGAGAACCCTGGTGTATAAAAACACGTTATGTAATAACATTGCACTATGTGAAGAAATTCTGTTACGTAATGCTGCATATTACATAATGCATTGTTACACGGCCGCACCTCAGCCTCTTGTGGGGGAGAATTCTCCCCTTCCCCTTTGGACTCTCTCCAAAGCCCAGCGCGTCCATCAGGTCGTCCTCGTCCTCATCAAATGTCAGCTCGTTCCGCTTTCCGGGAGTCCGGCTCCATGAGGCTGCAATGGGACAAGTGGTGTTTCAGCCACCTCTGGTCAGTTGAGTGACGAACGACAACGGAGGTGCTCAGAAACGCGGGGACCGCGGAGCCATCCTCACTCACCCGTCTCTCTTGCCTTACTGACGGGGGACTCGGATACAGGCAGACCTCTCTGCACAGGAATGGCATCGCTGACGGCCATCTTTGTTTCCATTATATCGTCCAGGAGATCGGCCAGTGGGTCATTCGTGTCTGCAGGAAGTACACGTCCAGGCCAGATCGCAAGGGGAGGCTGCCTTACGCAGCTTCCTAAATGCAGTGTGTATCCTTACCATACCCAGACCAAAATACAACAATCCTAAAACTATGATTTCCCCAGTAATCGTATTGAATAGCAGGATCGTAAAGGGAGATGAGTCACATTTGAGCATCTGTTTCGCATTGTTCTACATTCCTCAGGTACCTTTTTTGTCTGGAGATGGAACTAAAATGTCCTCCTCATCTGATGCATTGCAGAAAAATGGAATAAAAGGCCGTAGTTAATGGTGTATGACACTGTGAAGCATCACACTGCAGAGATAACGAGACAGAGCCCAAGAGCTAACGCAAGGCCAGGGTCAAGCGATGGCAGCTGCCTCATATGGACAAAAGTATCAGCAGACCTGGTCATTACACCCACAGGAACCTTTATGACCTCCCATTCTCAATCCATAGGCATCAGTGTGAAGTCGTCTCTGAAAATACCTGTGGGTTTACAATGTGATGTTATAAAAGTACCTGTAGGTGTAATGGCCAGGTGGCCCGATGCTTCTGTCCATATAGCATAATTAACGAGTCGACTGTGATCGACCACTTCACAGGATCACAGTGTTCTTTCCCTCTCAAAATGCGACCATGGTGGAACACGAAAGCTCTCTGCCTGAGCGGCACAGAACGCCCTCTTACCGGTGAAGGTGAATTTCTTATAGCTGTGCGTGGCGGCAGCTGGGGCGGAGCCGGGCTTTTTGGCATCAGCGTTGGGAGAATCTGCCAAGTACGACAGGGATAAGGGTATGGAATGGAGACACAAGAAAGGGCACCTTCAGCTTCATGGATACTTATACAAAGGCTAATGCTCTAATGCACTGGCTCTCATATGAAGCGTTACAATACCGTAAAATACAGAACATCTGTAATCGCATGGGGACTGGAGGCTCGAAGGCAGGGAACAACCCATCACAGGGCACACTGACACACCCGTCACTCACACACATACACCAAGCAATTTGGTAACTCTAATTAACCTCAGCATGTTTTTGGACTGTGGGGGGGAAACCCAAATACCCAGAGGAAACCTCAAGATGACACGGAGTGAACATGCAAACTCCACACACATGGAGCCAGGGCTAAGACTCGAACCCAGGTCCCAGAGGTGCTAGGCAACAGGGTGAACCACTGCACCTTCTGTGCCGCCCCTCATACAGAATGTAATAAATACAAATTAAAGAATAGAGGTGCTTTTGTTCCATTTACATGCATTTAGTGCAGTACCACATAGCCGCCAGCACGAGCCCTAGATGACTAACCAATCACATGTCGCGGCTCTGGTGCTCCACCCTCCACCGAACGGGCTGGGTTTTGTTTAGTTCCTCCTGCCCCAGAAGCCTTAGCGGTGGCCAGTGGGGGAGCGGAGCTCGACTTCTTTTTTGGCGCAAAGAGGTCGGCATCCATATCATCCATGTCCTGGGGCAGAGTGGCAGGAATAAGCACAGTCAGAAGCCAGAGGGTTTGTGTCAGTGATAGGTCATCAGTGTCGTGTTGCTCCATATAAGTTCACACGCCGAACAGGGATTCTTCCCTGCAGCTCATTGGAGCTAGGCTAAAATTAAGAAATGCGATGTCAGACTGATCCAGCAGGTGGCACTGTGGTTAAGAAATAAAGTAACGATGTTTTTCTCTGCTGCACATGGAATGCCTACAGTACCTACCTTAATGTTCTCCAGGAGGGCTGCTGGATCAGCCTCCGACACATCAGAAGCCTGCCAGACCATGACAGCCCAATTAGCGAAAGAGAAGCACACCATTTTGCTCAGTACAAAGAGATAGCAGATCTAAGCACACCTCTTCCTCGCCGACCTCCTCAGCCAGTTTACTGAAGAAGTCATCATCCAGTAATGATCTGAAGAAACAAACATTTTAAAAACTGTGTTTTGTTAGTCGGTTGTAAAATGCCATTTTAATTCGGTTAAATATCCTTCGTCATATACGTTAGGCCCAGTAAAAAAAAAATCATTAGTTTATCATACTTTCAATCAGAAACAAGTGATGAGGGAGGGCGAATTTTTTATTTTTATTTCTTAGACATGAATGGCATGTCCGGTGTTTCAATAGTGAATGAGTGGTCGGTAAACTTCAGCAGTGCGTGTTCATTACTGATCGGGAGGGAAGGTATTAGAAAGTAAGCTGGGGTGGAAGAATACAAATGCGCGGCAATTAGTTTCTATCGTATGCCTGTGAAATTTGTGAACGCCGGCAGTGGAATTTACACAGGAAAATACACTTAAAAAAATCGATGCGGGCTAAATTCGCCACGTGGGCGGGGATGATAAACCAATGATTTTTTTTTTTACTGGGCCTTATTTATAGGAGCCCACCCAGCCCACCATCCCAACGTTTTTTCCTCTCACCGTTTCCCACTACGGGACGTAAGGACGCCGCTCCTTCCAGCGACACGAGTCCTAACCGGCGAGTCTATTAAAAATAGAGACCAAGAAAAACTATAAAGATTACCGGGATGTATCGAAGACTTAACAGTCAAACATTTAATCTGCGTATTTATATGCTTACTGGATGCAGAAGAGACAGTACATACCATCGTCCCCCAACAGATCACCCAGTACATCATCGATGGAGCCTGGATTAAGGACCATGTGTTATGTATATACTGATAATCCCTAATCTATGAGGTGATTACAGCAAATCACTTACCTTTCAGTCCTTTCTTCTGTTTTAAAGTCTGCCGTTAAAAAGTACAAATGAGAAGTTAACGAAAAATTGTACAGCTACTTTATTAAATCTGCGTCTTGCACATTTCTGAGAAACAAAAAACGAATCACTCACCATTTAGTTAAATGACGAGGGGGGAAATTTGAATCAGAGAAACTGAAGCGTCGGCAAGTCACCATGGACAACCGGTTTATGCAAAAGACCAAAAGGGCTTTCGCTTCAAGAAGTTAATAGTATATAATACACTGCCAAGTTACAAGAATGCTCTCTAAACAAAAATATCTCGACAGTTACAGTTTGTTCAAATTTTCTAAGTTAAAACAAACCACTAGGACTCTAGCACCAGGAACAACCTACAAGAGAACTTCCGGTTTGGGGGAAAAAATGAAAAGAATTTTGGGTACTGTAGTTCCTAAAGAAAAACCGCAGTGGAATTTTAATTTATTACGTGTTTGTTTGATTGTTTATCTAAGATGTTTCTTAATGTCATCCAATACATATATTTATACATAAATTTAAACGCTAAGTGGAGTGTAATGCTTTTATTACAAGTCACACCTAGAAATAATGGTAATTCCTGCACCCTTTCATTGTTATCGTCGCCAGAGGGCAGTAGCACTTTACACATAACGATTCTCGTGAAAACACACTTGTTATATTTGACAGGAAAGTGAGCTCACTATCTATCTATTTGTCATACTTTGAAATGTACTTTTCGTTCTGCAGGTTAATTTTTTTTCTAATAAATGCGTTTCCTATAGATTTTTATTAACTTTTTTGCCTCACTAATGGTGGCGGAAGATGTTTTTTTTTTTTTTTAAATCAAAATACAGTTCTCATGGAAAGTCTTGAGATGGTTATTTAAGTAAAAATATTGCGAACGTATTGTTTTTGTAATGAAATCATTCCTTTATTCTTTACCTTACAAAAATATATTTAACAACCGAAACAATCGGTAAGGGGGCGGCATGGTGGTGCAGTGGTTAGCACTGTTGCCTCACACCTCTGGAACCCGGGTTCTGGTCTCTGCCTGGGTCACGTGTGTGGACGCATGTTCTCCCTGTGTCGTCGTGGGGTTTCCTCCGGGTACTCCGGTTTCCCCCCCACAGTCCAAAAAAAACATGCTGAGGTTGATTGGAGTTGCCGAATTGCCCTTAGGTGTGCATGTGTGAGTGACTGGTGTGTGAGTGTGCCCTGCGATGGGCTGGCCCCCTATCCAGGGTTGTTCCCTGCCTCGTGCCCGTTGCTTCCAGGATAGGCTCCAGACCCCCCGCAACCCAGTAGGATGCACGGTTTGGAAAAATGGATGGAAACAATCAGTTTTGAGTAAACATTCATTTTAAGTAGTAATAAATTGAAGCCTAAGTTTTAGTTGTTGAAGTCGGCTGTTTTGAGTTAAAAGGTTCATTGATAAGCAGCATTACTGATTGCTTTATAATTAGTAAGACTTTTGCAGTAACATAAAACACCAAACATTTGTGTGTAGCCGCTCTTTGGGAGCCGAAGACTCCAAATGCAAAAATAGTAAGAACAGAACTGAATGGGTCAATCAAAAAAAATTATGACGCTTAAAAAAAAGGAAATGTCTGTGAAGGAGATATGTGGAGATGTTTAAACATTGCTTGCCAATGGACTTTCGTTATAGAACCAATCAATCTGCAACATTGTTCCAGTATTGTCACAAATTGTTACAAGCGCTGTGTATGTATATTGTCTTTATGTCCAGTTTGAAAGCAGAAGTAGACCATTCAATGCAATTGGTGGGTATCACATGGGAAAGAACAGTAATCATCCTTACAATGTGCTGTTATCTTAAAGGAGATCACTTTATATGTTATAAAGCTGTGGAGACTCAGCAATGAAACAATGGTGCTGAGGCAACTGTGCAGAACACAATGCACAGTCTCTTTTTCCTTCATGCACATTTCATCTGCTCAGGTAGATGATTGTAGACCAGTTATTTTTGTGAATCTTAAAATCAAATCGATTTTATATTTACACATTGCCCAAGTCAAAACTGATTTTCATTCAACATCTGAGCGATACAGGTTGTTGAAAATCAAAAGGCCATTCCATAAAGCATTCTGTGATGTTTCAGTGTTTCTTATAAAAATTTTAAATTGCATTTAGTAAATTAATAATTTATATTCATAGCCTTGTTAAAGTGTGAAGCAAAATATGTTAACGTCAATTCTGCATCATTTCTGAGGTTTTAATTTATAATTTATGTAATTTCTTCAATAATTTCTGCAATTGCTTTTTAGAAAACTAGACAGAAGGCTCAGTAACAGAAAATCAGAATTGAATTGATATGATAAGGTGCTAACTTTCCCATTGTCTGATGAACAGTATTGAAGTTTCATGGTTAAATAAAGCATTACAAATTGTCATTGATTGAACACCAGTCAAGGAACAATGATGCATCATTGTGTTTCATTGGCTCCTTACTTCAGCCAAATGACACAGAGTTTCACTAGTGTGAATACTTTATTAACCTATCACAGCAAGGGCCTCATCAATGTTACGTCACCTGTTGGTCATGCCTCATGGTACACTCCTTCAGCAGGTGGCTGCCCGGCGATTCCACCTCTTGGCAACGGCCGTGCATGTGGTAATCCGCGCCCAGCGAGGCAAGAGTCCAAGACCCTGTACTTGTTCCAGACTCCTCAGGTTTCTCTTCCACAGACACTGAGGAGCTTCGACCAAGTCCAGGGACACAGACGGGCAGGGCTACACAGGGCCAACACGCCGGATACACCTCCAAGAGATGACTCACACCAGCTGGAATGTAGAAGCTACGGTTCAATAGGAAACTAACTGATGACATGCTGTGCTGGCATCATTTCTGATATGGTCTTACCTAAGCAATGTACACTGCTTATCACCCTACTACTCATTTCATGCAGTTGGTCAGTTTGCTCAGAAAGCGCAAAAGGGTTTGAACCTTCATGGTTTAATTACAGCTCCCCTCTCACGTCGTGCCTCGTAATCTGGCTCCTCTGGTCATGTTCCAGATCAAAGTGAAACCGCCGTGTCCTTTCTTTTAGCTGTGCCGTACCAAAGCCAACCTCATGTATAAGTAGTGGAGAGTAGAGTACTCACCTGTGAAGCCGCGCAGACCCCTCTCTGCTTTTTATGCTCTTGTCATGAGAATGTGCTGGAGACTGGCAGTGACTTTAAACGGGAGACAAAGAGGAAGTGAGTGACAACTGATCCTAGGTGACTTCCTGTTCTGAGTCTGGAAAAACAATGCACTTTGTCTTTGTGCATGGAAAAGGAGAAGATAGTTCATGCACTCACACACACACACACACACACACACATTTTGGTCCCCAAGTGTGATCTATACAACCCCCCCCACACACACACCCACACACACACACTCACTTTCATTACAAGTCATACACTATATGTGTACAGTATACAAAGATTTTGTGGGACATGCAAGTGCTCAGGATGATATATATCACACTTAAATACTGTTTAGGCTGCAATATCTTTATTTCTCCATGAGGATAGAACAATCCCCTGTCAATCCTGACCCCCAAAAAATCTTTCATTGTCTTAAAGAGTGTTTTGGACACAAATGCACACACAGGCTCAAACACAGGGCACTACTGGGCATGTGTAACCTAGCCAGTTATGTCACATGACATATATGCAGGAGCAGGAACCCCAAGCAGGCTGGTGGGACAGAAACCGATGAAAAAAACAGAAAAAAACTTTATTTGAACAAATTCAGCGTTTAATGGTGAATTAGGCTGGTAAATGGCAGTGTTGTTTTCCCCAGTGCTCCCAGCATCTCGGAAACAGTCTCGTTCCTGGCATTTACACTTAATACAGTGTTAAAAACAATAAGCATTCAAACATCACTTTAATGGCCACAGGCAAATTCTGGGGAGACTACAATTGGTAGATGGTATTTATTGATCTTAGAGGGAAATTTTTTAACTAAGTTCAAACTATAAAAAAGGAGCAATGCTATAGGTAGGCATTCCAGTGCAGCTGTGTGCTAGGCATATGCATTGAAGGAAGAAGCTGACTTCCGATTAAGTACCACAAACAATTGCCCATTGTCTGTTTCAGTGAGAGATCAACTGTGGTTTTATTCCTCACTTGGCTGGCTTCCCCTGTTAACGTGAATAAAAACAAAACTGCAGTTTAGTTGGTTAGCCACCAGGGGGGAGTAGAAGTCACCACTGGCAAAGTTCTAGTTGGAAGTACTTGTAAGCTTCCCTCAGGAGACCCCTCTAAGTAGGAAGCGTTAACTAGCCACCTAAAATTACACAAAGTGTTTAAAATATGTTTTATATATTTTAAATGACTTGCCTGTAGTTTTCAGCAGATAACCACTAAGTCAGCAATTGAATTGAGTTTATGCATGTCAACTAAAACAACTAAATTTTCACACTGTCTTTAAAGTGTGAGTAGCAGAGCTAGTGTGACTCAGACAGTGACAGTACACCTAACTCAAAACCATGCGCGTTGTTGGGTTCCATCACTCCAGGCTACACACCACAAGTGTTTCAGCCCTGATGCCAGTCTTCCTTAAAAAACAAAACACACATCACACTCAGCCTCACTTGCGGCTTGGTACTTTATTGGGCTGCATTATGCTTCGCCAATCACACGCCTGTCATCGCACATCACCAGGAGAGTGACCAGCAGTCCGACCCACGCCAGCCCTGGGCCACAAACAGAGCTGGAGTTGCGTTTTTGAGCATCTGTAGATGGTTTTTTTGAGCAGACCTGAAGGGTGTTGACTTCCACTTGGGATGTTTTTATACCTCTGTTAGACAGAATTTTGCAGCTGTAGTTGCCCGTTTTGTGAGACTCCAAGTTGAGTGTCAGCTTTTTCTGTGGCACATATTCACATGGACCGGAAAGATGCTGCAGGTCATTGACTTTACACAGTTCTGTGCCATTTGGATCCAGCCAGGCCATGTACTTGATGGTAACTGGGTCAGATGAAGGGATGTTACAATCCAAACTGAAACAGCCCAGGTCGGTGTCTCGTTGAGAAATGTGCAGTTCCATTAACT
Organism: Cyphomyrus plagiostoma; assembly: GCA_019775915.2. Taxonomy (NCBI): domain Eukaryota; kingdom Metazoa; phylum Chordata; class Actinopteri; order Osteoglossiformes; family Mormyridae; genus Cyphomyrus; species Cyphomyrus plagiostoma. The sequence continues at coordinate 3,456,199 of JABFEA020000048.1, forward strand.
CTGCAGGAATTGTCAAGTGAACCAAAATTATTCATTATTTATAACAACAACAACAATTCTGTTTTTCATCTCTATGTTGGTACATTTGTTGCACTGAATATTTAAATTAATTTTGTATATTCGTTAACTGGTAGTTATTCAAGTGGCATTACAATGCCAGTACGTACAGTTTCAAATTTAAGAAAAAACAGTTTTTTTCTGTTTGTACTTGCTATCAGTAAAAAAGAAAAACAAGCGGCCATGTTCATGTGTATCTCCACATTGCGTCTTTATAAATATGCATGCTTTCTCTGACAGAGCACCATAAGCAGCGTGTGAAAGGTGCATTCTGTGCGCAGGTCTTACTCTGAGCCTCTCCGATGGAGCACAGCAGCACGAGGCACAGCGGTGCGATCAGAGTCTTGTGTGTCCACATCGCTGTTCGACCTGCCATGTAACAGCACATCTCTGTCACTCAAACTCTAGCTTACTTTAAACAGTATCCTACTTTGTCCAGCTTACGTCCCAGCCTTTGCATTCTTTAGGAAAGCACCAGTTAAGGACTATTTCCCAGTAAGTCTTAAAAGAAACCATCTTACTTTTGGTCTGTCTCTTCCACAGCGCCAAGTGAATCATGCAGCAACAAATCTCTGGCTGGGATACTGTCCCGCATGGCTCTTTTAAACTTGCACTGTTCGTGTTGCCCTCTGGGATTTTCCTCACCCAACAAGCTGTGACAGGTCTCACCACCTCCCTGCTGGTAGGAATCATAAACTTCTGTTGCTTTATTCGGGACAGAACGGCTGACAGCAAACTCTCCTCAGGCTTTCACCCCTCTGGCCAAGTAAACATCCATGTGAGGGTTAGCTAAAATAATGGTCAGCTAATCCAGGGTGTGGCTTTGCTTCACAGTCCTGCTTCTGTGTGTCTGCATGTGACATTTTCTTGCTGTTTTATGCAGGGTTTGTGTGTGTCCTCCGGTTTCATCTCACAGTTCAATGACACACGCTTAGCTAAATGGGTGTGGGGGAGTGGGAACATTGCAATGGACTGACATCCCACCCAGGATTGAGGCCTGGATTCTACTGACACTAAGACCCTTTTGTACTGTCTTTTGTACTGACACTCAACTTGGGGGGCTAATAGGGGGCTTGGCAAAATTTTCTGACCCAGGGAGGGGCGGGTTCTTGGTAAACTGCATGATTCTCTGTTATCAAAAGGGGCACATGGTGAAATTTGCGCACTGGGGGCAGGGATGGATCCCCTCGGCTCCCTATGGACCCCCCCTCCCCAATCCCTTCTTGGGGAGTCCTAACTTGAATCCCCATGGGACGGGCATCAGTTTCAGTATGAGTCACAGACGAGATGGGACAGGAAAAAAATCAACAGGAGCAGGTGGGAGAGGGAATCAGATTAATAGGCTAGTTTTTATATGGTGGTCTAATGTAAATTAATGCTATTTTCCTTTGTTTATTTTCAACACAATGCTAGCTGTGCGGTTGATTTTTCCTGTATAATCTCTCCTGTCTGCTAGTGGCTGGTTGCTGATAGCCAGTATCACCTGACCAGTGCAATGCATGGCGTAGGCTTCCATTATGCTATCTAAGCACCGGCCGTGTCTACAGGGCATGAAAACACCGTGTGGAGACGTATAGAGGGGGGAAATTTTGTGTGGAGAGGTACTCTGTCTCATGGTGTATACCCTGATGCTGTTCCATACTTATGCCCTTGAAAGTGCCAAGGCCTAAACACAGACAGATCTCCACATGCATTGGCGTATCTGCCGGGGAGAAGCGTTGCAAGAATCACATGGCAAAAGACTGAGCTCTGCCTGAGTTGTAACGAATGACTTGTCAGTATTACAACTTACAGTATTATAGACTTTTCAGCCATTAATTCCTCTGTACGCATTTACACATTTTTCTGCACACTTACGAATCTCATTACAGTTGCTAATCTCGTTTATATTCAGAGATTCTTTTATAGGTCTGTGAATCTATATCCATATTAACACACTCCTGTACACATTTGCAAATGTCAGTATACATTTATACATTCTTTTACACTTTTCCAAATCTGACTACACACACGTGGGCTGAGATACAGTCACACTGCTCTCCACACGGATTTGCAAATAATGTTGTACTCGAGTTAGTGACAATAAACCATTTGGAAAGTGTGCAGCATTTGGGATACAAAAGTAGAAACCTAAAAACAGATATGGGGGAATAACATTTCAAAAGTAAAGGGCGATTTTACTGTTATTCAAGTTCAGGAACATGAACTATTGCCTCAGACTATCCTTTAAATGACCTGACGCCGACGCGATGATGGCTACTTAACGAAAACATAACGTTGTGAATAACTGACTAAATGAATACGTTGTGAATATGTGACTAGAGTAAAAGTGATATTTACTTAGTCAGTAATTTTATCACAATCTTGTTTTTGGCAAAGGTTCCCCAAAAATCCTTCATTAAGGAATGCTTGGGCTGTAGCTGTTAGACAAATGAACTTTGAGCCTAATGATGCCACTGTTCTCTGCAGCTGTCATTTCCAGGCAGGTGGCTTTGGAACTGGGCGAATTGTGCACCCCATCACTTTTTGCTCCCTTTCCAGATCACCTGAACAGGGTTAGCATATAAAATATCGATAGCACTTTGCTGCAAACGGTGTTCATATATAGTGGAAACTAAGCTGGAATGTATACAGATGTTCTCATACTGGTATAAGCACTAAACCCGATATTGAAAGTGAGCATCCCATTTAGATTGTGCTAATAGTGATTTTGGTTGTCATTATTTTATTTGCATATTTAACCCTAACTGTTTCATAGAGGGTACTTAGATTAACAGATGGGACACATAAGCGCCAACCCTTATCACTGAAAACAACGTGTGGAAATTTTATTTGTAAAATAAAATATCATTGTTTTTCGTATAATTTTGTTAAAATTACAAGTAAGCATTACATATACAGTAAGCTGCATCTGTTTGTTGTTAGATGTAATAACAATGCTGAATTATGCATCATGCAATATTCACTGAGAGCAAATGTAATTTCTACATTGTATTCGTATGTAGCAAAACTAATCTAGGAAACTACTACTACTAAGGAAATTAAGAATAAAGTCAGGAGGAAAGGGGCTCTGTTCTACTAATGGAAAATAACTGATGATTTCAAAATTAAACAGGAGTATCTGTCCCGTTCCATGGTCCGACGGGCGGCGAAAAACGGAGAGGAGTCCGTAGTCAGGGCAAATGAAGGATTTATTGGTGGATAGCACACAGTGACGACCATGGACAACTAAGCTCAATGCCGGATCTGCCGGAACTACGCTGACGCAGACCTTACATACACAAGACAGGCAGTCGGCAACGAGAGACAGGTAAAAACAATCAGGGAAAAACACTGGGTAACGAGGTGTGTACAAACTTGGTGAAGAACTACAGGAACCGTTTGACCTCTGTAATTGGTAACAAAGGTTTCTGCACCAAATATTACATTTTTTTGACTCAAGTGATCAAATACTTATTTGACACAGTAATTCACAAATAAATTGTTAAAAAATCATACCATGTGATTTCCGGATTTTTCTTTTTAGATTCTGTCTCTCACAGTGGAAATGCACCTATGCTGAAAATTGTAGACCCCTCCATGATTTCTAAGTAAGAGAACTTGCAAAATCACAGGGTAATCAAATACTTATTGACCTCACTGTAGTTACATGTAGAATTGTAGTTAGAGTATGGAATAGTCTTCCTGCTAGTGTAGCGCAAGCTAAAACCCAGGGTTTCTTTAAAACAGAGCTGGGTAAGATTTTAACAAGTTGAGCGATTAGTTAAGTTCTCCCCAAACGAGCTTAATGGGCCGAATGGCCACCTCTCATTTGTAAATTCTTATGTTCTTATGTTGTATTATTATGTTACACTATAGAATTATACTATTGTTATACATGTCCTTGTCTAAAGTGAAGACTCATGAAAATTACAATAAAATTCATATCCATGTCTGAAGTGAAGATTCATTGTTGTGTAACGTGTCGTCCATCCTGCAGAATTGGGCTTAACATCCATGTATCAGGATATATGGATGAGCTGACTGTATGTTCTTTGCTTAAATGGTGTCTGGGGATCAGATACTGTCTTATTTTATTAACGAAGTGATTCAGTTATTAAAACATTAACCATGTGACTACTAACAATATAATTGATATGGAAATCTACATTTTTGGAGAAACTATCAATAGTTGAAAGGTTAAATAATTCATGCTTGATGCTGTGTCATGTGACAGTTGATTTTGTAGAGAATTCTGCATCTCCCAGTAGTACCTAGCGGCTGTTTGTACACGTACGGGTGCTAGGCCTGTTTGGGAGAAAGTCCCCGTCTGTCACAGCCCTTCACTTCGAACCCTGCGCTTTGTGTCTTTTCACCCCGCCTGTGTATCATCACATTATTCTCTCATTTCATACAACAGTTCAAAGATGACTGACAAAATTCACTAAAATCTGTTACATCCAAAAAACATATACATAAACACTTCTTGGAAAGATTACAAAGACAACAAAGGTTTGCATGCAATTAAGTCTTGTTAGACCTAAACAGTTACTGGTCTGTCCGTGTATCCTTTACAGCAGTGGTTCTCAACCTTTTTTTGCAGTGGGCCGCACTATGTCCAAGTTCAAGTCTCACGGGCCGCATATTATTTACAT
>JABFEA020000048.1:3468009-3478202 GCA_019775915.2 Cyphomyrus plagiostoma
GGGGGCGCGGCTGTGGCTCCCCACACACACTACTAGACATTTACATGAATAAACCTTATGAACACCAGTGCACTGACCCACAGGTGTGCACACAGGTATGTAGACTGGTGCTCACGGGCGCACGCTATCTTGATTGGCTGTTGCTTCTGGGCATGTGTTGTAATTATGGGTGTGTGTACTGTTCAATAACATTTAACATTTGATTTTCGATATTTTTGATTTTTTTTTCGTACAGATGTTGGTTGTTTTCTCTCTGCAGCAAACAGTGAAGCAGATTATCTGTTTTTTTTCTCTCTATCTCTCTCTCTCTCCCCCTCCCTCTTTCCCTCTCTCTCTGTCCCCCTCCTCCTCCTTTCCCCCCTCCCTCTCCTTCAGTTGAGGAAGTAAATAAAAATAAATAAATATTTAAGTAGAAATAAAGCAGTCCTCCGCAGAAGGGGGGTGGTGGAGGGGAAAAAAAAAAAAGGAATGACTAGAGCAAGGGTGGCCAATCTTGTCCGCAAAGGGCCGGTGTGTATGAGGGTGTTTGGGGTGGCCAGTCTTATCCGTAAAGGGCCGATGTGCATGCAGGTTTTTGGGGTAACCTGTAGGTCAGCTGTTCCAACCCAGGTGTGAGGATTCCTCAGCCAAACAGTCCTTTAATTAATGACCTAATTAGGGAGTTGCAGCGAAAACCTGCATATGGATAAGATTGCCCACCCCTGGACTAGAAAATCTTCTGCAACATGCTGATGTTGCCAATTAGAATAGTGTATTAGACCCATACAATATTCATTTGTACACTTACTCTGCATACCATATGTAGTTGATCGAAGGGGATCCTTTCGGTTTTAAGCGGGGTAATAGTGTTTATGAATGTCTGCTGATGGTCAGATATGGTAGGGTTATTGACCTGCACAGGACATGACCATCATGAAGACAGGTTTCTCCCTGAAGATGGTGCCTCCTTAGGGCAAGGAGATTATTGAGTACCAAATAAAGGAGGTGGAGAGAGAGGGCATGACTCACATGTCGTGGTGGAGCCCGGCCCTGATGAGGCTGACTGAGCTCAATGCCCATCCTGTGGTACGGGATACTGGTAGCATTAGGGACAGCTTCCGCAGCTGGCGGAGCAGGTGAACCGAGAGCCTGGAATGTGCTGCAAAGGGTGGGTGGGTCTGCGTGTAACTGCATGTTCATTTACCTACAATATTTCAATCAGTGGCAGCTGGTGAAAAAAATTCTTGTGGGGCTGACGTACCGATAGATTTCCCTTCCTAGTCCAGTATAAGCATTCAAATGAACAGTCAGAAAATGACAACAATTTCACAATCATTATTTAATTTCTTTAGTTGGCTGGGTGATATTTATTTCGAGTTTGTCGGGTCCCAGCTCCTTAACGTGGATTTTTTCCACCATCGTCCTTCTCGCAGAAGGGTAACTCAATAATAATCTCACCGAATTTGGTGGAAGCGGCCCCTCAACTGTCATTGTCTGACTCACTGACCTGAGAGTGATTCAAAAGTTTCCCACATTTTCTGTAGCAGGGGCGAAATTTCCAGCGCTCCAAAACCATTTAATTTGGCAATGCAAATAGGCCAAATCTTTATTATTTTCGCCTAGCAACCATACACGATTGACTATTTCGCTGCACTTCTGGGGCGCTTTGATGAGCGCCCGAGAAGAGAAATGATTGGTGGAAATATGTCGGTGGAAATTCACTGCTAAATAAGTCAGTTGGTGGAAATGTTTAAATAATTCAGATTGCATGTAGGCACACACTATTAAGTAAAACTGACATATATTAAAAAATATATATATATATTTATTTTGTAGATATTTTATATTCCCCCCCACATCTGGGAGGGCGGCGCCTGAGCGCTCCCTATGGGCCAGGCTTGAACCAGCAAGTTTCTGACCGCAGGCACAGAGGCTTAGCCTGCTGATCCACACCCCCCCACCGCTCAGGCTAGGTGACTGGATGGCTGGGAGCCTTAGGTTTACAAAGGAGCAATGAGATGATGTCATACGTTGAAGACTGTGATTGGTTAAGGAAGTAAAAGGAAAGCCCCTCCCTTGTTGTCCCAGGGACACATCAAAATCAGGATAATTTCCTTCCACCCAATTGGCGTCAGTTCAGGAAAATTTTTGTGGATCTATATTGTTTGCAGGTGACAGTGTTATTGGTGGCTACTTACTGCCATAAGTGTATCAACAACTGGAAATGTTTGGAACACGCATGAAACCGGTTGGAACACGTGACTGAAATGTGACACCCACATGACGGGGACATTTACCTGAGACGTCCTCAGAGGCCGGAGTCCCTTCTATGTTCATAGTTTGGGTCCGAGGGACACCAAGGGCATGGTATGTGCCTTGGGGGTGGAGTCTTTGCTGAGACTTGTGAGACCCCATGACACATACATGCAAGCATGCGCACACTCACACAGTCATATGCCAGACACTGTTGATAAGCCTGTCTGCCCCAGGTACCACCTGTTAATGAAGCGGTTCTCTGACTTTTAAAGAAAGAAATTCAGCCGCTCAATAACGTACCACCAGGGACAAGGCTGTGGGTCTTTTAGAGAAACATGTAACATTTCTATAGGAGGAAACATCTTAATTATTACTTGTCTTGTGTTCTCTGGGCAGTTGTGACTAAATGTTACCACTACTGGGAGCCTGTCTTCATAAACAGAGAGGTTGCTAGCAGAGATGTTTGCTGAGGAGCCACAGAAGTGTGGCTGTTGGATGGAGAAACGTGCTGTTCTGTGATGAAGGCCCACCTGGCTTCTGGTTCTGGTGGTTCTGTGGCACATCGTCGAGGTCGTGGAGGCCAGCTACCCTGAGACTCTGAACCAGCTGCCCCTTGTATGGGCGTCCCGAGTTTTTCCCCATAATCTGGACATGGGTGCGTGGATGGATGATGGATTGATGGATGGAAAAAAGACTGACTAATTTTATCCTTTTCATGGTGCATTATTGTTATTATAATCGGCTTTTGAATGGCTGTTCCCGCAGATAAGTCCGTTTATTGATGAGAACACACGCAGAAAGTCCATAATTTATGCAGGAAATGACTACAGAGAGCCAGGTGGCTTAGTGGATGATATTGACTGTGAGGTCATGCTGGATTTCCTGGGCAGAGCCAGGAGTGGTTTGTAGGAGAAAAGCATTTCGTTACCATCAGCAGACAAAGACAACAAAATAAGCGTCGAAAATATTTTGACTTTACTAATTCTGCTTATGATATTAGTATTTTAAGGGTTTTTTTTCCCCCTGGAATGATTTATTTGTACATTTCTTTTAATTTTCTGGAGGATTCAACTGCTGCTGATTGGCAGGGTCTGGCAGCCAGGGCATGATCACATCGCAGTGGAGCCACCCCTGGTATGGTGAGAGTGTGCAGGTACGGGGGAGGGGGCAGCAGGTGGCGCACCTGAGTCATGTCACAACAATGAGAGGAGTTGCTGCCAGAGAGAATGACAAAGGGTACTGTCGAGCTGGGTGGATCCAACACTTCTGTCCGCAGGGCTCATATGTAACCAAGTGGACGAGGGTCCGCACCGCCTTGTGTGGAGGAGGTCTTGGCCAGCCTGCAATTGTCTCCCCCTAAAGGCAGGATTATGTACTACCCCAAGTTACTGGATTCCAATGACTTCAGGTTAGCAGTGTGGCCGTGGTTCACCCCTATCCCCCCGCTGTGCCTGTTCTGAAGTGTCATTCTGACTCACCGCCGGGCGCTCGATGAGCAGCCTGGAGTGCAGCCACAGTGACCAATCACGGCCTGGCTCTACCGTCTCCAAGTTATGATGTCATCTGATATCTTTGTGGAGTGTGCAGTATTGCTGGATGCGCACACAGGCATGTAAAATGGCCGACCTTGGACTTCATACGTTTTTCTTTGGGGACTGAATGCAGTACAAAGAGATTCTGTTTATTTCAAATATACAGCCAATAAACAATATTGTCAGTACCTGCAGGAGTCTGCACTTGTGTGCATGCATGTGTGTGTGTGCATGTGCATGCGTGCGTGTGCATGCAGGAACGCGTGCCAGGCAATGGGTGTGTGGGATCCCCCTACTGATGGGTCCTGGCATTGCTGTTGAGTTTGATTTACTGGATATTCTGGAAGTTTTAAAGGAAGCATATTTTTGTGATGGATGTGACTCAGCAGCTTCTGCTCCTTCTTGGTGGGAGATCATGATGAAATGGGCCTAAATCCATAGACTATTTTGGTATCTTACACTTGTGTACTTTAGGTATGATGACTAATTGGTCATTGGCCACTCTATCCACTAGAGGGCACTGCACTGCAAAGGTTCAGTTCTATAAATTGAAAAAGTGAACAAGGATGATATTTAATTTGCAGAAGTACAGACTCATAGGACGTCTTTGGTTTTTGGTACGTTTTTAGACGTCTCTGGTAACACATCTTGCTCTCCTGTAACACTAACACACATATATACTGGTGAGAGTGCAGTTTTCTAAATGTGTCCAAGAGTCAGATCCCGGGAAAACATTGCTGTGGATTCCCCCCCTGCCCCCCCCAGAGCTCACTGAGGCAGGAGATCCACAAACTATATGCAATGTGCATCTGATCACAGCTCAGGCTGCCTTGCTCTTTGGTCTCCTCAGTTTCCTGCTGACGAGAGTGTGTCCTCAGAACTGTGAGACACTGAGTCGTTGCTTTTCATGCTCTCAGCGCTGAGGCTCACTGATGACATTTAAACTGCGGCCCTGTGACTGAATTACACGTGACCGTGTGCTATGACTGGAGAGCCGCTGTAATTATGGGATGCCTGCCCAGGAAAGGTGGATCTGGGTAAGGTCAAACTAGAAATTAGACTGGGCCATGCTTGTGGTTTCTCGTGGCCGATTTGCACCGAATTGTCATTGAGCAGCGAACGAGGGATTTAACAAGGGATCAGAAATGCTTTCTGTCAGCCTCGGTGCTGATGCAAGAAGGATTTTTACATCATCCCGTAGCACAGTGTGCCTTGTCTGCTTTAGCCAGTGCTGCTGCTGTTTATTAGCGAGCCGCTGACATGTGAGTACGGCCGGCGTAAGGAAGGCCAAGGCATAAGGAAGAGCTCTGTAAATGCGGCAGTGTGTCTCATCAGATCTCCCCAGGCTCTCCAAGACATATGGCTCACCGTTGCGTGAGGAGTGTGGCTCTCACGGCCCCTCGATATGCCGATCTGAGTCATACGTGGAGACCATGCCAGTCTCCCTCACCATCTTCATTCTTCCCCTCTACACTTTCACCCTTCCATCTGTTTTTCCCAGACCCACTCAGAACTAGTAAACACTTTATACAAGGATGGATTCTTTTCTAAATGCTACATTTGTTTACTTGTTAATGGTTTCTGGTACCTGCACACTGTCAGCCTTGCTCACACAGTACTGCACCCTGTGCAAATTTGCTTCATCTGCCACTAGGGGGTGCTATTTCTTTGTTTTTTTTTGCTGTTTGTATATCACACATCAGTGGTCCTGACTGCAACTCTATTGTGTGGTCAGTGATGGCAGCAAGACCTGCCTCATATATCAAATGAATCGAATACCAAAGGGGAAATTTTGGTCCCTTCGTTTTTACACAATTAACATATTGCGCCAGTGAGCCAATGATTTATTAGCAAATGTGGGAATATAGTCAGACCGGGAATAATAAATGTGTTATAGGCATGGCTGTGAAGCGAGGAACGTCCCACTAGCCCGATGGGAAAGGGGACTCTAAGAGCTTCTGGCAGTGGGAGGGGATTAGATAATGGGATTGTCAGTAACTTTAGGCAGTTCTGTGATGCATGTACAGCCTCAGCAGTGAAGAACGTGGTCTGTGTTTGGGTCAATCATGGGTGAAAAGATCTGGGCCATGTTCCTGTTGTAAGGTAATTTGCTGGAGTAAGAGTTTTTCCAGTCAAACCTACACACCTCATGGTGGATAATAACAATCCCCCCACCCCCACACACATGCATATCTCATCTTTGGTGTGACATAATTCCCAGCTCTGACTTCCGACCTCCGAGGTAAATGGAACGCAGCATTATTTCCCGAAGCCCATTGACAAGTCAAATACCTTCCGGGTGATGTTTGCTGGGAGTGCATCCTTGTCTGGACAACCTTTCTGAGTTTGCTATGATCCATAAAACACCAGCCTGCTGGAACCCCCCCTCTGCTGCCCCAGTCCTTTGCTGCCACCAGGGGGTGCTAGTGTCATTCAGCTCCAGCCGCAGAACTTCAGTAATGTTTGCACTAACAGCATTAAATGCTTTCTTGTTAAAATAAAGAGGTATATGGGTCCAAGAGCATTACAGATGAATCATTCAGTTGTTTGTGGTCCACAGCAGTATGTAGAAGGGTTAGACCAGGAGTCTCCAACTCCGGTCCTGGAGAACTACTCTCTAGTAGATTCTCTGTCCTACCTGGCTTCTGGAACAGGTGTGTCTCATCAGAAGCCTGGTAGGATTGAAAGCATGCTGGAAGGTAGCTCTCAAGGACCAGAGTTGGATATTGCTGGGTTAGACCTACTGTGACATCCATGGCTGGCAGTTGTAGTGACTTACAGGACATAAGTTTCCATTGTTTTAGTCAAGTTCCTGTTCTTTTCATACAACCACTCTCACTCTCCCCTTCACCATGTTATGATCTGTGGAAGTTTCTGAGTTAAGTTCTGCATAGCCCTCAACCCTAGAACACCCCGCTAACATCTTCTGGGTCCATCTGCAGTTTGTCCACATCTTGCTGTGATGGAAGCCTTTGAGGTTGGTGTGTGTCCATAGGCCTCCTCATCATCATCGTTGTACATCAGTGTTGCATAACCCAGTCCTCGGAGACCTGCAGTCAGTCCATGTTTTTAGCAACAGCTGATGGGATATTCCACATAAAAAACACATTGTGGGCATCTCTTCAGACCTCTAGTTGCTGCTGTTACCTGTCCTTCTGGGGGCTGAGGTGGCTGTCACCCACAAGATGTCATCACTGTGTCCCAGTATCTTCTTGGCCAAGCGAAATCAAGCATAATGCCACCAAAGAGGGGACTTAGGTGAGGGGAGGCTAATTGAGACCCACTAAGCCCATTCAGTCTCTGTCACAGCAGGGCCAAAGCCACCTGACTGCCTAACAAGGTCCATAGTGGTCTTCAGCCTGGAGGGATGATTACGGACAGCTGTCCCTAACTGACCCGGTTGTCTGCATTCACCTGTAAACAGCCCAGCGGTGTGGAGGAAGGACTTGGCATCATTTACTCACCTCAGAAAGTTCTGGATCAGCTGTGTTTTGTTATCCAAAATGCTGCTGTCCCCCAGTGCTGTGGCCAGGTAGCATGGACCTCCTAGTCACCGCATCCCCATTGCAAAATCTTCCAGATGTAACGGAAAACTTGAGATACATAGAAATACACAGAGTCTGCCGTAGGGTTTGTTCAGTGTCATTGGTTGCATAACTGATGGTGTTTAATCTAAGAAGACAGATTACTACTCTGGTTAAGTAATTTAAGGCTACAGGGAGCTGCAGAATAAGCAGAAATTCTGTTGGTTTCCAGAATCATTTTCTCTCGCCAACCTAAACCGACTCACTGAGTGGATGCGAGAATGAGGCTTTAATAATTAAAGCTAAAATGCCGGCGTTGTTTTTTCAAGACAATGAGATATAGAAGGCAGGCGACAAATGATGCCTGTGCCATTTAAAATGACAGCTCATTGTAGGAGCTTGTTATCACAGAGTAAGAAACCCAACGTCTCTGAATAAACAGCCGGCTCACATGTGAAATGCGGGCAGAGCACAAAGCACAGGCTCTGAGCCGCACGGAGCGCACGGCACACGCTCTGAGCCGTGCAGAGCACAAAGCACACGCTCTGAGCCATGCAGAACACAAAGCACAGGCTCTGAGCCGCGCGGAGCGCACGGCACACGCTCTGAGCCGCGCGGAGCACAAAGCACAGGCTCTGAGCCGCGCGGTGCGCACGGCACACGCTCTGAGCCGCGCAGAGCACAAAGCACAGGCTCTGAGCCGCACGGAGCACAAAGCACAGGATCTGAGCCGCGCTGAGCACAAAGCACAGGCTCTGAGCCGCACGGAGCACAAAGCACAGGATCTGAGCCGCGCTGAGCACAAAGCACAGGCTCTGAGCCACGCGGAGCGCACGGCACACGCTCTGAGCCGCGCAGAGCGCAAAGCACACGCTCTGAGCCGCGCAGAGCGCAAAGCACACGCTCTGAGCCGTGCTGTCCTGCGGCGCGGCTGTGATGCCGTTGGGGAAACTGCTGACCCCAACTCCAGCATTCTCTGTTATTACTGCTACAGTGTGCAGGTACAGAGAGAGAGACAGAGAGAAAGAGATGGGGAGAGGCGGAGAGAGATGGGAAAGGGAGAAAGAGGGAGAGACAGGGAAGAAAGAGAAAGGAAGAGAGAGATGGGGAAAAGGGAGAAGGAGGGAGAGAGAGACAGGGAAGAAAGAGAAAGGAAGAGAGATGCGGAATAGGGTGAAAGAGGGAGAGAGAGACAGGAAAGAAATAGAAAGGAAGAGAGAGATGGGGAATAGGGTGAAAGAGGGAGAGAGAGACAGGGAAGAATAAGGGACAAAGCAAGTCTAGGAAGAGAGTAAGAGGGAGATAGAGAAGGAAGAGCAGTAAGGTGGGAAAAACTGAAAATAGAGGAAGAGAGAGCGCAGAGAGTAAGAGAGGGACAGTAGAAGATGGGGGTGAGAGTAAGCGAGAAAGAGGGATCAGGGGGAGATAGAAGGAGAGAAAGTAAGAAAGAGAGATGGTGGAACTGTGTAAGAAAGAGAGGTGGAGGAAGAATGCATAAAAGAGTGGAAGAGTGTAAGAAAGAAAGATGATGGAAGAATGTGAGTAAGATAGATAATGGAAGAGGGTATGAAAGAGATGGAAACGGATGTTTGTGTTTCTTCCTTCACTGAGACATGTGAGTGGCACAGGCAGCAGATGCTCCTGCTGAAGGGCTTCACTTGGCCGGCTGTGTGTACTAAACAGGACAATGGGAAGTGTTTTGGAAAAATCAACTGAATGTTAGCCGCTAATAAGCTAAATGAACAGCTACAGAACGAGGCTGACCCTGTGGCAATGTGGCTGATTAAAATGGCACACGGAGGCCGGTTCGCACGCTCAGGGCAGCTGGGAAAAGCCTTTCATGCATTTTTAAGCCATTTGCTGGCCAGGTTATTGCAAGGTCAGCATTAACACGTGAGATCCGTTTTGGACACGTGACTGTGCCGTCCTGCTGTTCTTTATTCAGCTAGAATCGACTCGCCCCCAAAATTAAAATTAAATAGTTGACCGGTGGGATCTTGTAAGATGGATTATCACCCTTGGCAGGGAGACTGGGTTGTGTATTTTTTTATGGAGGGAGACATGGGATTTTTCTGGGCTATGCTGAGGGAGGCTAGCTGGTGACAGGTATCGGAGAGACAGCACCTCCCACGGGGTGCTCATTACCGCGCTGAGGAGCTCGCACGTCACTCTGCCAGACAGACCCTTCCTGACAGCAGCCTCATGTTTGGAGGTGGTCTTCATCAAGTGAGACCCTTCCTGACAGCAGCCCCACATTTGGAGGTGGTCTTCTTCAAGGTTTTGGAGAGGCTATGCACTAGTTAGCGGTAGCTTGAAAAATATACCATTTCTTAATGTCAGTGCAAGCCACGTTGTTGTTTTTTTAATAGTATATTAATGATTCGGTAGCTACTTTTCTCTACAGCAAGTTACATAAGATGAAGCTACTCTCCACTATTGCATAAATTTTTGCTGTATGGATGCTGCCGTTATTTGTAGCTATGCAGGGAAAACGGCCACTTGAAGTCACAAATGAAGCATTAGTCGAATGGACAACTGAGTCGTTCATTCATAATGCAGTGTTGTTTTTAAAAATGCAACTTTCATTTTACAGAACAAGACTTTAAGAGCAGTTTATTATTTAAAATGATACCCTGGCAAGTGCTATGGCACCACAGCACTAAAACATTGTTTGACGCTCCATGTTTAGGCATCCGATTGAAGCTTGCTGACGTGTAGGCTGGTCGTCACTGGCGGGGCAGGGGGGCCTGCTGAATCGTGAATAAATCCATTTTGGGGGGGGGGGGGGGGGTATGACAGGGTTTGTGGGGGGTGGGATAAAAATAACAAGAACAAGTTTCCAATTTTTTAATGTGAAAGGCTGCCACGATCTTTATTTACCCTAAATTTAAATTGTGGCAGT
>JABFEA020000048.1:3485507-3496264 GCA_019775915.2 Cyphomyrus plagiostoma
TTTACTCAGAGTAAAATTTTAGAAGAGTTACTTTTTACTTTTACTTGAGTAGGTTTTTTGGCCAGTACTTTTACTTGCACTTAAGTAAAATTTCATTGAAGTAACAGTACTTTTACTTGAGTAGCATATTTTATTACTCTTTCCACCTCTGCTACAGCAGTACTGCTCTTTCCCCCAGGCACATGGCCTCGTTACCCTCCCCCCTCCCTCGTTAAATACTAGGAGACCCATTCCTAGTCTGATCGGAGTAGTCGCACTGCTGGGTTTTGACAAAGAGCTCCTCCTCACAGTCTTATAGGAGACTTATTGGAGCCTGCGTCCCTCTTTTTCCATGAATCCTGAGCAGTGTTCAAGAGGGTCCCTCAGATTCAGAGGGGGCTGCCAATTAAAGAGACTATGCCGTCAAAGGAGGCAGCGTGGGGGTCGAGGTGCAAGAGTGGCAGACTCGACCCCACCCCTGGAAATGCTTATCAGCTCAAGCCAGGTCTGGCTCTCTCCGAGGTATATGCTGATATCTCTGTCGCCGTGGCATAAAGAATATTCATATTTGTCTTCCCCATTCCATGCTGTATGTGTCAATCATTCTGAAGGGTCTGTCAGTTTTACCATGGATTTAAGTGTCACCCAGTAAAAAAAACCGTGAAACCCTGTGCAGCTATCTCGACCTGTATGTTTGGTGCCTTTAAGGAAAGTGTGACAGTGTTTCTGTTCATTACTGGGGGGTAATTGCAGGTCCTGCTTGACTGAGTATTTGTTACATAATTGGACCTAAGTGTCTGATTGGTGTTGCAGACAGTTTAAAAGTGTTGTCTTGTAATTACAGTATTTGTGCAGCTGGGGATTAACGGGATTCGTTCTGAAGTAGCTCCCTGTCCAGCTGTTAGAAGCTTCATTCGGGCAGTTTGAGTCAGCAGCCTGATCCAATAAAATCTGGTGTCTGAACCATTTCGCCATGTGCTGCCAGTTACTGTGCATATCTTCGGCGTGTTAGAGTGAGGCTTCTGTTGCTCATGTGTACTACACAATGTACCATGTGCACTATGGCTGAAATCCTGGGTTAGCTAAACACGCTAGGTTGCCGTAGGGACCAACAGGCGCCACTTTACCAAGCATCTCCCTCTAAGCGATACATGTTCGGTATTGATGCCAGGGCAGCTCCCCAGTTTATCCTAATACCCAGGGTGGGTATTTCTCTGCAATGCCGGGCACCTCCAGCAGTGGGATGGGTGGTCCCTGCCCGTTGACTGTCACATGTTCTGCAAACCTTCTGCTCGCATGTGTTCAACCTACCGAGGTGAACCTCTGACTTCAATTGTGCAGGGGACAGTTTGAATGTACATTAAGCCATGGGGCATTTCAGAGGCGATATAGGCTGTAGACAAGCAGAACACTTCTAATACACACCATGCAATAGCGTTTTTATTTGCCAATTGCACACGTACACTTGTTTTCACGCATCCCATTTTGCTCTCCTTCGAGGCATTTATACACGGTTATGGATGAAGTTGGGGATCTGAAGTAGAGGCTCAGCTGTTTCCCCAGCACCCCCAAAATCCCCCCCCCCCCCCGAGACTCTCGCTGAGGCTCTTTCTCCAAGCCCTGACAGACACATGACTTTTCTGCTGGTGACGGGATTCAAACCGACGACCTTCCAATTCCAATGGAAGGCCAAACCAAAAACCACCCCCTATAACTTAAGAACAAGAAACTGGACACCCAGCTGCCGCAGCCCCCGTTTCATCAGCTGCAAGCACATCCCTGAGGAATGGATCACCTACTCCATACATTCCTGAAGTACGGACATTCTTTTTGGGCCCTGAAGGTAACCGGCACTCCGGCACTGTGCTGGGAGTTTATTGGGTAATCGCCTGTGTGAGGACAGTCCATTACAGGCCTGGGGAAAGGCTGCTTTAAAGCTGCGAGCAGCTGGGCTTTATGGATCATCATCCTGCCGGCCAAGGAAGGCGCAAGGGGTACGGGATGGATTCAGGGGGGGAGACAGTGAGATGCACTTTTCGGTTTTACATGTAGAAGAGGCTGACCAACCCAGATCACTCTACAGAGTCCTAGCTGGTATTTAGAACTGGGTTAACCTGACTTTGAAAGTTTCTGTGACTGTGATTTTTCCTGTGATGCCTGACCTTGTCTTGATTGTACTCCTCTTTTAACTTGCTCATCTGTTAGCTCAGTACTTTCATATGAAGAAATTGTTTTTGTGAAAGGGTCACACTGAGCACACACACACACACACACACACACACACACACAGAGGTGTTTAATTATATCTTTGTTGGGACTCTCCATTCATTTCTATGGGGAAAACTCTAATCCCAACATGGCGATCTTAACCCCTATCCAACCCTAACCTTAACCATAAGTAACCAAACAAAATATGACACTTGGCATTTTTAGTTTTTTGATTGCATTCTGAAAATGTCCCTAGACCCAAGAAATGGTCCCCACAATATCGAAATACCTGGTTTTTATCACATTGTGGGGAATATTTGGTCCCCACAATGTAATATAAACATAATCCACTCACACACACATGCATAGACAAACGTGCACCCAGGTGCTCAGGAATCAACTCGTGGAAGTAAGTATCACAATTTTATTACAAAAATTATATTTTCATCTTTCGGTGCCGCCATGCTTAGAGCGTATAACAATACAGTAAAAAACGTCAAAAGAACATCGTAAAAGAAGCTTTTGTAGATGCTGTTGCCATCCATGCTGTTGCTTGACCGAAAGACTTAGCAAATACAGATTACAAACACCTGCCTAAACACACAAATGGTAATAAATTAATTAAAAATAAATGCAAAATTATTTTACACTAAACATATTATATTTTGAAATTAGATTAGTATTAAATTAAAATGTGCTGAATTATTATTATTTTTTTTATCCAACTCAAGGCACCCAGGATTGTAATATGTTGGCAACTAAGCCCTCAGATAACAGAACTAGCAGAGTTAAAATAACACTGGTGTGTTAAAATACCACTGGCAGTGTGAAATTAACACTGGCAGTTTGCCTGTTTATTCTTCACCAGGTAAAACTGATACTCAAAATAAGTATGAAAAGCCATTGTTGCAGTTAAACTATGTCGAATTGTTTCTTGTTTATGCCCTGCTCACAGTGAAGTTTCAGGGAGGCTCGAACAAAAAAACAAAACGAAAAGATTTAAATAATTCATGTGACTAGCAAGTAAACAATCACTTCTCGCTGAGAGAAAGCTCACCCTGTACTCCTAGCACTCTGATGCCTTTCCAAGGTGAGTCCCCAAATACCTTCCAGGGTAACATAGAAACATCCGGAAGAAAACGAAATCTCTCAAACACGCTGCTTTTAAAACACTAAACAAATCCCAATTGTAAAATATCAATATTCTTAGTCAAACGAAAACATAGTTCTTATTTTTTTTCCCATCTAAGATATTAAACGCCTACATACAATGGAGATATGTTACTTCTTGAGATGCTTCTTCATTAAAATACTAAAATGATGATAGAGAGTCTTAAATGGCATGGTTTTGCACCCCCCCCCCCCCCCAGCTGGGTGGCTCAGTTGATCTGACGACAGGGTTCGAAGGTCCATTTGGAGACTCCACCGTAGATGTCAAGGTTGGCCTCTGACCACGAGAAGACGTTTCCCACCTGTGCTTTGCTGCTGCATGTAGCCAGGTTGTATATTTCAGCTGAGGAGAGCTTCCTGTCCCAAAGATTGAGGTTGGCCATAGTGCCTACGAACGCCTGGGTTGCGTCAAACCCGCCCCCAAGAGTGTCCTGTCAAAGCGCACAGAGACAGAAATTTAGGCAGATAGATTTGTTTAATAAATCACTGAAGGAATAATTCATCTGTGCAAGGATCTCATGCCTCACATTTAACATATAAGCTTCCAGTTTAAAATTCATAAACACAATTCACCTTGTAGTTTTCTGAGCGATTGCAGAAATGTGCTTCAGTGTGGCTTCTTGTACACTGTGCTCCTAAACTCACTGGCAAACCAATCTACAGACGTTTACGTCGCTTTCAAATACTGCTTAAGCTTGACTAAGCACGGATCCCTAATAACAGGACCAACCTAGAATTTATCGGCCAGAAGAAAGTGGCCTGGTCTGTCGGCGGGAGAGCGAGCGGAGCGTGGTGGCCTTACCTGCTCCTGACCCAGCACCAGCACCCCGTGTGCTTTGATGGGATGGTACGGTGCCAGGTTCTCCCCGCTACCGCGCATGGCTCCGTCTTGGAAGGCCTCCCACACTCCATCACGAGTAGTCCACGTGACACAGATGTGATGCCATTTTCCGTCGTTTATAATAAAAGGCAGCTTCGCCATCTGTCACCGGAAAAAGGGCCGCAAGCTTGTCACTGAAACCGGAGGTTAGCCATATTTGCGGGCGACTAACGACATCTTACAGTTTTCTGACTGACTTAATCTTACAATTAACGTACCATTTTGAGTAATTATGCCCATTTTAATCTCAGTTATTTAATCTCAGTGATAACTTTCAGTGCACGATTTATAGAATTTATTTCATATTATAAATGTAATTTATTTCAACTGACACTTCTGTTTGGAGGCAGGATTTTTCCCCCCTAGTCTTTCATTATAAACTAAGGCTAAATAATTTAGGTTGTGTGCATTGTGAATATCCTGGAAAGCCATACTCAGGTGTTCTGCCCCGTGACCTCGACCTCCTGAGTTAGGCTATGTGGCTAAGATCAGAAACCCCGACGTAGCTTGTGTGCTAGCTGGCCGGGGTGAGTTTACCTTGTCGTTGATGAGTATCTCCATGGGGTTATTGCCCCAGCCGATAAGAACGAGCTCATTGGCCTGGCCTGGGACGGCGTAGGAGAAAGGCGTGCCCACGCTGGGCGAGGCGTTCGACCGCAGCCACATGCAGATGGTGAATGCGTACATCTCAGGCAAGCTCTTCTTCACTTTGGCGTACATGTAGTTGGTCCTCAGGGGGAAGGTCAGCTGGAATTTATCCAGTGGCCGGTTTTCTTTCTGACCTGAGTTGTAGAGCAAAGAAGCACATATAGTATGGAGTGATGAACTTATTCATGTCAAAATGTTGTGCCTAAGTGTAATTCAGTATAGTTCCTTCTGTTTGAAATTACGTTTTCATTTTTGCAGACAGAAGCTCTTTTGCCATTA
The DNA here is from genome assembly GCA_019775915.2 of Cyphomyrus plagiostoma. NCBI lineage: Eukaryota > Metazoa > Chordata > Actinopteri > Osteoglossiformes > Mormyridae > Cyphomyrus > Cyphomyrus plagiostoma. The sequence goes on from JABFEA020000048.1 coordinate 3,490,672, forward strand.
GCATAGAGGACTGAGACAATTTAAGTTTTTTACATTCGAGATTCTCTTAGTCCAGATGGGTCTTATTTATCTTTTATTTATTTGGCAAAGGCTTCTCTCCAGAGCAAATTACGGATCAGTGTATTACAGTATGAAAGCGCATGATTTATTTCTCTTCAGAAATGTCCCACCCTGCCTACCAGGAAAGGCACGGAAAAACATTGCTTCATCTGAGTGTTTATTTTTTTGTAACAATTAAATGGAAAAAAATGTTAATTTTCTCGCTTGGTAACTAGTCTTCACATCAGGTTTTGATTTATCTGAAAATATGCGAGAACCTCGAACTCGTAATCAAGATTGTATACGGCTGTAACGAATAGGTCCGGCTCAGCGACAGTCAATACGGCTCCAGGTAAAGTTTGTGACAGACGCTGACACTCAGGAAAACTTCCCTAGGATGGGCATCATCGGATGCCATTACCGTTCGCCCGAGCCACACAGCTCACGCGTCGTACGGGTTTATGTAAGAAACAAGCAGGGAAGCTGCTGAAACGTCTGCGTCGCCATTATTTAAAATGAAAAAAAAACCCTGCATTGTCAATGACTGTGCGTTAGGCGGGATGTGCGAAGCAATGCAGCGCTGCTTTCAAGCCGCACAGCGTGTGTCCGCTGCGACACTGACGGTGCGCGCGAGCCAGTGTTTTTCATGTTTATAATTACGTCATATTATCTATTAATAAAATACTGCATTCGGCTAGTATATTTATTAATGCACAAGATGCAGCACGGCGCTATCTTGGCAGAAAAGAGTTGGCCCTCCGTCAAATGGGTGTGTGCGCTTCGACTCTTTGCCCCCCAGTTACCTTTCTCCAGTTCTGTTATTCTCTGGTGCAGTGATGTAAGGGTCGATTCCACTTTGCCGCGCTGCTCCGTCTCGTTACGGAGGCTGCCCTTGCCCTCCTCCAAGCTGTTCACCCGGGATAGAACCTGTCTCTCCAGGTCGTCGATTTTGTTCTGAAGAAGCTGCTTCAGAGTGTTCGCCTGAGTGGAATTGTTGGATCTACTGTATTGCTGGAGGGAAATAAGCATAGTGAAAGGATTTACAAATGTTGACACCTGGATTGCATGTGTCACAATTAAAGTCTCACTGATCCGATTAGCTTGTAGTGTCAAGAGTTGCATTAAGTAACTAAATTATACTTAGCTGTTAATATAAAGCTGTTATCCTCGAATGACTGGATAATTAATTAATACTAGGAATAGTACGGGAAAACTTTTCATAAGCACTAACGTATTTAAGAATAACATGAAAAATATTAACAAAGGCAAATATATCTTATATTTATATACCTATATATAAATACACTATATATATACCTCGAGGTTTTCTAGTCTCTGTTTCAGGGACTGTAATGTCCGTCCCATTTGCGTGAGTGTGTCCGTTGGACCTCTCGATACATCTCCCATGGTGTTTTTAGATCCCGGTTCTTTTTTCCTTCCGCCGTCTCTAGCGCTCCCAGCTTCGGGCATACTCTGACTCTCGCAGCGGTTTAATTTCGACGTCAGCTCCGTTATGGTCTCCTTGTGGTTCATGATCGTCTCCTTTTGCTGCAGCACGGTCTCCCTTAGCTGCATGACCGTGCTCTTCAGGTCCTCCGCCGAGACGGTGTTTGGCAGGTTGGCTGCGCATAAGTCCACATCCTTGGGCACGGACGTACAAATGAATTGGGTCTGTCCGAACTCCTGGGACAGTCCTTCCATAAAAAAGAATTGGAGTATTAAAAGTTTCAGTGCGATGCTCATGACAACGATTTCCCCTTTGTACTGCAGTAAGAAACGCGTGGTGAGCTCTGCGATGTTTCAGAACCACAGCGCTGTCCGCGATATGAGCGATTCGCAGAGCGCACTTGCTTTATATGAAGCGAAGCAGCGTATAGACCGTGTCCGCCGCATCCCTGTGGGGAGGAATCCCAGTTTGCGGTCCTATTGGCGCGTTTCCTGGTCTTAAGGTAGAAGGAATATGCGCATTTCAAGACAGCCGTGTTCCTACCGTCTTATATATCTAATATAATTTATTGCGTCGCTGCGGTGCCGTTTCGATTCCTAATAAACGTTCTGCCGCGCGTTATCTCTTTTCCTTTCTTACAAAACGAGTTAAGAGAATAGCGGGATGTTTTTTCTTTATCAAGAAAACTGTTTTTTTTTCTTAAATAACAATGATATTCGGGGTTTCTGTTTGCTACTGTTTGTTCAGTCTATTTTATACGTGTATTTGATAACATTGCGTTAGAAATTGCTTTTTGTGTTAGGCTATATGGAGGACTATTATGAATTATATCAAAACATTCATTTACTGTATCTAAAATATCCAGCCTTGAATTCGTTAATACATTGTTAATACCATAAAAGTACGCATACTGTATAAAATATTTTTTTTCTGTGGTAATATTTTGAGCAGGTCCACCTTTACACACGCCCCTCCCCTTTGATATTGCTGGGATCTCTTTAAGTAAGCTGTGCTCCACGCGGTTAGGCCCGTGTCTGTGTCTGTCAGTTAGATATGCGAGGTTATCATACATCTATTTCCAACAATCACGAATCTGATGCAAGATTGCAGCAAGTCTGAAAGACTTGAGATCATCAGGTGTGTGAGATCATCACACACACACACACACACACAAACACACACACACACATTGATGTATCTAAATGGGGTCCTTCTATTCAGTTCTATGTGGAAAAACTATATATTTTTAAGGTGAGTGGTAAAGGGGGCAAGAGGTGCCATCTGTATCACTGGCCAGTGAATTGTTGAGTGACAGGGGCCAATCACCTTTCAGCTTTCACCCCCTTTTACACATTCATCCAGCATTTGGGTTGCTCTGGTTAATTGCCTTGCAGTGAAATCAGTCTGTCAACCTTGGGATTTGAACCAACAACCCTCCAGTCCTCATCCCACCTCAATTTTTGCCCTCATATGTCACTTTGTCTGCTTGGGATCCACTGTGCTCTTAGCTGCATACGGATTTAAAAAAAAAGAAGTAATATTTGCCTACTGGCCACTGGCATCCTGTCTATTACCTTGTGCTACCTGGTACTGCACCCCATACTGGAAAAGTGGTTATGGAAGATGGATACTCTGCTTTATTGTGAAATCACAAACACTTTCCCAAATGGCTTATTCTCAGGTACTGTACAGAATACTGGACATTTTACAAAAGGGTTAAACCAGAATTACAGAACAGGGGGAGTTTGGTGGGGCTGGGGATGGGGGGTGGGGGGATTCTGAATAAGCCACTTTCAGTTTATTACTTATCATAGATATTTATGATCAAAATCTTAAAAATATGTTCATTTGTAGGTATGTTGTATTGCCACAAAAATTATACAAAATAAACTAAAAAATATAATCAAAAAGTTACTTTTATTTGATATCTGCATTGCATGTATCTCATGATTAAATAGTCCTTGCATTTTTTTGGAAACTGTCATGTAAATGAAACTTAAAAATGGATCTAAATGGCGTTTCACTACAAGTAATAGTTTTGCTTATTCATTCATAATGTCTCAGTGAAAATACATTAAAATATCAAGTTATTCACGGATTGCTTCTTACGTGTGTCTTACCTTTAGTAGAGTCTAGCTAGTAAATGAAGTTTTAGCAGCATTTCGGTTAGCAAAATAAGTCAAAAAACCAAAAAAATTCACAGTAATTAAGGTGCCATGGAGGAATAGCTCATTCATTTGAGAAATTAATATCTGGTCAGAGTTACTGATGAAAATGAACAATATAATTGATGTAAAGCTGACCTTATGTTAAATTGTTCACTTCTTTACAAAATTTTCTGAAATTAAGAAAACAAGGTTGATGTTGAAGGAGGCAGAGCTGCTCTCCAGTAAGGTGAAATTTTAACAAAAGGAGGCGGAGCTGTGGTTTGGCAAGGTGCGATTTGGATGTAAGGAGGCGAAGCTGATCTCTGGCAAGGTGCGATTTGGATGTAAGGAGGCGAAGCTGATCTCTGGCAAGGTGCGATTTTGACATAAGGAGGCAGAGATGATCTCTGGCAAGGTGCGATTTGGACATAAGGAGACGGAGATGAACTCTGGCAAGGTGCGATTTGGACGTAAGGAGGTGGAGATGATCTCTGGCAAGGTGTGTTTTGGATGATAGGAGGCATTTGCTGAACTACAGCAAGGTGCAATTTTGACATAAGGAGGCAGCGCTGAACTCCGGCAAGGTGTGATTTGGACATAAGAACACGGAGATAAACTCTGGCAAGGTGCGATTTGGACGTAAGGAGGCGGAGCTGGGCTGTTTATAGCTTGAACAACAATAATAATATACGGCGATCTGGGCCTAATGGTTCTTGCAGCAATTACAGGACTTTTGGAAAAGTAAACATATTTAAAATACACAATTACTGTTTCAAGATCTTGAATTTAAACTTTTTAACTGCTTATAAGATATTTTTCTAATCTATTTAAATGGCTAAATTTTCCTGCGTATATAATGATAGTCAGCTACTGGGATATCAGTGTGGATTACTGAAACTCAGATTTAATATGTTTTTTATATATATATATATATATATATATATATTCAAATAAGTCTGCTATGAAATCTGCACTGCTCATAACTAAGGGAGTCTTTAGAGCCAGCACCATTATATAAACACTTTGCTGTGTGTAAATGCCACAACAGCATTAAGCACATTGGTTTATGTCTTAATGAATAATGCTTCACTAGACAGCTGAACATAGTTAGTAATGGTATAGATCAATAATCATCCCCACCCATGTTAGTAATGGTATAGATTAATAATTATCCCCACCCATATTAGTAATGTTATACATCAGTAATTATCCCCACCTATGTTTCTGTGATAACGTTCACAATTAAGTGGCAAAAAAGAGAAACATTAGATTGAAACCTAAATCCATAGAATTTCAATTATTTGTTTGCTTGTTCAGGCAATTATGATACTTTTGCACAGTATGTAGCTTGATTTATTCATCTAAGAATGGTCTTAAAGGTGCCCTGCACTGGGAGCACACAGCCCCCTGAGCAAGGCAGTCTGCACTGGGAGCACACAGCTCCCTGAGCAAGGCAGTCTGAACTAGGAGCACACAGCCTCATGAGCAAGGCAGTCTGCACTGGGAGCTGAAGACACCACAGCGAGGTGGTCTGTACTGGGAGTGCATTGCCCTATGAGTGAGGCAGTCTAAACTGGGAGAGCACGGCCTGTGAGCGAGGCGGTCTATACTGGCAGTGCATTGCCCTATGAGTGAAGCAGTCTAAGCTGGGAGAGCACAGCCCCGTGAGCGAGGCAGTCTGTACTTGGAGTGCACAGCCCTATGAGTGAGGCAGTCTAAACTGGGAGAGCACGGCCTGTGAGCGAGGCAGTCTGTACTTGGAGTGCACAGCCCTATGAGTGAGGCAGTCTAAACTGGGAGAGCACGGCCTGTGAGCGAGGCAGTCTGTACTTGGAGTGCACAGCCCTATGAGTGAGGCAGTCTAAACTGGGAGAGCACGGCCTGTGAGCGAGGCAGTCTGTACTTGGAGTGCACAGCCCTATGAGTGAGGCAGTCTAAACTGGGAGAGCACGGCCTGTGA
>JABFEA020000048.1:3514533-3538346 GCA_019775915.2 Cyphomyrus plagiostoma
AGCCCACTCTCCAAAACAATCACACTCTCAAACCCAGCCCACTCTCCAAAACAATCACACTCTCAAACCCAGCCCACTCTCCAAAACAATCACACTCTCAAACCCAGCCCACAAAACAATCACACTCTCAACTCCCTGCTCCTTGGATGCATTGATCACTCCAGCAAATGAATCATAGTACTGTAACATTAACATCATAATTACCTTTGAATTTTTCATACTTCTGAAATTCATATAAAAATAATTAACCTTTTAGAGGAGACTGAATATACAGATCTTTACAGCTGTTTATTGTGGATTATCAATGTAGTTAAAGATATTAATTTACAAGCCTGAATTTTAATTATTCTCATTTAGTATAAAAAATGTATAATCATTAAAGCTGTAATTCTGCTATCAGTGACAGATGCTGTCTCTGCAGAAGTAAGACACACTGGGTCAGACTGTAAATAATTTGCCATTCTGATGGGTAGGATTATCTAAAATAACCTGTAAAAATCTGGAGGGCTGGTTTTATAGATGCATATTTATAGAACCGTGAACCTTCAGGGTCATGGAGAAGCCTGCTCTCAGTCCCCCGCTTCCAGTGTATCAAGTTATTTTATGCTTTGGCTAAGGGGAGGTGTGCTTGCAGCCCAGCCTTCTCTGTTGGCCCTGAAGGATTTACAGGTCTGGGACTGTCAGGGGGTGTGATATGTAGAGCTGTGGTGGACTTGGCTGAGAGACTAGGAGTTCACACCTGAAAGGCGGGGGGGAGGGGCTTTAGGACACATTATATGGGTGCTGGGAAAACAATAACAGGCAATTTTGGAATGAGTTATGGACTAAAAATTCTGTCGCCATGCCAACCAGCAAGACCATCCTGGTGTGTGGTCCTGTGGGCCTCTGCTGTGCCCTGAAAGCGCAGCCGATCCGTGACCCCCGATGCGGCAGTGGAGAGTCATCAGCAGGGCCGCTGACGCCGGGTCTGGTGCTGCTCTGCCTTCCGTTTCCCCGCGGCGCTTGCCGAAGCGTCACATGCACGCCAGGGGTCACGCTTCTCAGCTTCTGCTTATATCCCAGCCTCGTTTAATCCCCCCGGGATGGAACATTTAGTAATGGGTCAGACATGAGAGCGAGACTCGCCAGCTGCCTTTAGCTGCTCATGCAGATTAGCCTGCATTAGAGCTTCAGCTGCCAGTCTGCGGCACATACAGCATGTCAGCATGTGCCCTAATTTCTCGCCCACTTCTCTGGCTTTAGTGCGCCATGATGTGTGTATCCCATAAGTCACAGTAGAGTGAATTATGAGGCTTTTTTCAAGTGCACTTGCTTCGACTTCATTTCCCAGACAGGTGAGCGTTGCAATAATAAAGATATCACATGTACAGTGTAATCCCACTGGGGGAGTTACAGTCTTAGGATTCCTTTAGATATTTGTGGGTTTTCTGGGGTGTTTAAAGTTGAAGGAAGGTGCTGAAGCTGAAAGGCATCAGGTCTAAAGCTGGCTGCCGTGGATGTGTTTGATGTCTGTCTGTCAGCAGGTCTGAGATCAGGTCTTGCGGTCTGGCCCTCAGTTTCGGGGTGTCGGACTCCAGTATTCAGTATTCGGTCCATAGTTCATGCATGCTGGTTCTTGGTCCCAGGTCCCCAGTTGTATGTGACAGGAGGTGCCCATTTCGTGCGCCAGCAGTTTTATCATTTCCCTTATTTTACAGACAGTGTTATCCAAAAGCACATGCATGTTTTTGCGGTAGCAGGACCAGTCAGCCCTCAGGGCAGTTAGGGGCTAATGGCCTGGCTGCGGCTCTGGGAGCCAGTGGTGACATCACTCTGCTAGCTTTGGGATTTGAACCAGCAACCTTCCTATCACAGGTGCAGAATCCTAAATGTGTTACATTTGTCATAGTTGGGATTAGGGAATTTTCCATAGAAATTAAAGGAAGTTCCCTTCAAAAATATGACTATATGAACTGTCTGTGTGTCTGTGTGTGTGTAATGGTTATGGTTCGTATTCTGCTCAGTATCTCCACTACCTCCACTTGTGACTAGCTCCTCCTGCCTCCCTATTTTGCTCCACAAAGAGCCTCGGCTGAGAGATGTGAATCAGAGCCCAAACTTCCCTGTTAAGTGTCACCCTAAGACACATGCGAAAATACCTGCAGAATTAATTTGAAATATAAAATGCTGATGTTCTGTCTGCACCAAGGCAGCAAAGTACCACCAGTGACAAGCTTTTAAAGGGCAGAACTGACAAGATAGTAGCTTGGTTACCAGAGAAATTTATAGCCATGGACACAGACATTTACACCCACAACTGGGCAGAGAACAATTAACTGGGCAAAAACGGTTTGGACTTTTGGGGAATTTGGGGTTTATGGGCATTCACCTTTACATTGGGAATGTGACATGACTCTCATTCATGCACATAAAATACAGAAATAAATAAATACATAAAATAAATGCATGAAATACAAATACCCACAACCTTGACCAGGGGATGGATGGATGGAATATACAACTACAGTATCATTTATAGGAATTGGTCTTCCTATCTAAATGGGGACTCCCATTTATATGGGAAAAATCCTAATCCCAATCACAACACCCTTAACCTCTACCCATCCCTAACCTTAACAGTTACCATAAGTAACCAACTGAAATACAAGACTTTTTGCATTTGTACTTTTTTGATTGCATTCACAGATTTTTATAAAACTGAGGTTAGCCAAATGGGGACCTCAAAAGATGTCCCCAAAAGTAGGGAGATTTCAGGTTTTACTACACTTTGGGGACAATTTGGTCCTCAAATGTGATATATGCAAACCCACAGACAGACAGACAGACAGACAGACACACACACACACACACACACACACACACACCTCTAGGACTCTGGTAGCACTGGAAGTCACTTTTAGAATAATAGAGTTACACTGAAAGCTAAATTACATGGGAAGGTGATTCAGCTTGATGAATCTGAAGTAAGAGGACACTGGGGGGGGGGGGGAGTAAAAAATAATCCTTGAAGATTGAGCAGAAGTTTGTGTTCCAGCTAAAATGGGCAATATCACATTTGGGGGTTACTGAGGACACCCGCGCCCCCCATCAGTAAAGATAATTTTCTGGTATTTTCGCTTCTCATGAAACCACTTGGCTTTTGTCCATTTTTGTTCTCAAAAGTGTTTTTTTTCCTCCTGCTCTTTCTAACTCTTCGTGTTCTTGTATGTTGTCCAGTAGAAGCATTTTCAATCGCCCTTTTTTGCAATGACGCAGAACTAATCATTGCCTTGGATGATGAATTTGTGTTCCTCGTGGTGTATTGGAAGGAACTGGGCAATTTTTCATGAGTTATTAAAGGACTTCATAGATGGAAACCTGAGTATTCTGTGCTGAAATGATTTTTCACAAGCATGCCATACGTGGGTGTAAGTGTCAGAAACCAGAAGGGCAGGAAGACCAATTCGGGGAGGGAGGAGGTCCACTTGAGCGATGTGAGCGCCAAAGGCTAGCAAGAGGAATTGAACTTGCGGTAGTTATCGATCCCGGCATCTGCAATCTCCCTCATGCCGTTCACACTCCAAACGATGAGATTTTCCGTGATGTTAGGCTCCCAAAACGCCAAGATTCAAGTGTGCAGATTTTGAAAGCTTGGATGTGGGAGCATCCCTGAGCAGCAAAGGCGTGCTGGAGCACCCAGCCAGGAGACCCAGCTGGACGGCTGCCTCAGCAGCACGGGGGATAATCGCAGGCCAGAAATCGGCTTTTTGCACACTTCCCTGTTTGTTGAAGTGTTGTGTTTTGCAGGTTAGTTTTTTCCTTCCTGCCTGTTTCTCTTTTCCAGTGTTTCTGATGGTACTTCAATGAGATTACCTGTCCCTTTCCTTCCTAGCTGTGGCCAAAAAAGCCCCTGTTAGGAACTGTGGAACCATAGGGCGATTAGAGCTGCCCCCCGGTGATTGGCGTCCTTGGTGTGTGAATGTGGCACTGTCAAAAAGCGTGCTTATTTCAGAACGATCAGGACACCTGTGAAGGAAATCATCTGGTCCAGAAGGAGCCGAAGTTCTCCTGTGGAGCTCTCCTGTGTGAGGTAGGGGAGACAAGGCTGGAAGCAGGAGGGACTCGGCTGCTGTTTGGAGACGTGGGTCCCTCTGCTGCCCCTCAGCAGTCTGGGCTTCCTGTCCAGCACTGGTAGCCGCCCAGGTCTTCACTGGGCTCTATGATTAGACCGCTTGTTTTTTCTCCATGACTCCTGTCATCTGTAGGATTGGAGCTGCTTCCTGTAGGTGTTATGTTCACATCTTAGGGCTGAAATCCGGGGGCTGGACACAGGATACGCGCCCAGACTGTGACCTCCAAATTCCCCTTTATGGCCTAACAACCATTTTGCGTTTTTTTTTTTTTTAATGTTTTGCTGATGCCAATATGGTGCCTTTTAAAATCTCCATTCTCATGCCCAAATACAGTATTACTGGGGCTTATTCCGGCAGGGTTTTGTATCCCAAGAAGAAAGAGGCTGTTTTATTATAGCACACTTCCGTCTCGCTGAAACGCAGCGGTCGGCCACTGCTTTCCCACGGGGCCGGGAGCACATCGCTGCCATCGCCGCCATCGCTGCCATCCCCCAAGAGATGCTTTTATCGGTCTCTCAGCAACGCAGCTGTCAGCGGTTTGAGTGTCTTTATGACTTTGTCTATTTGATATCAGTGGTTATTCTCCCCCCCCCCCCTCACTCTCTCACACACACACACACACACACAAACAGGCATGGAATTACAGACCTGCTAGTCTCCCACCTACAGGGATTGCCTCCTTCCCTTTCATCATCTGTTTCTTTAAACCCTCCTCACTGTTCTGGACATTGGACCTTCAGTGCCCAGTGTGGCCAGATTACTCTGACAGTGGAGATGGTGAGCTAATCCCCTTTCCCCCCCAAAACGAGTATGATAATATATTATTTGCCATTTTTACCAGTAAGATGGGATGTATAAACATAGCACCCTCAGATAATGTGCACCGTCACTGTCTGTGTGTGTGTGGGGGCTTTAGTGTCCCCTCACTAATTTAAGATGCACTGTTAGTGATTTTGTTCTGGACCTCGCACCGGCAAAGGTACAGCTACGTGGGAATCCTTTATTTTTACCAGAGGGTGAATTTGGGGTCAGTTGTTGTTCCAGCACCCCTGGAGTAATTTTCAGGGAAAAGGGCCTTGGGATTTGAACTGCCAACCTTCTGGGCCAAGTTATCTAAGTCCCCCATGATCATATCCCAAACAGGAGAATGAGCATGTGCTGACCCCAGTAGCTATTAAAGCCAGGATTCGTTCCCCAGGCCTGATTTACGGACGGATTAATGGCAGTGGTGAGCAGAAACGGAGAAGGCCTGCTGCAGGATGTAGCATCCAGTCTGACCGCGCGGAGCTGTAGATAACGAGACAGTATTAGTAAATGTAGCAGGGTGGCAGCGGTGCATCGGGAATGCTCGGGGCGGCGTGATTTGCGGATGGCAAGACGTGCAGAGAAGGTGCAGTTGCCGCAGAGGGAGGCTGGGGGCCTGGAAGGACGCCCCGAGCTTTCAGCAGACACGTGACTGCCTGCCAATGCTGAGGTGAAGCGCTCTGCTAAAGCTGATTAGGCTCTCTGCAGCGGGGTCGTTACCATATTTCCAGCTACAATTAAAGGCAGTGTGTCTGGCGCTGTGCGAGTGTGTCGCTGAGTGTGTGACTGACCCATACCAAGCCTACGTCTGCCACACAGGTAGCCTGTGACTGACCCAAGCCAAGCCTATGTCTGGCACACAGGTAGCCTGTGACTGACCCATGCCAAGCCTACGTCTGGTACATAAATAACCCGCGTTTGCTGGATGATGAGTCAATGATGTGGCACCATCCCTCTCAGAATTGGATCAGGCCTGCATATTTGTATTTAAAACTGGTATGAGAAGAGATCACTATCTTCTGAGATTTACTGTGAAGAGAGCTTTGCAGATGGACGGTGGCTGGAGTCACTCATGGGAGAAAGAGGGGAAAAAACAACCTAGATTATGTAAAAAAACACCTAAGAGTGATTATGTTTGACTGAAGTCTTTGATTGGTGTTTAGTCAAAGATTAGAATTAATTAGTGCAATATATGTCATTAAAGCTTTTTTTTCTGGATAATCACACGAAAAAAAGGCATCACGGCCATAATTATTATATAATATAAGAAAATACGGTGTCTCAGGTTTTTTAATTTGCAAAGAGACATCGCTGACTGCCTTCATTTCTCTTTTACTATCCCCCCCATGAAGCCTCTCCTATATTTGGTACATGTCTGCTCTGTGTCAGAAGGACAGGGGCGTGGCCGACGCAGGGATCAGCCAAATGGTCCATTTCTCATATTACTATATTTATGCGTTTTGGCAGACTGGGAAGAAGTCTCATTTTCATCTGACCCCACAGCGAGTGGCTTCTCAGTTTGTAGAGAAGAGATTAACCCCCCCACCAACATCACAGCCGCAGACACAGAACTCAGCTCCCCTCCATGATATTCTTTCTAAATGAAACTGTATTTCCTGATAGGTTGAAATGCTTCTTCTCTTTTGAGAGAAGATACACACACAAGGTTGTGCACAGGGTCAGGCCACTTATCCGGTGCTCCAGGGCCACTTCAGGCAGTTACAGGCCTTGCGTAAGGGTCCCTCAGAGATGGAATTCAAACCAGTAACCTTCCGATCACAGACACGGAGGCCTAATGCACACTCTGGATAAGTACAACTGTAGCCCCCCTTTGCCCCTTTCCACAACCTTCCCAGTGTTTTTTTAGGACACGCTGGAAGGATGTCAGTGGCCAGACAGACGAACACCCTCCATTTTCCCATAAAACAGCCCTTCAAAAGAAAAGAAAGCAAATGAATCAGGGTGAATGACAATGCGATGCTTAAATCCCGACTGCTCAAAATTCACACACAGAGTAGGCACGTTCAGATAAAATGTTTTTATTAATAATATATCCACTGTAACGCCTCACACACTTCTCCGTCTCCCCAGAATCCAAGCATCCGTCACGCCCGGCACTGCTGCGATGTGATTGGCCAGTCGTTTCCTCTATTTATTAATCTTTCCGGGGTGCGATAGGGGCACATGCAGGAAACCTTCGCTGCCAAGCTCCTGGTGAGCCTGGGTGGAGTTTAGCCCAGGCCACACGCGCGCACAGCACGGCTCTGACGCAAGCCCTCTGACACCGTGCTGACGAAGCCGGCGTGGCGTGCGGGTGGAGGAGTGAGCTCCTCTCAAAACGGGCCGTGTGCACTGGCTGCTTTGGAGAGAGTGCGGAAACAAGTGGCTAGGGAAAAGGGTGACAAGGTAGCCACCTCACTGCTGTTATATAGACTCAGACATGAACGAGTCACTCATTTTTTATTAAATTAATGTTTTCAGGTCACAGCAGTGCTGTAACTGTATATTTGACAGAAAAAAAATTAATCCACCGCTATGGCGAGGGCTGAAAATGATTCCTCCACCGTTTTGAAAGTGGCACATAAATAATACTCCAGGAAAATGTTACCTTTAAGGGTACAAATGCTTGCAGGATTAACTTGTTTTCCACACAGCAGTGCCCCACCTTGGCCAGCGGGCCTGTTTCTGCTCCCTCCTATTCTGCCATCTGTCCAGTAATCCCCTCCGCCCCGCACATCCGCCGCGCCCGCTCTGCCCGCCCCTCCCGCGTGACTCTGGCCCAATCAGGATCCGCGGGAACTGGAGTCGGCTAACGGGGCTGGCCTCGTGCTTCTCTCCTGGGCTGGATGAACCCCCCCCCCCACGCCACGCCTCGTCCGGCCGTGTGCGTTTGTAACCGGTTAGCACCCAGCATTGCCAAGGCCCCCCTACACAAAGAAAAGCTGGCATTTTAATTTTAATTCCTTTTCTAAATTTTATTTTTTAATGTGATTTAATGACTATTTCGTTAAATCTTCTCTCAGAATACTGAGTATTCAGTTTTTCTTTACGTTTCACTTAAGTGTTACGTGTGTAAATTTGTTACCCTCCTGAGTGATAATGTCCTCCCAGGTGATAAGGGCTCCTGGTGAGCTTGGGTGAAGCATGAATGGAGTTTGGGTGGAGCATGGGGGGATCATGGGTGGAGTATGGGTGGAGTATGGATGGAGTTTGGGTGGAGCATGAGGGGATCAGGAGTGGAGCAAGGGGGGATCATGGGTGGAGTATGGGTGGAGTTTTGATGGAGGGTTTCTCAGCCCCTGCTTCACGGCAGCACTCAGGACACCTGAAGCTCATCGAGGTCAATATGTGGTGATCACTGTCACGGGGCTGAGCAGTGCAGGGAGTCTATGGTGACAGGCTCTTCCAGGGGACAAGTGGGAGTCGAATCTGCTACCTGCCATTAGACGCTCAACATGGCATTTCCAATGCTAGTCATTACCCAGCATCTGGTATATAAATCCATCCCGACAATGAACCTTGCTACTTGGCGGGGCATTCTCTCCTCCTTGTTTTACAGCCACCAACAGCTGCTTTTTATTTACATGCATGCAGTCTATGATTCGTGTGGGGACGTGTTGAGCTATCTGTCACAAACTCAGTGGCCTCAGGGGTAGCAGGTTAGGAATTGCATTCACATCGCCCATCGCAAATTGGGACACTATAGTTGTATTCATGGTTACTTTTTAAAAGTGATTAATTGTCATTGTTGACACACCACAGAACACAGTGCACAATAATGAAATACGTCCCTTACATTTCGCCTATGTGTGATACTGTGACATTGCTGGTTGGGGATTCAAACCAGCAACCTTTCAATTGCACCGACCGGGCTGTTGGCATCACATCTCTTTTAAAAGGCATCTGGGTAATGGAATCACCTGTTAGATTTGGGCATGATCTAGTGTTAGCCAAGAATGAGGCCATCTGGGCTGATCTGTGCTCCGCCCCCCCAGAATTCCCCCTACTACCCCTCGTCTGTAATTCCTGAGTAGATTCCCTCTTCCTATGTTAAGCCTTATTAGGCTCTATCTGCTGTTGTTGTTTTATTTCTCTCTTTTGACTTGTGTGCTGAATTACACATGAGCAGGAGTACTGTGGGATGGCTTATTTAGCCACCAATGCCCCAGATTGCTAATGAGCTGCTTCGCTAACCTCTGAGTCCGCCTTCCATAGCCAGAGGTCCTAGACTCAGAAAACGCGTATGGTCTTTTCACAGTGAATGCCGCGTTGACGAGCCTCATCAAATGAACCAAGTCATTTACATGCAGAGCGATGCAACGTCACAGACTAGTTGTGCGCTGGACGGACTGCCGGGCAGTAACACACATCGCGGCGTGTCGGCTTGCTGCCGAGGACGACGGCAGTGTCACTGACACTTTACTTTCACTTTAAGATAGGCATTCGTCAAAGCTCTGCTTCCGAGTCTGCGCGAGGTAATTGGCAGGAATGTGTGACGGGGTGGCTGGCAGGACGGGAACTAGAGACCGGGTCAGCCCAGCGTGAGGTGTAACCGGCCTCGGCCCAGTCCAGCACAGACTCATTTACAGAGACAACCAAAAATTAAACATGGAAATTTGTCTCTTTGTGTTTCTAGCATTTTATTTTATGCTACTGCAGATCCCATTTGCCCAGTATCTGTTCTATTTGCCTTTTCCTGTGTTGTCGGACAACCAAGTGACACATGTTATGTCGCTGAGGTTATTTTTTACTGGTTTGAGAAGGTGTACAGTTCCAATAAAGGTGTCGGATGGCGCTGTAACCATCAAGACCGCCGCTGCACACAGGGACCTCGCCCACATCGCCACCTTTGCCAGCCAGTGATGGGTGGACAGAAGTTGTTGATTCTGCCAGCAGCAATGTGTCTGTTTTTTAGGCACCTAAAGCTCCACTTCTTCCATTCATTGGTTATAATCACAGCCCCAGTGACAAGGCTATTGGGAGGGGGTAGTCTCACACCACCATGGATGTGGGTTCGAATCCCAACCTCATCCTGAGTATGTATAGAGCTCATATGTTCTCTCCATGTTTCCACTGATTTTCTGGTGAACTTGCACCCCAGACTCCTTGGGTTGGGCTCCAGGGTTGTCCATGATCCTGGCCTGGATAAGGAGTTAGCAAATGAACGACTGGCCGGACATAGAAGGCAAGAGAGTACCTTCATTGTCATGAATGTACAAGGCTATTGAGGGTGTGCCATTCCTGTGACAATGTAGAAGAAAAATACAGAGTATATACAAAAATAGATGATATACATTTATATGTATTGAGAATTTTACAAAGCTAAAAGAAACATATTAATAGCAGTACTTTACACACAGGTGGGATTAGCACCCAAGCTGTACCGGAAACAGAAGGTGACATTGTTGGCATTATCTTGCTGTGGCGTTTTCTTACCTGCTTGATTAGACTAAACACTTGTGCATCCTTAGAGTCCAGGTGTGAATCACGCCCCCTTCACTTACCTCCTTTGGCTACATGCAATTCTTTGGTCATGATGACCGTGTTTGTAAGCAAAAGAATTGAAGACAACTCTGGAATTATACCAGACTAGCTTTATCTTCCTCCAATCAGAACACATATTATAGGTACTTTTCTCCAATCAGAATGCAGAACACTGAGATAGATCACCTGGAAGTCATACTAATATATACATTAGCTTAGAGGTGTATATTAAATACGTATCTGATATCCACCGGGGCTTCAGATACTTATCAAACTTGCTATGCCGGTTCTGGCTGGTTTTCACATAGTCCATGTACTGCTGAAATAGTGATCAGGACAGTGTATACCAAAGTATTACTGTGAATCCATCATGCGTTTTATGGGTTAGTCATCATTAAGGATACAGTGATTCTTCTGCCTCTCTGACTGTCTTTCAGGTTAAGGATTCTGCACACAGCAGCATGCCTTTGTATGTGTGGGGATCCACAAGCATACAGTCACTGAATGTCAGGTCAAAGGGTTGCAATCCCATGATGAACATGTGATTATCGAGACATGCCTGCTCTGTACGGAGGACAGGAGGCCTCATCCTTCTAGAGCATCATCACCCTTGATGAAGCAGTGCTGTGTATCGGACAAAGTTAGTGCATGCTCTGACCCCATGTGACTGATCAAAGTGCCCATTAAAACAGAGGTTCACAGCCGTCTGAGGAAATACAGACATGATGGAAGCCACCAGCATCTTCTCAGTGTCCAGGGATGGTTCCGCTGCTGCTGATGTACAATTCACACCATTGAATTATGCTGTTGTACATAAAACACCAAACATTAGTGTTTCCATGAGACATGTACAGTATACATATACAAGAGGTCTGCATATTTTGCTTTTCTCGCTATGGCATCCTGCCTCACTGCAACTCCCGTCATGGCTCCTCCGTGCATGTACCATCAGCGCCACCCAGTGCCGAAATCGGTGTACTGACTCATAAAAGAAGCTTATCTGGTAAATCAGTTCAATGATACAGATCCTGGATTTGCTTACAAAACATGCATTATTATGGGAAACCCAGAAAATGGATGTTATGTCTGATGACTTTCCGTGGTAATTACTGAGACTCTGGGGGAAATTCCAGTACACACACAATGATAATTGTACTGCATAAACATCATTTCTGCTGCAAATACTTAGAAATGACCATTTCTATCCTGGCCACACTCCGTCTTGCACGTTCTCCTCATGCCGTAGAGGAAGCGCGAATGTTCCCTGAGGAAACCGCGGCGCCTTCCGGCCCGTGAGAAAGAGAAACCCAGCTCGGGCTCTGACACTCCCTGGGTTTGCTGGCGTGAGCGGAGGACCCTCGGCTCCCGATGGACACCCTGCCTCGCTGCCTGCTCCTCCTGGCCCTCGTCTCTGCCTGTGAGGGACTCCGTCCGCTGCTCTGCCCTCGCAGCTCAGACATGTGTGGCTGTTCCTCCGTAACCTGATCCTTTTTCTGTTGCCAGGTGCAGGGCAAGAAGAACCATTGGGCACAGGTGAGTTTGTGGGCCGGGGTCTTGCTTTGCCTGGGGGGCAGTAGACAGTACGGATGCTAAAATTAATTCTCAGTGGATCATCCGCACACACTTGATCGTTTCTCCCCCATAAATGCAGTGCGTATAGCCGCCCTGCAGTTTGCCTTCTAGTCGCTGCATTACCGGCTCCTATGAGGCACTCTTTCCCATGAAGTCTTTCTTGAGCTGAATGGCACTGTATGTATAGACAAAGGCAGGTCTCTGGAGACAGATGAGCGCTGGCACCTCGGCTATCTGAAGGTATCTGTTGTCAGAGGTAGATAATCCAATCCAAAGAGTAAAAATCCAAATCAAGATTTTGTTTCAGTCAGCTAGTTGAGTGACACTGTCACTGTGACTCTTTATATGGTTGAAAAAAATCTTCCCTAACCCATCTCTCAAGGGCACCCCAGCTAGTCAATCATTGCATGTGTTAAATTCTGCCACCAGTTTACTTAATTTGTTTACTTAATTAGTTAAAATAACTTAATGGGGTATTGATTAGCCAAAGATGGTATGCCAATGGTGAGCCCATGTTTCACTGCCTCTTTCCTGTGCTAACTCTGATTCATGCCTTGACCCCTCATTTTTAGAACTCGCCATTATGCCTGAGATTAACTTTCTGCCATCGGATAACATCGTTGAGGGAGACAGCCTGGAGGTCCGCTGCAGGATCCGCCAGCCCCTACCACCTCGCCCTAAAGTCCTCGTGATGAAGGGCCTCACTGTCCTGAAGAGCGGATCAAAAAAAACCTTCTGGAACATGAGCCTGGCACAAGCAGCTGATGGCGGAAATTACACGTGCAAAGCAGAGGCTAACAGCATACAGAAGAGCGTCTCACGTTCTGTGCATGTGGCAGGTGAGGTTGCTGTTTCACGCCGCTTGACCTAGTTGACTGACCTGCAGGTACATAAAGGAGATTCGTCAGTCTGATGTAATATATACTGAATATGACACATGACTATTTGCAGGGCACAGATAACTCTAAAATCAGACCACATGTCTTTTTGAGTGAGTGATGCTTACGGGATATTTTTTGCCTTAGCAAATGTTAGCTTAGTCAGCTCATCCTTGAGTCCCAGTGATGCTTCAAAGGTTAGCCAGCATCCCAACAAGAGTAGCCACACTTCCTGGGACAGGCAGTTACAGAGGGTGGATGTGCTCTTTTAGTTATATATGTAGATAATTAAATTGTCTGTTATACTTGCCCTATTCAATGTCATTGGACTTTTCAATGCTCAACAAAATGAATATCTGATGAAGATTGATTCTAATAAGATGATCATTACAAGAGAGACGGAAAATTTTACTTTTGTCAGTGAAACACACTGCAACAGTAGTAATTGGTGCTGGGCGATTATTTCCAGTACCAAATG
This sequence comes from Cyphomyrus plagiostoma, assembly GCA_019775915.2. Lineage (NCBI taxonomy): Eukaryota > Metazoa > Chordata > Actinopteri > Osteoglossiformes > Mormyridae > Cyphomyrus > Cyphomyrus plagiostoma. The sequence continues at coordinate 3,527,862 of JABFEA020000048.1, forward strand.
TCAAATGGGTAGCCAAGATGGATTTAGGAGAGTAGGTTCTGTTTAACTACTTGAGTTCTTTGAGTTCTTTGAGGAATGTCTTTTGATGAGAGGTTACCTGAGCTGAATCTGTTCAACCTCACGCAAAGGAGATTAAGGGGGACATGATCCAGGTATATAAGATTCTAACAGGTCTCAATTAGTTTAAATATTAGAACTCATGGCCATAGGTGGAACTGAATTTGAGAAAACACTCCTTTACACAGCATGTAGTTAGAGTATGGAATAGTATTCCTGCTAGTGTAGCGGAAGCTAAAACCCTAGGTTCCTTTAAATCAGAGTTACATAAGATTTTAACAACTTTGAGCTATTAGTTAAGTTCTCCCCAAAGGAGCTTGATGGGCCGAATGGCCTCCTCTTATTTGTAAATTTATTATGTTCTTAGAAGAGAACGATTGGTAGTAAATGGTTAAAAACTGCTTTGGACCTGAAGACCATGAGTGTAATTCCTGTTAAACCATTAATTCTGCATTGGAAGTTTTCTTTGAAACATTGAATCTATATGTACAGGTCTGTATGGTACATAAGAGTTTGACATAACAGACGACCACTGGATGTTTGTCGCCCACAGAGTTGTTCTCGACGCCAGTGTTGACTCTGCAACCAGTAGATGTCTTTGAAGGAGAGATGCTGACATTTTCCTGCAAGTCTGCCCACACGAACTCCCAAAGAATCAGCCCCACTGATATGAAATATCACCTGTACAAGGACAACATCAAAGTAGCAGATCTTCCATCTGGAGAGTACAGAATTACTGCAGACGTGCAACATGATGGGAATTACTCCTGTGAGGCTGAGGCTAAATCCATCCAAAAACAGAGCTTAGCGTTTGTCCTGAAAGCAAAAGGTGATTTCATTCATTTTCACAAACGCTTTTCACATTTCCTTATCGTAACACCACTGCTCATAGTGCTCATAGTCTTGAGCTTGTTGTTTGCAGTTCAGATACACCCTGCGTGGTGGCTGCTGTTTATCCTAGAATCATGACCTTTAATGATGCTGCTCATTGGTTCATATTTGATGATGATGATGATCTGTATAAGATGATACTTAAAACTTAAACTTTTATGAATCAAGTTGCTAATGCACACTAAAACAGTGGTAATTGGTGTTTGGTGGCTGTGTTCATTCTTTTAAATCATATTGTCATATTCCCAGTACTCATGTCACAGAAGAGAACGATTGGAAGCAAAGGGTTAAGAATTTTTTTCTGCTTTCGAAATGAAGACCATGAATTATTCCTGTTAAACCATTAATCCCGCACTGCAAGTTTTCTTTTAGTTGAACAACTAGTTTTGAATCTATATTTATAGGCCTGTATGGTACATAACAGTTTGACATAACAGACGACCACTGGATGTTTGTCGCCCACAGAGTTGTTCTCGCCGCCAGTGTTTACCGTGCAACCAAAAGATGTCTTTGAAGGAGAGATGCTGACATTTTCCTGCAGGTCTGCCCACATGGACTCCCAAAGAATCAATGCCACTGATGTGAAATATCACCTCTACAGGGATAACGCTAAAGTGGTAGATCTTCCATCTGGAGAGTACCGAATGTATGCAGACCTGCATTTCAATGGGAATTACTTCTGTCAGGCCAAGGCTAAATCCATCAAAAAAAAAAGCTTAGCTTTTGCCCTGAAAATTAAAGGTAATTTCACTCCTTTTCACACTCTTTTCACTTTTCCCTAATGTAACAGCAGTGCTCAGTGTGCTTGTAGTCTTGGTCTGGACTTTAACTCTCTGGACCTGAACTACCCAGCTCTGTCCTTTGTTAGTGAGGATGTTTGGTGACAGTCTGAGAAAACGTAGCTTGTGGTGACCCACATGGCCGATGAAGGGGCAGGGGTGTGTAGATGCTGGCTGGAGAGATCCAGTTAGTCCCTATCTGACGGGAGGCTTTTCTCCCTGGCTGGCTGTTTGCATTTCAGTCTGCGTGGGCTGGAGGATGGCCCCCATTCACCAATCACCCCTTCTGCCCTTTTGCCTTGTAAAAATGAAGGAGCTGATCAGTCTGTATATCGACGTCCTTGGAGGTGAACACACAGCTGTTTTGCACATTTATGCATTTTAAAAAACATGTCGCCGCACTTTTTGACCGTGGGTAGGGAGCTGACTACAAGAACATAGCTACAGATACCAGGGGTGGGCGATATAGCCTCAAGTTTATATTACAATATTTCATGGAAATTTGCGATGATGATATTAATGTTGCTATAGAAAAAAAAATACTGGAACAATGCAAACAAACCTTCAGAAATATAAAACCCTCGAAATATAAACCCTCTCACTTTATTTAAATAAACACCCGCTTATAAATAAACACTCACTTATAAAAATAAATTTAAAAATTCTGCTGTCAAAAATTAAGTTGGTAGTAAAGTAGCTATCCAACTGGCAGACACCTCACAGTCAGAGCATATTATGTCAGCAGCACCAGCATATTCACTAATTTTGTCACAAGAGCTGATCTTTGACGAGTTACTACACTCCCACCAGTGCTGAACAGCCTCTTGAAGGCAGTGCTGGCAGCAGGAATACATAGATTTTTATTACTTTAATCGGCTGACCTCTTTTAAAACATACCTGAACCTGAACTTTTCTTTGCTGACACTACTTTTCAACTTTATTCTAGACCAATCAAGGTCCATAGAGACAATTACAATACAACAAAAAACATTTAAAAGATGTAAAAGTCATCATTTTTAAAACACATACAAGCTTCGGGTCCAATGTTTCCAGAAGCAAGATGAGTACACTAGAATAGAGTATATGTAAATGACACAGTAAGAAAAAGTAACAAAAAAATCTTCAGTTCTCCAAAAAGTTCCTGATATCTTTTTGGACAGCTAAATGAACGCCTGTTCACTTTATTAATTTACTTAATTGGGTAAATAACAGGGGCAGCATGGTGGTCCAGTGGCCAGCCCCATTGTCTCACACCTCTGGGACCAGGGCCTGAGTCTCCACCCTGGCTCCATATATGTTGATTGTGCGTGTTCTCCCCATATTATCATAGGATTTTCTCTGGAAACCCCAGTTTCCCTTACAGTCCAAAATCATGCTGAGGGTAACTGGAGTTACCAAATTGCCCATAGGTGTGCATGTATGAGGAATGTTGTGTGAGTGTTCCCTGTGATAGGTTGGTGCCCCATCCTGGGTTGTTTCCTACCTTGTGCCCTGTGATGGGTTGGTGCCCCATCCTGGGTTGTTTCCTGCTTTATGCACTGCGATAAGTTGGTGCCCCATCCTGAGTTGTTTCCTGCTTTGTGCACTGCGATTGTTGTGATCGCGGGTAAGTGCCGGGCGAACAAAGGGAGATCCAGCCAGGGATACGGGCAACGAGGGTTTATTTGGCACGAACACACCGACATTAGACAACGTTAATGCCGCGTCTGCCAGAAGAGACGCAGACGCAGACCTAAATACGATAGACAGGTACGAGACAGGCGTGCGGCAACGCCACACAGGTGAGAACAATGGGTAATCACAGGAGGTAAATGAGGTTGGCGTGGCACACAGGAGGAGCGGATGGCGCTGGGCGTAACAGCGATGGGTTGGTGCCCCATCCTGGGTTGTTTCCTGCCTTGTGCCAATAGGTTCTGGACCACCTTGACCTTGAATAGGACAAGCAGGTACAGAAAATGGATGGGTTAGATAACTTAGCAGGATATAGATGAGCCAAGTATACTATGCTAATGTTGGCGTGTATTAGATGGTTACTGGTAATACTGGGATAACTTGCCTTTGAAATGGCTAATCGAGTTACATAAAACCATAGTTTTACATTAGCATAACGATAGTTGTAACATAATTTTCTTTGCAGCCTAAAATTTTAACAGTGTTGTATATGAAATCAGCAAACTCCCTTTTTATTACTTATTGTTGACATGATGTAACGAGACAATATGTATCCTTAACTACATGGAAGTGCCACATTTGGGATTGGCGACCAACTGAAATTCTTGACAGCTCGCTCTCTTTGGTCTCATTGTCACTCTGCAGTCTACACCATAAACAAAGTGACGTTGATGATTTTACCAGCCACTGAGGTACAGAGAGATACTGACGTCGAGCTCAAATGCGACTGCGATGCCAATGTGCCAGAGACGGCCACCCTAACCTACCAGTATAGCTTTTATAAATACCAGCAGCTGATGCACGCAGAAAACCACAGCTTCAGCCACCTGAGCCACCGCCTGCAGGCAGTCAGGATCCCCACCTCTGGATTGTACTCCTGTGAGGTCAAAATCCTGAAAGCAGCCAAGAGGAGCAAGGCAGAGTTTCTCAGAGTCACAGGTACGCTACCTTCAGCGCTGCCTTTAGGGGCCTGCATGGAAGTCTGAAAGGAACGTATAGGAACAGAATCTGTAGGAACGGCAATAGCTCTTGATGTTTTAATGTCCCATCTTATTAGGGGTAATCATTAAAAGTGTCAAGTCAAGCACTGACAGCCTTAGTACTATATATGTTAAGATAGTAAGTAATGTATCATGTGCCTCTTATGTATGCTGTGTCTGCTAAATACAGTATAGCCATGCTCCCCTCTGTTCAGCAATGTTAAAGCTAGCGGGTGAATCAGAGTAATTCACAGCTTGGGTGAAGCTGTGAATATTGTCTCCATGAGAAAGGCAGCCGATTGGCTTATAGGTTTAGCCAAGGTTCATCACCCCAAGGTTCATTTATGGGTTATAGAGCTTTGTCCGAGGTATTTGAGGATTTTGAGGTGAAGACCTCCCTCATAATGTGACACATCATTTTATACATTTCCTATACTTTATGTGGAATGCATCAAGAAATGGCATTGGGTTGACCATGATAGGACTCATTCTCCATGATTTTACCACTGATGGCTTTTCATCCCCTGACACTTTTAATGATGAGAAAATGAATATGAAATAATGTTCAGGATAAAAACAATGGATATTATGAGCCTGCAGCCTGTAGTTTTGCTGAGCAGTGTCCTGACAGTAAAACCTCCCAACAGCTCAGCCCTCTTTGCTTGGGTGTATGTGTGTACCTTCCTGTGTGGGTTCTGCCAGGTGTGGAGACCCCCTCTCTGAAAGTGTCCAGGAGTGAAATCTTTGAGGGGGAGGAACTAAACGTCGAGTGCAGAGCCCCCAAGGAGGAGGGTCCCTTCTCCTTCAATTTCTACCAGAACTCGACCCTCTTAAACACGAACTCCAGCAAGGAAAATTCGCTGTCGACCAAGCTGAAGCTTGAGCAGTCGGGAGAGTATGAAGTGCACTGTAGCTACAAACTACTGCTATTCCAGGCAACATCGGAGAAGAGCAACAGGGAGGCGGTGGCTGTACGAGGTGAGTGGAAGCATGTGCCCACGTTGCCACGTTTGACCTTTTTCCTCTTTCCTACGATAACTCTGATTCGTCTACTGTTAAAACTCACCATTATGCTTGAGATTAGCTTTCTGCCGCTGAGTAAAATCATGATGGGAAATCGCCTGGAGGTCCATTTCAGGGTGTGCGGGATCCTACCACTCAACCTCGAAGTCCTCATAATGAAGGGCTATGAAGGGCTGAATAACACATGTGGAACATGAACCTGGCAAAGCAGCAGTTGCTGAGACTTATAGATGCAAAGTAATGGTTAATGGCGTAGAGAACAGTGTGTCATGGTCTGTTCATAAGGCAGATGAGGCTGTTTCATGCCGGGTTTACTGACCTGCAGGTCCATAAAGGAGATTCATTGATCTGTTGAAATATACACTGAGTATGAGAAGTGTCGTCCTCATTAAGTGATGCTTACGGGATATTTTTTGCCTTAGCAAATGCTAGCTTAGCCAAGTCTTCCTTGAGTCCCACTGATGCTTCAAAGGTTGGCCAGCATCCCAACAAAAATAGCCACACTTCCTGAGACAGGCAGTTGATGACGATGATTTGTATAAGATGATTATTACAAGAGAAACAGAAACTAACATTTGTCAATGAAGTGGCTAATGCACAATGAAACCTTAATAATTGGTGCTGGGCGATTGTGTTCATTCTTTTAAACCATATTGTCATATTCCCAGTACAAATGCCACAGAACAGAGCGATTGGTTAAGAACTTTTTTGTGGTTTAGACCTGAAGACCATGAGTGTAATTCCTGTTAAACCATTAATCCCCCACTGGAAGTTTTCTTTTAATTGAACAACTGGTTTTGAATCTATATGTACAGGGTACATAAAAGTTTGACATAACAGACAACCATTGGATGTTTGTCGCCCACAGAGTTGTTCTCGCCGCCACTGTTGACTGTGCAACCAAAAAATGTCTTTGAAGGAGAGATGCTGACATTTTCCTGCAAGTCTGCCCACATTAACCAAAGAATCAACGGCACTGATGTGAAATATCACCTCTACAAGGATAACACCAAAGTGGCAGATCTTCCATCTGGAGGGTACCAAATAAAAGCACACGAGCGTCATGATGGGAATTACTCCTGTCAGGCCGAGGCTAAATCCATCCAAAAACAGAGTTTAGCATTTGCTCTGAAAACAAAAGGTAATTTTACTAGTTTTCACAAACTCTTTTCATGTTCCTCTTAATTCTTGTTTTCTGATGATCACTTATTGTTTCTGTTCACATCCTCTAGTCGTGGTGTCCAAGCCGCTGATCGAGGCCTGGGGGAACGTGGTCCTGGGGAGGCCCTTTTCTATTGTATGCCGGAGTGTGAGAGGCAGCCTGCCCATCACCTACACTTTGCTGTTTAAGGGAGACACGGTCAGTAGCTTCACTGTGCACTCGCCTCAGGACCGAGCCGTCTTCAACGTTGCCAGCATTACCATCAATTCAAGAGAACAGATCCGCAATTTCAAATGCCTCGCCCAGAACCTCGGGGACAAGATGAAGAGGTCTAGCCTTGCACTCAACACTACAGTCATAGGTAAACTGACATGCCTATGTATATGTTGAGGGTTTAAGGGGTCAGCATGTGATGACACAGGCTGCTAAGTAACAGTGTAATGTAACAGCAGTGTTCATAGTGCAGAGTGGAGAGCTAACCTAGATTAATCTGTTTAACTTCAGCGTAAGTTAAAAAGCCCCACCTTCCCCACAGAGCCAGTGTCGGATCCACAACTTACGGCCATACCCAGCACCGGAAACGTGGTTGAAGGGAAAGAGCTAATCCTCTTCTGCCCTGTCAAAGACGGCTCCCCTCCCATCACCTTTCAGTGGTACCATAATGGGAAGATCATCAATAGCAGCACCACGGATGAGAGGAAGCACAGCTACACTTTGAGCAAAATAGAGCACCAGCAGGGGGGGAGGTATTACTGCCAGGTTCAGAATAATGACATGGAGAGCCGGCGAAGCAGTGAAATCACAGTGACAGGTAAGATACATGGCCGGTCATACACAGACACACACATGATGCTAAAAGTTCATCCAACTGCACAGATGCAGAGCCAGGCAAACGTATGACATATGCTCACGAAATTTGCAGTGCAGCAGGTCCGCAATTTTCCATATGCTTCACCAGACCCAAATGATCAATGTCCGATAGATGATCAGAGACCATACAGATCCTGCATCGGCTGAATGCGACCTGGGTTTCTACTGCTTCTCCATTTTCCGTGTTTCTTTAAGTTGCTGTCAACTGGATAGCACAATTCCACCTGGGCTCCAAGCCAGGGAGATGCACCAAGCGTTCATGCACACGCAGCAGATATGTTCCAGATTTTAAGATTGCCAACTACCAAATTGTTTTAGTAAGGTTTAGCACTGAAGGCTTGACAACAGAATAGTACAACTTCATGTATGTATCAGACCATTTCCACAGGCTGTATTCTCGCTCCTGCTGTTTGTTAATCAGTTTTGACTGAAATGAATGACTTTGCATTACAGTGAAAAATCCCCCGTGGAAGATTGGCCTGAATGCCATCATCATAGTCATGCTGCTCAGCATCATCACGGTTTCCTTGATCCACTGCATACATAAAAAAGGTAGAGGAGCATGTGGTCCCTTCGTACCAATAGGAAACGTATGAGACGGGGCTCACTGTTCTGGGATGATGATTTGAAGAGAGACACTTTTAATGGGTAATGCTTTATGGGAGACGTCAGAGTCAAACCTCAGACACCAGGATACTGAGCAGGAAGCCACTGAGGCAGCTTGTGCATGAAGGCCTACTGACTGGTGGATGTTTTAAAGGTGGGGGGGGAGGCTTAAGGGTGGCCATAATTCATGCAGAGGGACTAACCTTATCATTAGTCAATGATACAATTTGAATTGGTGAGTGACCCCTCGTACTCAGGGAGCTAATCAGCTTACAGCTGGGCCTAGTGCCACTGTGGCCCTGCCCATCTCTATACACCCCCGCTTCCCTTAAATCAGGTTTACATAGTTGGGATGTTTTGGTGAGAGATTTTCAGGACATGAAGGGAGTTAAAAGCCAGCATTTGTTTTACGGGCTGTGGGTCAGTAGCCACTGTACATTTACACTGTTACACTGCATAATAAATGCCTGTTTTGTTGGAGATTCCACATCTCTACCTGACTCCATACCTTTCTCTCTTCCCATCTTCACTGCAGGCAAGAGAAAGGAGAAAGAATCTCAGCCCTATCTGTAAGCTGAGCATCGATTTGCCCTCTTTTGTTTTTAATTTGTAGCAAAAAAATAACCCCCAATTGCACTATTTAGGGCTGCCAGCTCTCCCACATATGATGTCACTCACGCATCTAGATTCTCACGCTCACACAAGATATCGTACTATGAATTTATATTATTCCATTTTGAACCTAAAATTAGCTGCTTCAAAAGCGTGGGGCAGTTTGCAAACCTTACACATTATTTACAAGGTGACAGACTTCTTACATACATGTAAATGTGTGTGCAGTCTCGTCTTGAACTGAAAATCTCACTCCTGCCAGCTGACTGAAGTTGACAACCCTGACTAATGGGGAATTCATGCAGCATCCATCCAAACTAATAAGACATAATAATTCTTGCTGGGTTGTGTAACTCCTGCTCCTATATTACTTATACCTGGACATTCACTGGAAGTTCAGCCTAGCTGCACTTATGCCTACTCTACTCCTTGACAGCATGTTTGTAATGTGGTATTTGCCTCACTTGAATGTCGCTTTGGACAAAAAAGTATCCGATAAGCACAGAAATGTAAAAAGGTAATAATGAAATTGTGCCATTGTAGCAAGCATGAAAATAATGTCACTTCCTGTTTCACAGCAAGGCGTCAAAGTTCAAATCAGACGCCTCTGTAGCTGCAACTCCTGCCTGCACAGGATATAACAAAGGTAACCCTTGGAGCTTCTTCATTATGGTTGTTTGTTGCCAAAGAAACCCAGCCGTGTACATAAAATGGAACGTCCCTCATTCCTGCATGACCTTCCCCTCTGTTAGCGTCCCATACAGTCCTGAGTGACCATGTGGAACAGCCCGCCTGCCGGCTGTCTGGCTCCAGTGTCGTTTACGCTCCCCGGGGAACAGAGAGCTCAGACGACGTCTTGCTTAAGGACCAGAAATCACCACGAGAAGGTTGTTCGTTCAGTTCCTCTATGACTGTGGCTGTTCATGCTCAACTCGTTGGTAGGAGCAAAATCTTGGTCTGGATTTGTAGCATCAGGACTTGAAATACCCAACACTGATTATAATGATGTAATACAGAATGTCACCGACTTAAAACCTATGTCACTTATCACAACTCACACTTGGAAAATTAAATTAATATACAGTGATCCCCCGCTATTATGGCGGTTCAGCTATCGCTCCCCCGCTATATCGCGGATTATTCCCCAACGCGTCATAGTTCTCAAAAGTCAGAAAGTGTTACACGTGTTGCTCGCCATTACTAAAATGTTCTCATTCATACATATTCCATTAAATGTGTGTGTGTGTGTGTGTGTGTATTAGGGCTGTCAAAATTAACGGGTTAACGCGGATTGATCCATCATTGTGATTAATCTGAATAAAATTTTTAACGCAATTAACCCAGAATTACATTTAATCAGTCACACATTTCATGATTAGTCGGATTATTTGTTGGATTTACGGTAGTTTGGGCTAATTGTAAGTGAACAAAAATAAAGACAATTTAAACTGAAGTACCTTAAATCCAAATTAACTCATGACTTAAACAGCAATATGGGTCCATGGTATTGCACTTGGAATGCATCCGACTCGTGTTCAAGATGTTCAGTAAAATGTTAAATACATGTATATTCCCTTTTTTCTTGAGTCTGTTTGCTCATGCATAATGAAATGTGATTAATATAGATTAAAAATGAATGATATTCATTGATATGATATATTGATATGATATAATCGTGATTAATCGAAATTAATCCACAGCAACCCTGTGATTAATCTGATTAAAAATTTTAATAGTTTGAAAGCACTAATATAAACACTAATATATATATATACCTCATCTCACTTCATCTCATCATATATATATATATATATATATATATATATATATTAAT
>JABFEA020000048.1:3538446-3549237 GCA_019775915.2 Cyphomyrus plagiostoma
CACACTAATATATATATATACCTCCTCTCACTTCATCTCAACATATATATATATATATATATATATATATATATATTAATAGTTTGGAAGGGACAGGAGCTGACCCTGACATGGTTGCTGCGGGAAAGTTCTGTACTGTATAGCAGTGTGACCACCCCAGCCTCACATGTATCTCCCAGCCTCAGACGTATCTCCCAGTCTCATTCTCACACTTAAACGTGAGTGTGATTATCCTGTTCTGACATACGTCCATTTTGTACCCCATTCTAAGTCAGAGTCAGTCTGTATTGTAGTGAATAATAGGCAGCACTGTAGGCTGAGGCCTACTGGGAGTCTGAATGTGTGCGTGCGTGTGTGCGTGCGTGCGCGTGTGTGTGTGTGTGTGTGTGTGTGTGCGTGCATGCATGTGTGTGTGTGCGTGCGTGTGTGTGTGTGTGTGTGTTTGTGACAAGTTAGCCCATTTTCCCCCAGGTGAGCAGGTTTTCTCCTTAGCATTCCTCCTTGCCTATAGTGCATGAGTGCTGTGTGTGAGGGTGGTCTGTGTGATGAACTCACACCCCATAGAGGGTGTCCCCTGCCTTATGGTGCATTCTGGGTTTGGGTCCAGGCTCATCACCACCTGTTTATACTGTGGCTGTGTTGTTGACAAGATAGACTATTTTTTTTTCCAAGTTTTCATGCTAATTTTCAAGAATAGATTAAGTTTAGCATCAGGATCAGTAAAAGGTCTGTCTCTCTGTCTGACTCAATCCATCCATCCATTCATCCATCAGAGTTTCGATTCGCAATTCTGAAATGAAGGTTAACTGTTATGTTCCAGATTACCAGAACCCCGACAACTGCACTGAAAAGTCAGCACTGGTGCATGCTAAGGGAACGCCTATAGCCTCAGCCAATTGTACTGAAGGTGAGGCCAGCAGCCCGCTTAACCCCTAAGGAGCTGATCTGTGTCACTCCTCTGGCTTGTTCCAGTTACATCATTCTGGCAGTTCTGCCTGTGTATTGTGCCTGTTATTATCGTGCATCTCCACTGGGCAAAGGGCTGGACGTTACATACAGTGGCTTATAAAAAAACCGAAGTCACCAAGAATCTGTATTATGTGACAATGACAGAAATAAGCCAATCAGACTGAGGCGTGTGTTTTCAAAAGATGCCACCTTGAGATGCAAACACAACTTGCGTGGAAAAACAATCTTGAAAATCTTGAGATCTGAAGAAGTTACATATGCATGCAAGTGTTTTCTCTTGCCATTGAACTTTACAAACTGTAATGCAGGGTCTTGCAATGTTGAAACTGGTGTGTTTAACATGAATAAGTATCAATTGCTAATGAAAAATGATCAGCAGCGGTAATAACAAAGTGGGAGCCGCCTATTATTCAGAATTTTGAAGCTAGAAGCATAATATACAAAACATACTGACAGTGTATCTAAACATTTTCTCCATTGACTCTCATGGTCAAAATGATGCTGGCTGTTCTTTTGGTGGCGCTGGCTAATTCTTTGGTAGAATAATTTGCTTATGAGTCATGAGTTAATTGTTTTGGGTGAGTTACACCCTTTCGCAGCTTAACCTTACTGTTCTGCCATATGCATGTTTTTTTTTTCCATTATTATTATTTTGAAAAATGTTCTTATAGTCGTGAGAATGTTAAGCATGTTTTATAAAATGTGTCAAAGCAATCGAGATGCTCTGTTACGCGGGGCTGTTTGGTTCCCTCCTGGAGTGAATCTTTCATGTTCACCATGGAGGAAATGGGTTGTAACTGGTCATGGTAATAAACAGCAGGTAATGTTCTCTTCCTGAACTTGACTTTTGTTGTTTTTACAGGTGCTGTTGACACTGTAAGTGAAGGGAATGACTGACTTCCTTATTGTAGGACTCAGAAGGGCAGGAAATCTTGCATGACGAAGATCCCCCTTGGTGGCTTTGTCTTCTACTAGAAACATCTACAACATGCAAAGAAACTTTGTTACAGCTGTAGCCCGTTTGCTAGATTGTGTGGATATTGTTCAGTCTGGTGTTTAAAGGCTGTAAAGGAAGGGTGGAGGTTATCCCAGAGGTCTGTACTGGTTCTGTTACTCATTTCCTAATTACGCTGATTAGCCATAACATTCTGTGATTGCGCTTCCACAGATGGGAAACCCTTTGCTGGGGAGGGTGTGGTCTGAATTACAGGATCTGTCTGTTTGTGTTTCTCTAACAGGGCTCTGTTCTGTATGCCCAGCTAAACCATGACAGAGGGACCTCAAAGCAGATACCTTCTCCACCATAAGAGTCAGGAACCTGTTTGCTATCTGCTCATCTGTGATGTCTTGGCACGTGTGACATATGTGTCAGTATCTCCTCAGACATGTCACTTTGAAACTTCTGTTTATTTCTGCAATAGGCTGGAACCTCTTACAGCTTTTCTCAGACACTTTGGCACATCCTCAACATTCGCAAAGCAGTATGTGCATTTCTTAAAGTAATGCATAAAAAGATCACCACACAGTGGATTTCCTGCAAAAACCAGGGGCGCAAAACACCTTGACTTAAGATTTTCCTTAAAGTCCAAGTTAAGATTTTGCACAGAACACCCTTAAGTCTTTATGTTTTCCTTAAAATGTTCACTTAAGTATTTAAGCTTTTGTCCATTTCTTGGTCTTATACTTCCCTTGACGTTGCACAAAAGATCTTAACAACTAAAGTAAGGAAAATTACTTAAGGTACCCCTGACTGTGTCTTAACCTCAACATGGCTGAGTTTATGGTGATAAATGAAGAAAATGAAAACATCCAGAGAAGACTGCCCTGCGACTGGAAGGATACGGTTAATGGATACGATTAATGGTGATCCATTGATTTTACCTAACCGGCAGTCAGTTTATGATTTTCATGAATATTTGATTTATGTTTATAAGTCATTTTTAAATCTGGCCAGCACATCGATCTTTCGATTACACAGAATAAATAACAATGTAACATTTTCTCACTCATAAGTTCTGCCAAGTTGCACACTGGGCACCAGCAATTTTACAGAAGTACATTGGCTATAGAATGAGTTTTCTGCAAAACTGCATTTAATGTAACAGAGATACAACAATAATTCTATCTGCTCGATTTTCCCTCCACTAATTCTCTTTTCCCAATACTTCCGTGTATCTCCCAAGTTAGCGTTGGTGTTTGTCGTTCAGCAAAGTTTATCGCTATATGCGCCACTGAGCAAAAAGTACCTACTCACAGTGAACACAATACAGTAAGGAGCACAGTGGATTTGGACATGCCAATAACTGTTGGTTCTGCTTTGCGCTTTATGCTTTGCATTAGATCATCAAATAGAGCCCATTGTCTATAGATGATTACTTCACTTGAATGTGGAGTGCTCACTTTTTATTGGTTTGTAAAAGGCAAATAAACATAATTTATGCATTTCATGAGTATTTATTTTTGGAATCTCTTTTCTACATGTCATTAATTATGGATAAATGGTATTACTAATCTATATAAACAGGTAAACATTGAGGTGAGCCTAGGAGACTCTGCAAATAAGGTTGGAGGCAAATAGCCTCTTTGTTGAGGGAATAAGAGGACATAACACAAAAAGGGATTCATCCTGCAGTATCCTCACCAACAGGTAGAGGGCAGCAGTCCATTCAGGCTGGTCATCCTGTAATATCCCTACCCCCCACATCTGTAAGGAGATGGGGAAGAGTCCAAGCAGGGTAATTATCCTGCAGTATCCCCGGCCCTTACAGGTAGGGGGCTGCAGTCCATTCAGGGTGGTCAACCATGGTTACCAGCAGCCATAATTTCCATATACATATAGTTTATTGTGGCTTGCAATAGACTGGGAGGTACCCCAGCCTTGTAGCCTCTGTTGCTCTTGGATCCTCTCGTATTGCAGACCATTATGTAGATCAGTGTTTCCCAATCCAGTCTTCAGGGACCCACAGCAGTCCACATTTTTGCTGAATGTGTCTGGCAGAAGCTGGTAGGGAGGGCAGGAAAAACATGGACTGACTGCAGGTCCTCTAGGACCGGATTGGGAAACACTGCTGTAGATATTAAGCACTGCAGATCCCACGGTATAAGAATGTGCTTCCTTTGTCCAACCTACTAATGGACGCTCTGTAGAACCCCTATAATGCAGCCGCTGTAGGGGTTGTATTTTTTATTTCTTGCTGCTCAATTTCAGAAAGTGCTGTTTCTGTCAGGACGGATACTGGTTTAGTCTCATTCACTACCCATTCACTTCCTCACTTCATTTCCTAATCTGATCTCGCCCTGAGTCTCCAGCTGCACCAGCAGCCAGGCTGCTAAATCTAAAATTGGCATTCTGAGCTGCGTGCAATGCATTCTGGTAATGTCCTCTAACTGCCTATTCCAGCATGTAGCTGTCAATTAATCATTATACAAGATGTTAAAATCATGAGATCAGTGAAACGTTAAATTTCCTCTTCCTCAATTAAAAAGACACATGGCTTTGCTTCAGACAAATTAGGCTTCAAATAAAATAGACTGCATTTAAAGAGTAATAAAAATTGTAGGATTGCTGATTGCTGACAGGTCAAACAAAATACACTTTATACAAAAATTGGATAGTCTACCCCTTGATATGGCAGGGTGATTATATGTAAATGTGTGCCCTGCAATGAGTTGGCCCCCCATCCTGGGTTGTTCCCTGCCTTGCGCTCATAGTGCTCTGCATCCCCGCAAACCTGAATAGGATAAGCAGGTACAGAAAATGGATGGATGGATTCTTTTCTCCATAGTTCCAGTAGATCCTTGTGAGGTTTCCTTCAGCCTGATGACTTGACCTTCTCAGTATTTACCGTTGGTGTGACAGCAGTGACTGTAGCACTCGGTATTTTTGTAACACTGGTCACTGTAGTCATTTGTCGCCTTAATATCATATTCACCCTGTATTGATTGATTGTTTTGGAGTCAGCTAATAAGAAGCAGGGCAGATTCCTTCTCTGAACAAGATCCTTATGAAATTGGGCTCAATTTGGTCAATTTGGAAATACTGAGAACAGGTCAGAGTCAATCTGGAGCTCAAGGGCGTCGATTTGGATATGGATGGCTGGGACATGTCCCCCCCAATACTGTGGGGGTAAAAAATGGCTTTACCAGAAGAAAATGAAAGCCTTGGAATGGCCCACCCAGGGCCCAGCCCTAAATCCAGCTGAAAATCTGTAGGGTGACCTGAAAAGGGCATCGCTCACCCT
The DNA here is from genome assembly GCA_019775915.2 of Cyphomyrus plagiostoma. NCBI lineage: Eukaryota > Metazoa > Chordata > Actinopteri > Osteoglossiformes > Mormyridae > Cyphomyrus > Cyphomyrus plagiostoma. The sequence goes on from JABFEA020000048.1 coordinate 3,543,657, forward strand.
CGCGATCTGACAGATCTGGAGCGCTTTTGCGCGGCGTGCTGATAGACTCCTACCCAAAAAGACTGAATGCTGTAATTAAATTAAAAGGTGCTTTGACAAAATCTTAGTGTAAGGGTGTGTGTACACACCAGCTTACTGTGTATGTTTCATTTCTTTGTATGTTTCCCCCTAACCGATTAGTTTGTTTTTCAATTGAATTGCAGCAGTTATAGGTCACAATAAAGGTGGGAAAAATGAAATGATTTTCCTGGTCTCGTTTTTTTACATCACAAGACCCCGGCATTTTAACGGAGGTGTGTACGCTTTTTATATCCACTGTAAGCAACCCACAGACATTCATCATCCTTCACTGTCTGAGTCTGAATGCAGGGGCGCCACTAGAGACTTTGGGTCTCATGAAAGCATCATTGATGTTTCAACCCCCCCCCCCCAGCGCCCCAGTACAGATATCCAAGAAAGAAGAGGCAGTCTGATAGCATATAGCTCATGTATTTATGTTTTGTGAATCTATAGATTTGATGTCTATACAGTAATGAAGCAATCTGTATAATGTAGGAAAAATGCCAATGAGTTCACAAAATATTTTTTGTTCTTATTCAAAAAATTACAAGGTAAACTGGTACACAAGAGAAGAGTGAGTCTGATTATTGTTTTGTAACAGCGATCGAGGTCTTACAAATGAATGCTGATCACAAGCACAGATACACATTTACCAGACTCACTGGCTGGGTGGCGACCGTCGGATGAAGACTGGCCATCATCAGCTGGCTGTGGCTGGTATCACAGGATTTCCTGCTTTTACCATCATAAATCAGTGTGGTTGCCCTTTTGTGGCTGACATGCAGACCCACAAGATGCCAGGGCTTCACCCCCCTGTCCTGATTCACTATTCAGACATGCTTCTCCGAAAGCTGGGCAGTGTGCGGTAAATGATGGTACGTGCTGTTCCCGCCAAAGCTGAGAATGTGAAGGCACAGCGCTCGATGTCACCTCAGGATGTTATGACATAACCGTACTGTCATTGCATTGACTGGGGCCAAAGCCAAAGCTGATCACTTTCATGACCTGGAGTCTAATTCCAAATCCAAAGGTTACCAGTGGTTAATGCCTTGGGTTTTCATTTATGTAGATTCATGTGCAGCAGTCAATATAATGTTTTTTTCTGTTCATACAATGTACTCCCTACTGGAGTACAGTCTGGGGGCTGTTTTTTACTCTCCCCCTCTCTCCTCATGTAATTCTGTCTTCTCTGTTCTTCCTATATCCCCCATCTTCCTGACCTGTCTACCCCCTATAATGTGATCTTTGTATATGTATGGTCAGGTTGATGGCCAGCTTTTTTCACTGGTACTTGTGATTAGTGACATGATGTATTGCAACAGCAATAAATGGTTTCATCATCATCATCATCATCATATATATTTAACAGATGACTTGTGAATTTTGTGGAATGATATGAAATTGCATAACATTTTTCATTAATGTAGTTAAATTATACATTGCTAAATGTAAAGCACAGATATTGCAAAATGTGAAAAACAAAATATATACAAAATAAAATATATTATAGTGAAAAAATCAAGATCTATGTCTGTCATTTGTGTTAGCATCCTCTGCAGTTTAAGAGCAAAATGTGTGGTGGATCATCAAGGCCAATGGGAACGAGCCTTCCCCACTGACCCCTACAAGGTTCCCTGAAATACAGCCCGTACCAGCACGGAACCTTGAATATGTCATCCATCCATTCATCTGTCCATCCATCCATCCCTCCATCCGTCCGTCCATGCACGTGTATGTGCATGCATCAATTCGTTCATCCGTGTGTCCATCCATCCATCCATCCCCCATCTGCTAACCGCTGACCCTGGTCAGGGTCATGGGGCCCCAGAGTGTACCATGTAACCCTATCCCAGCTTACACAGATGTACACATAAACAGCTTGAGCACAGAGGCTTTTTCTGCCGCGCAGCTGCCACTCCGGGCTGCCTCATTGCCCCCAGTAACATTGCCCTGACCCTTGTGGGCGGTGTGTATATCTAAAGTCAGCGCTGCATTCTCAAGCCTAGCATAGAAACAGCAGGGAGCAGCCAGTTAAAGGTAAAAGCCCAGAATATGCCCTGGATAATCCTGCCTGTGATCCTGCTGGGACCATGGAAAGGAATGGGATTCTTACAGGGTATCTGCTCCATGGCTTCTGCATTTTCAGAACTGAATCGCAGAACCCTTTAACAGAACCCTTTGGGTTCTCAAAAACACATATGGGTATTAGACTTCCTGTGGGAACTACCATGCCGTTTTTGCTTAAATAACAAAGAGGTTAGATCTGTAAAAAGGTTTCACAGAGATTCACTAAGGCTGGCCACCGACAGAATTGTTGTTCACAGGCCTCATTGCTTCAATCAGCAGATTTCCGGAGGTCAGAATACTGGTGCTGGTACTGGAGGTCAGGATACTGAAAAATACTCATAAGGTGAAGCGTATTTATATGGCTTAATGTGACTCACAGGCAGTGGTTTTTCATCCATCCATCCATCCATCCATCCTCAGCCTCAGCCATCTTGTCCAGTGCTCTGTCACAGTGAGGTTGGATCCTCTCCCAGGAAGCGCAGTCCACATTGTACAGTGATTATATAAGCAGCAAACATAACTAACCCCACACCTTCAGTTACAGATGATTATACCGTCATTTATTTCAATGTGTTGGACCAGCATGCTTTGCAGGATGATCCCTAACATGGGGCATCCTCCAGGCTCCTTGTGTCCCCATACTGCAGGGTTTCCCAACCCATTCACGGAGGGAGCAAAAATGTGGACTGTTTCATAGGGAGCTGGGAGGAAGCAAAAACATGGACTCTCTGTGGGTCCCTGAGTACTGGGCTGAGAAACACCGCTGTACTGGGTAATAGGCTGTGGAAGACAGGTGGATAGATGCTGTAATGCCCATGTAATGGAAATATGTAACTAAATACAAGTGAGAGTGCAGAGGACTCAATTCTTAAGTCAATCAAGTCTCTGTGGTCCCATGACACCTGAAGTTTTTTTATTGCTCTATTATCACTTGAGAATTAAGCTAAAGCATCAGAATCCCTCTCATTCTACATATCACATTACTGTACAGTGCTGTGTAATAATGTACAATGTACTTCATTATTACTGAATTTAATTTTGGTAATATGGTATTGCGCGTAATTAGTCAGTTACCATATGTAAGTATATGAAAGTCACGCTATATATGGGGTCTGTTGGTAATTCGCTGTTATCCACAGGTTCAGGAATCGGCAGTAGGTCTTTGAACGTATCACCCGCAGATATGGGGGGGCTAATGTACAAGTATACAGTGGCACAAAATAATGTTTCCCCAGGATCATAGTGTGACACACAAAGAGCAGGTGACAAGGGAAAATGTGCAAAAACACAGGAGCACCCATTTCCCTGGACTGCAGATGAAAACCACTTTGCACTCTTTTGTGAGCCACACTAATGAGCCACGCTAATGAACCTCCATGCAGCTAAAGCAGGGGAACAGGGGAGGGACTGCGGGAATGCCTGAGGTCAGGGGTTGGTAATTCAGGTCCAGAGAGTGGTTGAAACAAAATTCTGGTCTGGATTTTTATTTTCTGGACTGGAATTACCCACCCAGAATCAGGAGTGCCAGTTTTCATGTTGGCCTCCTTAGGTAAGATTAGGTTAGGTAAGCTACACATTGAGCATCTTAGGCCAGTCAGCTCCGGTGCAGAAGGTCACCTCCTCAAGCTGCACTTCTACTAAGGAGATACCTGTGTGAACTCAGGGTTATCAAACTAGCCCCCCTTGAACTTTGACCATGGTATTTTTGCAGCCAGGAGTCCAGTCACATGATTATCTAGCCACCAGCTACCCCCGATCAAACGCCGTGATCCTTGTCCATGATCCTACAAAAACACATTGGCTAGACTGGTGTTTCCCTCAAAGTTAGGGGTTTCTCAGTGCTTTGAGGCTAACAGCCCCGAAACCATGCGGGCTATGCCATGCACGCTGGGTCAGATGGCCGACTGTCTCATTTTGCAGGCTGGGTTGCCCAGTTTAGTTTGAGACGGCCACACGTGATTCCATCGGCACTGGAGAGGCAGGCCCTGTGCCGGCAGAGGGCTATTCTGGGCTGCCTTGATTCCTACGTGGAAATGAAAGGTGTTTCATTGGAGACACTGTAAATTCCCACAATGAACAGGAGCAGAGTGTCGACTAATAGACCAGAGCATTTAGACAGCAAAGCGGCTTCATATATTGTCTTTTTATAAATATAATATTCTGGGAAACACTTTACATTAACTGAACCCTCATAATGCATTCATAATGCATTCATAGACCATTCAGTGCACCTTCAAAACGCATTTCTAGAACATTCATAAGCAGCATGTAACATCCTAACATATCTAAACAGCTTTAATAACAAACATTAAATGATAATAACAAATATTATAATCATAAAGTCATATTATGTTTATGTCTATTTATGCTATTAGGGTATGTTACTGAATACTGTATATTATTAGCACTTTTTGCAATTAAATGCAGCAGCTTGGTGCCGAATTGTGCTGTGAACTGATCCTCTGTGTTGGTTGATGGCCTGTTTTCTGTGATACAATATGCACACTGTAGTCGCCAATGGGAAGAACATCCACCAAATATGGAACAGTGAGGGAACCATGTCATTTCCAGTAAAGAGGGTACAGGCGATAAACTGTGGCCTGTCCAAGTCTGCATTTGGGACTCTCGTATGAGACACTGTTAAATACAGTGGTACCGCGAAACTCGAACTTAATCTGTGAAAAACTGCAGATCGAATCCTAAAAAGTTCATGTTCTGATCTCAATTTTCCCCAAAAGAAAGAATGTAAAACCAATTAATTGGTTCCCGGCCCCAAAAAAATTACACCTAAATATGTTTCTTCTAGCATTTAAACACAAAATAAAACAAGAAGAGCATATACTGTACTAAACATATGTAAACAAATTTATCAAAACAGAAATTTTTAAAGTAACGAAATATATGTATCCAAACAATGTGTCCTGCCCTAATCGTCCATTCTTTCCATGTGCCACGCCCCCTTGTTAAGTCCATGTGGAATACCCGTGTGATCAGCTGTTTCTGGTTGTTTTTATTAGCTCTCTGTATTTCGTCCGCATTTCAGTTTGTTTCCCCATTCCAGTCATTGTATTGTCCATCTGTGTTTTTCCTGCCTTACCTGTAATTAAACCCCGTGTTCCCCGATACCCTGATGTGATGTGAATTACCCACCCCTGACTCCAGGCATCTCCTCAGTCTGTCCCCGCTCGGCACGGCACTATTATTGCAATTAAATGTATTAATGGTTTACTGTTAACATTAAAATAACAAAAAATTAACCCTTATTTTTACATGTATTTTATTATATAGTAATAATTACTGTTACTGTCTATTGTCTAAATGTATTTTTACTGTCTAAATACACTCACCTAAAGGATTATTAGGAACACCATACTAACACAGTGTTTGACCCCCTTTCGCCTTCAGAACTGCCTTAATTCTACGTGGCATTGATTCAACAAGGTGCTGAAAGCAT
>JABFEA020000048.1:3553129-3563355 GCA_019775915.2 Cyphomyrus plagiostoma
ATCCTGCCGTGGCAAAGGCCAAGCATTTACATATAGTGCTGTGTGCCCCCCCCCCAGGCATGGCAGCGCTTCACGAGGCCGTGCTGACAGGGAACCTGGAGTGCGTAAAGTTGCTGGTGAAGTATGGGGCTGACGTGCACCAGCGGGATGAAGACGGCTGGACGCCGCTGCACATGGCATGCAGCGACGGCTACCCGGACATTGCCCGGTGAGTAGCGGTGCGGTGTCACATGACGTCATCATCAAGGCCGGCACATGTCCGCACGTAGACTACGACTGTGACACATGCTGAACTGTGCGAACCCACCATTTCCAGGTACCTGCTCTCCCTGGGGGCCAGTGTGGAGGCAAAAAACGAAACTGGGGAGAAGCCGGCTGACCTCATCGACGCTGACTGCAAGGAGCTGGTTCAGCTGTTTGCGGTGGGCTGTGCCTGAAGCCAGATTGGGCAAGGCCAATTGAGATGGGGTGGGGCCTACTCAGACTGGGCGTGGCCTACTCATGGGGCATGGGCTTACCTGGGCTGCAGCCCAGAGGCTTCTACAAAACCACCACCCCCTTGTCAACAGCCTTTACCATCACCAACCCCCAACACCCCCTTCCCTGCTGAGGACTGCACCATCAAAATCAATAGCAGGGGGGCCTCTGAGAACTAAAATAGCCAAGGGGCCTTCAACCGAGTTAATCTTTGGCTCCAGATGTGCACCCACACATCACCTAAGGGACAGTAGTCACTGGACTGTGGCAGTGATGTATCCCAGCTCCCTCTTTGAGATGTTAATCCACTTAGTTGACTGGGAAAGTCGCCACTATTTGGATGCCTCGTAATACAGACCTCTTGATCCTGTCTACCTTGTTAACCCTCCAAGTATGTCTTAACTTCTGATGATCTCTTACGTAACCAGTCCAGTTAGTTCCAGCCACCTTGCCGGCTACTTGAATGTAGTAGCTTGTGAGGGCTTGATGCATTTGGACAAAATGTCACATTGTATAACGTAGTGTGAAAGCGTAGAAAGTGTGATCTCATACATGTGCATGCTTTAGGAGAATATAGTGTGTTTTCCGTTCTGCTGTGCAGACTGCTGGATACTTTAATACTTGTATTAACAGTTCACTATAAATAGCACAGTTTATGACAGTTAAGAACAGTAACGATAAATCAGTGATATTGTAAATCATGGCAGAAGTGCAGTTCTGACCTGCTAACAATGTATGTTATGTGATGAACTTGCAAAGTCTCCTTAAAGTCTTATGGTTTTTTAAGTGCAATTTTTCATATATAAAGTTTCTTTTTATGATATTTTTATAAACATGTTTTGTATTTGTGTGATATTTTATGCAGGTTATCAAATTTCACTACCTGGGCATTATACTGTTATTCAACACAGTCACTAGTAGATTATAAATAATAGGCATTAAATATTACATGAATAATATTTTCTTCCATTCTATGGCTATATCCTGGGGAGGGTGACAGGGATTTGCATGAAATTTAAAATACAACAATAATGGCTAAAACAATAAAACATTAATAGTTCATTCCTACACTACCACAAAAAGACAAATCAATGTCATGTGTGCATGTGTGTGTGTTGACTAATTTAGAATATAGGCAATTATATGTTAATGATACGGGGCGGCATGGTGGTGCAGTGGTTAGCACTGTTAACCTCTGGGACTGGGGTGCGAGTCTCTGCCTGGGTTACGTGTGTGGAGTTTGCATGTTCTCCCCATGTTGTCGGGGGGTTTCCTCTGGGTACTCCGGTTTCCCGCCACAGTCCAAAGACATGCTGAGGCTGATTGGAGTTCCTAAAATGCCCGTAGGTGTGCATGTGTGAGTGGTTGGTGTGTGAATGTGCCCGGCAATGGGCTGGCCCCCCGTCCAGGGTTGTTCCCTGCCTAATGTCCGTTGCTTCTGGGATAGGCTCCAGACCCCCCGTGACCCAGAAGGATATGTGGGTTGGAAAATGGATGGATGGATATTAATGATAATATTTCCATCATAAAGCAAATAAGCACTTGAACCACAAATAAAAAACTCAAAAAAGAAAAAAAAAACAGATTTTATAAAGTTTTATATATTCATCACCTGCCATTTGTCTAAATTGGAAATAGATAGATAGATAGATAGATAGATAGATAGATAGTCTGCTTTTATGATGTGTGAGTGCCTTTGTTTTGTTTTCTTCTGCCTATTCCTCTTATGATATGTTACAAAAATAAGATTTCCTATGTACTGACGTACAATAGGAAAATAAATCTAGAATGAATGACCGGCCGAACGGATGGACGGGTAACATACACGCGCACGGTTAATAGACATTATGACCGCTTCCGGAACACAACGCGAGGCTGTCCTCGCACAGATAAACCGCGCGCTCTCTGCCCCGGAAGCTCTCGGTTGGTATTAGCAACGCTACGGCCGGTGAAGGCCTGCGACAAAAGGGAGCCAAGAAAAATAACGATAACAAAGAAAATTAATCCAGTCGTCTTGAGAGTGTAAGTTAAAGTATCTGCGACTCATAAGGTTCCGTGATTCTGATTGTTTTGTAAAGAAAAAAAGACACTCTAATGTGCCTGCTTTGGCTAATCGGCTAACCAGTGTCTCAGTCTGACACAATATGTGTGCTTATAAAGATGACATCGCTGTGTCCGGAGTAAAAAAAAAAAACTTGTATAATAAAAATGGTGTTGAGTTAGAAGGTAACGTTAGCCGAGAAATTTGAAAAGGTATCTGTATACCGCGCTCTGATACGTGTAACTGCTGTGCGATATGGTTTAGACTTTTAAAAAATGGATTCGGAAATCATTGCATTTTGTTTTTCCCTTTAGTTAACTACCTAGTGGGATTTTTGCCAACCAAAAAGCGGGCACACGGTTTTCACTCCGTTGTACTTTAAAGATTGCAGATTAGCTTGCTAGCTTTATTCTTCATTATCCGCTACTGGTCAGCCTGAGCATTTTTATAATCCTAATTTTTTAAAAAAACGTTTAATCTTACACATTTAGTTCGAATGAAATACCTTTCGACACACATACCGGTGCGCCTGTTGAGTAGTTATAACAACTACAGAAATTATGCTTGTTTTAGATGCGATTTATTAGATTTCATCCTGCAGGAAACCTAGTTGCATCTGTGCTGTCTTTCCTCTATCAGAGGGGCTGCGGGGTCTCTCATCAGCATCAGAGCAGAGAGGGTGTGAATCAGCTGAAGGGGGTTAGAGATGAACAGGTGAGCCCATGTACAGGTATGCTTAAAATCTGATTAATGACAAGGAAGGGCCTGCATGAAGTGCTGAGTGATGGTCCATGTTGGTTTTAGCTCTTCCTCCCCTAGAATGGTCCTGAGCTACAAGCGGACCTCCAGCCCTCGATCTCCACCTAACTCGGGAGAGCTTTACACGCCGGCTCATGAGGAAAATGTGCGCTTCATACATGACAGTGAGTCGCAGCGCGTCGCTGACTGGGTCTATACTGGATTGCCTGTCGCCAAGCTGCGGTTGGTTACATTATGATGTGGTGGATAAGGACTGGGAGGGGTAGGCCGGGACGATCTTGGACTTGCAGGCTCCATGCGGGGCATCTCTCTCTCATTCTTGCAGCATGGCAGTGTGTGCTGAAGGATATTAAGTCTCCACAGGGCAGTGACCGAGGACCTCAGGAGTACGTGGAGAAGAATCCAAACCCCTCCCTGCTCTGTGAGTACCGTGTGTTTCGTATTTGAGCGTCATTGACACAACGCTCACGAAGCAAAGGCGACTTGCTTCTATTTGTTCTGACATGTCAGTTGTTGGAAAACAAGCTTTTTCTGTTCGTGTGAAGCGTTAATTCATGTCCTTGCCCTGCAGCTTTCACGCCAGTTGACTTGAGTGACATCAAGAAACGGAACACACTGGACTCCAAGAAGTCTTAGTCTTCCATCAAATTGTTTTAGTTCAACTGGTTTTTATACCCAATCTTCCATTGGAACTTCCACTGGTTCCCTCTGTCAGGCAGCCAGTTCACCCTGACAGTCATTGCCAAGGAAGCCTCAGCCTCCCCAGACCTCCAGACTGGCAGTTTGCGTTCCTTCATCCCTCTGGGTGGCTTGAATCCTGTCACTTGGAGGCGTCTTTTCACCCTCTTTCTGCATCAACCGATTTTGCTTACACTCCATAATATATCCTCTGCACTGGAGGATGGGGAGAGAAAGATGGCTGGAATGTCGTGTTCAGGGATTTTCTCTTTTTCCCCCACATCATTTTTTATATTATGATGTAAATGAATATAATTTTCTGGCGGGGGGTTATATATACATATATATAAATGGGACCAATGCTGTGAGTAAGCATTGATTGGCTGAAGAACGATCTCTCCTGCATGATGCCCAAAGGACTCTCAAAAAAACTGGTTGGTTTCCCACCACAGTCTGTATTGTACAGAAGCACAAATGCTGACCTGACCTTTTATTTTGCCACATACTTGAGGGCTGGGTGTCCCAAATCAGTGAATTGGACATTGAACAGGAACAATGGCTTTTTATTTTAAACTTAAGTCTTCATATCACTTTAGGTCCTGATCAAATATTGGAAACGAGCACTGCTTTTTTTATCCAGGAAACCCTACCTATGTACCGAGAACCTATTGCTATGTGTAGGTCCAAATGTCGGATTGTGATGCATGGTAACACTCAAATGGCTAAACCATGACATTTTCTGCAAAAGAGGTTCGGCTGTTTTATTCCTGAAAAAATATTCTGATTGGCCCTTGTATTGGCAGTCTTTAATTTTTAAATGCACTTGGATGTTTTAAATAAATAATTTTGTTTGCATGGGATGTACTTATCCTGGGAGTATAACCTGTGAACCTTGCATCTGTTCTAAATTACAATAGTAGCCTGTCCCTGCTCTTTCTGGACTGGTCTCTGGCCTGAAAACCTGAAAAACAATGAAAGAGGACTGATACTATTGGGATGGTGAAAAACAACATGGATGTGACCCCAGTAATGACTTTAGTACTGAATTATTCCTTGGGGCAAGTAATTCGCAAATCGATTAAGAAGCTAAGCAGTCTTGGGTTTACGTGGGGTGGAGTTCTGTCCCCTCTGTGACCAAGGAGAGAGAGGATGAATACAGGTTTCTCAGTGTGTAAAGATAAATAATTTATTGGGCTAGAAGATGATTTGTTCTGTTACAAAGACATAGGGGAAGAATAAGGAAGCACCATTTACTGTCCTCTGATGTTCAAAGGTAGGAATTTCCACATCAAACTTAGCACTGCTCGTTATTCTCTAAACAAAAAAGGCAGAAAGTTATGCAAAATGAAATGCATAATAGTGTTGTAACTGGGAATGTGCTGCATAAATAAAGCTTTAAGTCATGATTTGATATATATGTCCACTGGAATATAAATTCCATTTGAAACAATATACTTAGAGAATTTTTTTGAATGTTTACAGCATACGAGCAGGGTTATGGAGAAGAAAGGTCACCATCTGCTTTACGGCATTAAATGTTTTTAAGGTCCCGTAAAGAATAAGGGTTAAGGGTCAAAAACACAGTTACACAATTAATCCACCATGCATGGGCATTCTGTCATCCCCTGGACAATTTATTAGCGATACTATGTGTCATGGTGGGAGGAATCCCTCGTGAATATAGGGAGAACATGAAATTTCAGAACTGGGGTAGGAATCAACCTTTGGAAGTATGAGGTCATACCACTGGCCACCATTTGGAACTTTGGGGTGGGACTTCAAATGGTTTCTTTGTCGATTGGCTATGCAAATAGCCTGCCTATGAAACCCAGTACAGCTGTCATCTTGAAAAAGTTCCAAACTTTTAAACTAACGGTAATGTAAAAAAATAATAAAAACAATTGTAATGGATGCACGGATAAAAGAAGAGATACTACAAGATCAGGATGGCATGACAATAGATAAAGTATTTTGTAAAATATACTAGGAATTCACAGTATGTTGGGGTATTTATACACAAAAAAGGTGTTTCTCACAAACCCATTTAGGAGTGATTTAAACTGCAGGGATGAAAATGATTACAATTGTCTTGGAGAACGCATGCAGCACTCATGCAAAAGTAAACTTTAAACTACTTCTTAAACATACAGTGGTACCTCACTAGAACTCGAATTTCTTTAAAGTCGAACAAAACAGTTTGACCTAGAACTTGATCTGAATATCAGAAGTCCAACCGTGAACGCTGACCTAATATAAATTGTACGTGACAGAAAATGAGCCATACTGCAATGCAATTCTTACTTGAATGCCTTCTTCACAGTCTGGACGATTAACCAAATGAAGCAGCGCAACATTACAGTAACTAACAATAAATAAACCACTAACTTACGTATACTATTAGAGCATTTATGTCATTTATTTAAACTCAATGTTTTACGTGATATTTGGGAGAAATAGCAGATTACGCATCAGAACTAGGATACAATCGTCATGCGTGTAACTGAACTCTTCAGCCAATAAGGGCAAAGGTGTGTTGTCACGGAGGCGATTTGTGCAGCAAGGTGAGAGGTCGCAATCCATCTAACTGTAATGTGTCGCTTTAAGCCAGCGTTGTAAGCAAGTCGAACGCACCCAATGATCTGACTGGGGAAACAAACCGAAACGCGGACTTAATACAGAGGATTTATAACAACAACCAGAAACATCTGATCACATGGGGATCCCACACTAGATTAACAAGGGGGTGTGTTACACGGAAGGAGAGGACAATCGGGGTAGGACAGGGGTAATGTTGGGATAAGATCTTTATCATTTTGGAAGCCATTAAGAAAAAAATGTGCTCCTTGTTTTATCCTGTCCATTTTGTGTGTAAATGCTAAAATTATTTCTTATGGGAAAAATTCGATCAGAACTCGAACTTTTTAGGATTCGATTCGGAGTCTGGAACGGATTAAGTTCGAGAACCGAGGTACCACTGTATATTAGATAATCTTGAAAAGAAGTAATTAATTACTATTGCAGAACTTAAGTTTTTTTTTCCAATGATAGATTGAAAAATAGTTTAGCGAAACTTGACTCGAATTTAGAGTTAGAAAAAGCCTGATTTGGTATTAATATCGCACATTGTCCAGCCTTATAATATAATAAAGGTGCATCTCGAAAAATTAGAATATCATCAAAAAGTACAATATATCCCATCAGTCATTTATGAAAGTAAAAATGTAATATAGACTCATTACACGTAAACTAAAATATTTCAAGCATTTCTCTATTTTAATTTTGATAATTATGGCCTACGGCTGATACAATGTAAAAAAGACATTTCAAAATATTAGAATATCTCATATTGAGTTTCAGTAAATTACTATTCAAACACTATAAATGCCGTATATTTCACTCTAGTTCAATACACATAACCACAATCATGAGGAAGACTGCTGAGTTGACAGTTGTCCAAAAGACGATCATCAACACCCTCCAAAAGGATGGCTAGCCACAGAAGGTCATTGCTGAAAAGGCTGGCTGTTTGCCGAGTCCTGTATCAAAGCATGTTAATGGAGAGTTGACTGGAAAAGAATGGTGAATAGGAAAAAGGAAAACAAACAACAAGAATGACTACGTCCTTGAAAGGATTATCAAGAAATGTCGATTAAAAAAATTGGGAGAGCTTCACACGGACTGGGCTGACACTACTGTCAGTGCAAAAGGAGCCACCATGCATAAACATCTTCATGGAAGGTTTTCACCCTGCTGCATTCCTAATATCAAGCCACTCCTGAACCAGAGACAACATCAGAAGGGTCTAACCTGGGCTAAGGAGAAAAAGAACTAAACTGTTGCTCAGAAGTACGGTACCTGGTGTTTTAATTTTGTACTTTGATTACTTAAGTGTGGTGTATATTATGTTGGAAACCAACTTAAACATTTTTACATTCCCTTTCAGCAGAAAAACAGACGCTCTATTTCTTTTATAGTTTGGACGTAAAAAAACGGAAGTCGTCATTCGTGGTGTGACGTCACGTCCTCCACATCAATATAACAGTCTTCGCCATTATCCGTTTTTGTATTCGTAGTATCGCGCGTTTAGAGATTATTCGTTGTAAACGGCTAATAGTGTGATTTGTATTTAGTTTTAGTTTAAGTAGCATCGCCATGGCTGATAAGATGGATATGTCTTTAGATGATATTATCAAGCAAAACAAGCAGCTGCGAGGCGCTGGCGGGCGCGGTGGGAGAGGGGGTCGCGGCAGGGGAGGTGCGAGCGGTGGGCGAGGCGGCGGTGTCGGCCGGTTCGGAAGCAGCGGTGGAGGCTTTGGAGGCCGTGGAGGAGCATCAGGCCCTATGCGGAACCGACAGAACCTGACCCGGGGCAGAGGCAGACCCACGCCGTACAGCAGGGTAGGGGAAAGCGAGGAAATGGGCAGAAAAGGAGAAATCGTGGCGCCTCAATGCCTGAGTCTTCGGTCCCATTTTTTTTCTTCATTTCTAGCTAGCTGAAGCAATGTAGCTAGCTAATTTCACTGGAGTTTCTCTGGAGTCGTAATGAAAAAAAGTTGCTGTATTGGTTGTCCTTTATTTGTTGCCTAGATGAGGAGAATGTCATGTTTGTGCCTCCCTTTGTAACGTTAGCCAGCCTAACGCGGTAGAAGCGTTACGGTGGATAGGAGCGCCATTTTGAATCACCCGTTCAAAACAAATACATCTTCTACAGTGGCTTTTTTATTTTTTACTTTTATTTTGTTTTGCGGCGAAACATTGTCGTGAAGAGTATTTCGGCTGCTCTTGGAGATAATGGACGGCGTGCCGCTCCGTTGAATGAATGGCTCTTGTGCCGGCGTCTCATTGCATTACGGCTCGGAAACCGGCGCAGTCTGTGGGCAACTGGAGGATATGGCCAAGACATCGAGCATTCTCCTGGCCGAGGAAACACACGGAACTCCGTGTGCTTTTGCCGATTCGGGAGCAAAATGGCGTTACTACAAAATGGACGCTCACAACTGGGCTGCCATTGCTCCAGACGAATCCCCCGGGCCAAGTGCAGCCGGTTTGGGCAAGACTACAGATGAAGAAGCCAGACCGTCTGTGACTGAGCTGAGGCGCCGACGAAGAGGGGATCTGGAGGCGACGCGTTGTGGGCAGCGGGTTCAGTGAAGTGATTGGAATCCTTCAGCCGTTTAACTATGTGGCTGATGTGATGGCGAGCCATTCGGCGACAAAATGGTACTAAAAGGGTTGAATTGGCACAGGCAGGATAAAGGGACTGGCACAATAACAAGGGCTGACTGCGCCAGTGATCTATTACCGGCGCATTTTATTTTTAAGATGTCGAAGTCAGGGCTCCTAGAATTCAAAAAGTAGTTCTTTGATTCAAAGTTGAGGAAAGGCTTGTTTCAGTGCTTGAGCTGTATGACTGTAGAGGGTGTGGGTGCCCTTACTTTTTAAATGGTGTTTGTGGCCCAGGTGTATTCGAGGGTTTTGTGGCTGGGCTGGATGAACCGGTAGTGAGCGTGTGACTTTTGTGATCCTTCACAGCCCAAACAACTCCCAGACAAATGGCAACATGACCTGTTTGATGGGAGTTTCAGTGCCAGTGCTGGGGGTGGCGTGGAGACTGGGGGAAAGCTGCTGGTGTCCAACCTCGATTTTGGAGTGTCTGATGCAGACATCCAGGTAATGGCCTTTTCAGTGGCATGTGGTTCTATGGAGGACCACTGCATGATGGGGGAGCCCTGTGGGCTGTGACTCTCTTAACTGAGTCGCCATCTGCTGACTTGCTACGTAAATACTGTTGCAGGAGCTGTTTGCAGAGTTCGGTACATTGAAGAAGGCGGCAGTGCACTACGATCGGTCCGGCCGCAGCCTGGGCACCGCAGATGTCCACTTCGAGAGGAGGGCTGATGCCCTGAAGGCCATGAAGCAGTACAATGGCGTGCCACTGGATGGTGGGTTGATTGTGTTGCACTCTGCTTTGCGTGTGCATAGTGGTGGTGATCATTTGTCAAGTTGTGTGAGCAGGTAGTTCTGCAATAAACATGTGAAGCCTATTTTTATCGCTGACAGGTCGCCCGATGAACATCCAGCTTGTTACATCACAGATCGACGCGCAAAGGCGTGCGCCAATGCAAGGGTAAGGCTCCCTATATGCTGGCATCGATCTGGCAAGTGTGTGTTTTTTTTTTTTTTTTTTTTTTTTTTTTTTTTTTTTTTTTTAATTTGTGTTTTTTTTTTTTTTTTTTTTTTTTTTTTTTTTTTTTATCTAAAAAAATCACCG